>CM032228.1:253075000-253250000 GCA_019009955.1 Riptortus pedestris
TACTTTGTGAGATTTATGCAAATACGTTCTGTTCATCCGCCCCCCCCCTTCTTTAGTTCTTGGACTACTAGAAATTTGAGTTATTAAAATATAAATTATTCTTACAATTCAGAAGCCCTTTCAGTAGGGAATTTATTTTAATTAACTGAAAGATTTCTCATTACCGTTTGTATTAATTCATGGTGGTGTATTACCAGTATGCAGATTTCTCTATTGTAAAACTTCACATGGGAAATCTCCTTATTTTCACTTCACATGGGAAATCTCCTTATCCCCTGCGTGACGGACTTTTCTTTCCAGTGACCAATACGTCTATCCATCTGTTCAGCTCTGAGTGGTCGACAGACCTAATTGTTTACAATTCAGAAGCCGTTTTCGTTGGGAGCTTATTAAATTTAACTGGAAGATTTCTCATTACCGTTTGTATTTACTCATGGTTTGTGTTTACTTACCAGTACCCAGATTTCTCAATTTGTAAAACTTCACGTGGGAAATCTGTTTATTTTTCGCAGCCCCTGCGTGATGAACTTTTTTGACTTGTAGATGGAGATTTTGGATGAGCTGGACTCTTATGGATGACATAGGAGCATTCGAACTTGGGTACAAGATGCGGCATGCAGATAAGATGTCGGTACTTCCATTCAGATGGTTTCATTAACTTGGTCGGTAAACATGGAAACCTAGAATGGTGGTGCTCTTAAAACTCCTTTAGCCAGTCATTATTGAAAGTCCTTTTAGCAGATTTCCCTTGGGGGAGATGAGCTATTGAGGTCGTACTCATTTTCTTCAAATGTCCATCGATCCTAGAGAGGATATATATATATATATATATATATATATATATATATATATATATATATATGGGGGCTCAGGTTAGCCATGTGAGTTAAAGCGTTGACCTTTATCTCACATGGTAAACCTAGAGTGGCGAGTTCGATTCTCGCCTGGGCAAAGGAAATTATTTAGTGACGAAATTCATTAACCCTAGTATTACCGACCTCTCCCAGGTCGCATGGATTACCAAGGGGGGGGGGGCTCCTCGAGCCCACAACCTTAAAAACCTTTTATTTTGGTTCTATAATTTTTTTTAAAATTTTTATTTCTATTGGATTATGTTTAATGGACGTTTCTTATGACACCTGTAAAAAAAAAATTTAAAAAAAAAAAAAAAATTAAATACAAAAATAAAAATAAATTAAAAAAAAAGTTCGGATGGGGAAAAAAGGATGACTTTAAATTGAATGTAATCTTATTCTACTGGAGAAACATATCTAAACATTGTTAGAATAAAAAGTTATATATATCTAAGTTATTATAACATTATAATAGAATAATAATTTAAGAGAATATAATTATCAGATTCGTAATGCAATTATCGGTGCTTTTGCACAATAATTTTTTTTCCGAGTGTTTATCCAGGATGCAGCATGGACTAACTGTTCCCCTAGTTGGGAACAACCTAGAAAATCTTCTCTTTTCTAAAAAAGTACCTATCAGGAGCAATAATTATAACCATCTCAGTAATATATTTTTATACAAAAAAAATTATATGGGGAAAATATATATATTTTATTTTGAGAAAAAAAAACTTGAGAAGGTTTGTGTATGTTAAAATTACATCAAAGTAATTATTATTTGAGCAATATAATTAATAACACTTGAATTACTAGTTAAAAGTAGTATTAAATATCAGTGGGCTCGAGGAGCCCCCCCCCCCTTAGTACTTAAGTGTATAACTACCCCTTGCATTACCAAGGCTCCTCGAGCCCATACGTCAAAAATTTTTTTTTTTTTTCAACATAGAAATTTTTTTATTTAATTTTATTGTTATGCCCTCACTCTAGGATGTTTTTCTGAGGAATACATACAATATCAAAAATATCCCATTAAAATTGGGTGATAAGGAACAAAAACAAAAAGTTGTGGGCTCAAGGAGCCCCCCCCCCCTTGGGAGTTCTAGGGTTAAATAACATCCTAAAATCCCACCCTGGCTAGAAAAGGGTGGTAACCTGTAGATAACCCGTCCCGATTAGGTCAAGTTGCAAAAAAGTGGACGTTAATAAATAATATATATATATATATATATATATATATATTATTATTTATTATAATAATAATAAGTTATGGGGCTACTATTCGGCTCAAGAGGAGTCCTCCATCAGAAAACGGTGAAGATACTAATAGAACAAGGGCTAACAAACGATGAACTGAAGAACTTATCCACACTTGTTCTAAAATCATCAATAAGGATCCTACATCATCATTTATATAAAAAATAAAGATAAAAATAATAAGCTGCACTCCCACCTGAGATACCCCTCTAATTTGTAATATTCAATGTATTTGAATTTTTTTGTATACAATTTAAACAAAATTAAAAAAAAAATAAATAAATAAATAAAAAAAAAAACATTACCAGAAATTGGCAGATTAGGAGGCTGACCATACCTAAAGAGGGCAGCTTATTTTGTTGTTATATATATATATATATATATATATATATATATATACTAGCTCAGGTACCCGGCGATGCCCAGGAAATCATTTGGGATTGTCTAATGATGGTATTCTTATAGCAAGACTTCAATGTGTACAAATACAAGTGAATGAAACAAAAGTTGCTCTGAATAAAAAAGTAAAGAACTTTTGTTATGTGCACGTTTGCCGAATAACAAATAGAAAATGAAATCTCACAAATTTTTATTTCAGGCCTCCCTTATAACCCCCACTCCCGTTAGAACCTAAAAATTTTAATATAGCTTATAATCATAGAAGAATTAATGCTAATTCAAATACCGAGTTTTGTTTAATTCGATTGAACCGCAGTTAGTGTCCAATAAAATAGTTGGCTCCCGCATTAGTTTTTGGTGAAAACCTCGTTTATACTTTGCTATAAAACAGAAGTAAATATAACAAAAGTTACTCTAAATAACAAAATAAACAACTTTTGTTATATGCATATTTTCGGAAAAACCAATAGGAAACGAAATATCGCTATTTTTAATTTCATGCTTCCCGTATAACCCCCACTCCTGTTCGTCTGAGAGAATATTAATATAGCCTAAAGTCTAAGTTGGGTTAGTAGTAATATACATACTAAGGTTCAGAAAATTCCGTTATGCCGTTTATGCGTGAAAAGGTAAGAAACAAACAGACACGAAAGAAACAAAATGCAGTTATGGTGTCAATGACATGTGACGACATGTATCGAAAAGTTATCGTGAAATTTCGCAAAAAAAATCAATGTACAGACAGAGGTTACAATGTATATATGTCTGTTAACGCACTAGCGGGTGCAATTTTTGCTTGATCGTTAAAAAACTCGATATTTAGACGTTTTATGTAAAAACACAGATCAAGTTCGTTATTTGGTAAAATGGGGGTTTAATGGAGAGGATCTTCGATAATTCGAAATATTTTCATTACTATACATCGAATCGAAAAATTGTATGCATTCAACAGTATTGCAAATTAAATTGACTATAATTATTGTTATATACATTTACTAGCTAAGATAGCCGGCTTCGCTCGGGAAATCATTTAAGGCTGAATGATGATAGTATTTTTTTGGGCAAGGCTTCAATGTTTACAACTACACCTCCCGTTGGCGCGCAATGTTTTGCAGTGAGGGTCAGGCAGGCTACTTATAAATGAGAAATTTCATAAAAAATGAGAATAAATAAAAATGTGTTCCTAATCTATCCCTTGCCACTTTTTAACTCGCCTTTTTGAATACTTCAAACCATAATCATGGATAGTATTTATTACAATTAAATATCGTCTATAATGAAACTTATTTCCTGTCAAAAACCAATCCGAGCACATATAGTTTAAGCATAGTTTAGCACGTTAGGTTATATTCATAATAGTAGATCTCAGTGGTAATCACTTCCCGTAATGCCCAGCATTTCACAGGAAATTAGTAAACTCAATTAACTCTGGTAATTCAAATAAAGGGTTAGAACCGCCAATATAAATGATATTATTGTCATACCTCTCGGTGGAGACCGTCGTCATTGGCTGATGGTTGAGTACCGCTGGCAAGCGCTTTCGATGCGATGGCATCATCTTCAAGCCTGTTGATAGTGTACTGAGTTGCTTGTCCGTCAGTCAGTGGGTTTTAAGCTCTGTTCACCGTATTATTTGTTTACGTTTAGTCCAGATCTGTTTACTTACCATTAAGATCTGTCACACGAGGGATGTTGATGTTCAGGTAAATTGTTTTCGTGTGGTGGGTTGTTTACGTTTGAATCGAGATCTGTTTATTTACTACTCAGATCTGTCAACGGGTGTGTTAGTGTTCAGGTAAATTGTTATGTGTGGTGGGTTGTTAACGTTTTATTAGATCTGTTTACTTACCATTCAGAACTGTAATGTGTGTTAATGGTAAGTAAACAGATCTGGACTAAACGTAAACAAATAATACGGTGAACAGAGCTTAAAACCCACTGACTGACGGACAAGCAACTCAGTACACTATCAACAGGCTTGAAGATGATGCCATCGCATCTATAGCACAATGCCAGCGGTACTCAACCATCAGCCAATGACGACCGTCTCCACCGAGACGTTTGACAATAATATCAATTAACTCTATTAGCCTCCGTCTATTTCCGCTCTCTCATTAGAGATATCAACACTCTTCTCCTTAAATTATTAATTCAAAATATTATTGTAATAATTTATCTACCTTATGGAATTAAATAATAGTGTTACCCTAAAAATAATTTCAATTATATTCAAAAACCTAGTCGAGGGGAAGAGATCGTAGCCGTCCCTGCAACGTAAGTAATACTTTAAACAATCATATCGAGTTTAAGAGCATTTAGTCTTTTGTCATAATGACATTAACGTTTAATTGTTATGATAGTACATATTTGTTTCAATAACATGAAGATATCGGAAATAAGATAGTATATAACCAAAATCAAAGAGTTTGATTCCCTACTACTTCCCCTATCACTCCTTGAGGAAATTCAGGACGATTTTTTTTTTAAAATAATACATTATACAAATTAAATAATGGAAATGCTCTTATAGTTTACATTTCTATTGGAAATAAATAACAAAGTTATTTCCTAGGGAAAATAAATAAATAAGGCGAAGGGTGAGGGGGATTTATAATCTCACTAATCCGAATCATACTTAGTACTAAATAATCGAAATAGATAAGGCTAAAACATAACATCATTTGTCATAATATGCCTATATTAAAAACACTTAAATAAGTACTAATAAAATCGTCGACTCCCGCTATAGATTTAGCTTATATCCCGTATTTATACTTCATTTTACGACAAAGTGAAAGAAACAAAAGTTTGCTCTAAATAACAAAGTAAACAACTTTTGTTATGTGCACCTTTGCCGAAAAACAAATAGAAAATGAAATATCGTGAATTTTTACTTCAGGCCTCCCTTATAACTCCCACTCCCTTTCGAACCTAAAAATTTTAATATAGCTTATAATCATGGGAGAATTAATGTTAATTGACATACCGAGTTTCGTTAAGTTCGGTTCAATCGTTAGCGCCCAATAAAATAGTTGACTCCCGCTTTAGTTTATAGTATATATCTCGTTTATACTTCGTTAAAAGTCAAAAATTAATATCACAAAAGTTACTCTAAATAACAAAATAAATAACTTTTGTTAGGTTCATATTTGCCGAAAAACGAATAGAAAACGAAATACCGTTATTTTAAATTCAGGCCTCCCTTACAACCCCCACTCCTGCCCGTCCCTAGAAATTGTTAGTATGGCTTATTATAATAAAAGCGTTAGTACTAATGTACATACCGAGTTTTATTCATTTCGGTAGGGTCTTTCGTCTCAAATAAAATTGTTCACATTCGTTATAGGTTTTTGCGTATATCTCGTTTATAATTCGGTATACGAAAAAAAGGTATTTAACAAAAGTTACTCTAAATAACAAAATAAACAACTTTTGTAATGTGCATATTTGCTGAAAAAGCAATAGGAATCGAAATATCGCTATTTTTAATTTCAGGCCTCCCTTATAACCCCCACTTCTGTTCGTCTCAGAGGATATTAATATAGCCTAAAGTCTAAGTTGGGTTAGTAGTAATATACATACCAAGTTTCATAAAATTCGGTTCAGCCGTTTATGCGTGAAAAGGTAACAAACAAATTAACAAACAAACAAACAGACACGAAAGAAACAAAATGTAGTTATGGTGTCTATGACATGTGAAACGAAAAGTTATCGTGAAATTTCGCGAAAAAAATCAATGTACAGACAGAGGTTACAATTTTATATATATATAGATTTGGTAACTTGAGTATTAATATTTGCATTTTTCAGTTTTCAGCCTTTAGTAAACCCACACTTCTACTCATGTTACATGAACAATATTCTGTTATGTAATAAACCAGTTTAATGAAAGCTTAAATACTAAATATTGTTTTCAAAAAATCTTTACTATAAGAGATACATGAAAAAATGTTCTCGTGAACCCCCCCCCATCGTTTTAAGATCTTGACGTACTAAAATTTATACAGCACTGGATATAGTATACAGTTTTCAATAAAATAAATATGTTATATTCTGATATATTACAGTAATTGTTTTTCTTTCCAGTGAGAAGTTAGCAGACCGGTTTGTTTACATTTGAGACGCTTCCCGCCGGCAGGGGGAAGATTTCTTATTACCGTTTGTATTTATTCACATAATATTGACGGTGGTGTTGTGCTAGCAGTATGTAGGTTTATCTATTGTAAAACTTCACGTTGGAAATCTGCTTAGTTTACGCAGCCCCTGCGTGACGGACTCTTTTAGGCTCACTAGTTGTTATACTATACTGTCCGGGAGATCTGACCCGTTCATGTCTCTTGGGAATGAATTTCTGAGGATTAGCTGCAGTGTTCCCTCGCGTTGCCAATAGATGGCGCACGAGGAGGGACGTCTTGAAGCATACTCTCCGTTCGTCTTCCATCAGTGATGCTTATAGGCCGTCTCGCAGGGGCTGCGTAAACTAAACAGATTTCCAACGTGAAATTTTACAGTAGATAATTCTGCATACTGGTAACACTTAACACCACCGTGAGTAAATACAAACGGTAATGGGAAATCTTTCAGGGAATTTTAATAAGCTCCCAATGGAAACGGCTTCTGAATTGTTAATAACTCAAATTTTAGTAATGCAAGAACTAAAGGAGGGGGAGGGGAGCGGATGAACAGATATATCTCACAAAGTAAAAGCTCACACGACAAGAACGATTAGAAGAAGTTCATACGAGAGCCAAAAGTTACGGAAATGGCCGAGCTAATCCGGAAACTGATACACACACACACACACACACACACACACACACACACACACACTTAATACAAATGCAAATACCTCGGTTAGTATTCAAGATAGAGAATAAATGTATACAACAATATTTATAGCACATTTTCGTCATCTCCTCGGTAGAATCGATGTGCATTTCATGAAATTTTTCGAGAATCGCGTCATGAGTACGACCTCATGAGTTTAAACTCAATATGATTTGGGGTTGTAGGTAGGGCAACTATATCTTTCCTTCACCTAGTACTTAGAAAGTAAATTACATTTTATTAAGGTAACCAATTTCAATAAATTCCCACGTTAGAGGGATACTCTGCGCGGAAACCAGGAACAGGAAGGCAACCAATGTTATTTATTTACACCGGGTTTATAAAATACTAGAAAATTAGAATTTTTCATGTTTTGGATAAATAATTTAAGTAATGCAGTCTTATTAACTCCCGAGCGGAAACTAGAGCGGAAACTGTCGGGATGTGTTAGCCTCCTTTACGTATACTGTCAACCATATATAAATTTTTTTCCTACGTTAATATTAACAGAATTAACTACAAATTAGAAGGAGATCTGTCAAAAACTCAGGTTGGCTTTAGAAAAAGATTTTCTACCACGGATAATATTTTTGTAATAATGAAATCATAAAAAAAAGCAAAAGAATACAACTTTCCGCTGGTTTTGCTATTCCTGGACTATGAAAAGGCCTTTGATACAATAAAACTAGTGAAATATTAACATTGCTAAAGAAGAAAAATGTAAGCAAGAAAATAATAAGACTTTTTGCAGAAATTTACTTTAACTCCAAAGCAATATACAGCATGGATTCCAAGTCAACCACAATAAAGATCGAGAGAGGAGTTAGGCAAGGAGAGAATGGCTCACCAAAAATGTTTATAGCTGCACTTCAAGGAATAGTGGATAAATGCAAATGGGAAGGAAAGGTATTAGAATTGATGGAGAATGGTTAAGCCATTTAGAATTTGCCGATGATCAAATCCTTATTGCATCATCTTTGGAAGAAGTAAAAGAAATGTTCAATGAAATAGAAGCAAAGGGTATGAGTATTGGGCTAAAAAACAACATGAAAAAATGTCAGCTTGTGACTGTCAATACGGAAGATAGACTAGAGATCCGAGGACAAATAATAAAAAGTACAGAAGATATTATATACTTAGGACAACTAATAAGTACAAGGGGACAGTGGAAGGAAATCCTGCAGCCTGGACTGGGAGGCTTTTTTAAGAAATAGAATGTGTTCAGTCGTCATTTGAATTTGAATTTCCTGCGCTCACTGAGTTCACAAACCCGCCACACATATGCAGATCACCAAGGCTGTGGCCTACAGCGGAAACTACGTTGCAGCTCAAGAAGGCATCGGCTAGTTACAAAGATACAGTCAGTTGAGCATTGACCCTCTCCGGGGTCGAAACTTTGGAATTCCACAGTATTACCAGTTCTAACATATGGGTGCGAAACCTGTAGTCTGACAAAAAAAGATATAGAAAAGATGCGAACAACACAACGAAGTATGGAACGATACATGCTCAGCATTAGTAAAAATGAACACAGAACGAAGGGCTGGATAAGAATAAGAACTGACCTGGAAAACATTGCTAAACGCTTCTTTCTAAGGAAATGGAAATGGACAGGACATGTGAAATGAAGACATGAAGATAGTTGGACCAGGAAGATGATAGACTGTCAGGTAGAGAATATAGAAGAAGCAGAGGCAGACCAATGAAACATCGGGATGAAGATATGAGCCGCACTTGTGGTGGAGCAGCATGGACAAGAGTGGCTTACTTATGTTTTGGATAAATAATTTAAGTAATACAGTGCTATTAACTCCCACGTAGGAGCGGAAACTGTCGGGAGGCTAACACAGTTAGTTGTGTTAATGTATTTCTTGTGAAATATTGTATTTGCTTTCAACTCACATTTGCTATTATGTATGCAACTAAGCACCACAATATGTACTCGGATTAGTTTTTGATAGGAAATATGTACATTTTAGATTATATTTGTTTATACTATTTATACGTAATAAATGCCATTCATGATTATGATTTGAATTATTCACGGTGGAGGGAGATTGATTAGGAGGTTCATTAACTCGACATTTAATCGTTTAATGTCATAAGAAAGATCAAGTTCGTTAATGGCTGAATTCGGAACAGTTGAAAGGGGGGGGGGAGGAGGAGGTTAGGAGGGCGGAAAATTGCATAGAAAATCGATCTTATTGAAAATTCAGAACCTCAATAGCAGATTTCCCTTAAGGGAAATCAGGTATTGAGGTCGTACTCATGTCGCCAGTTTCGAAATTTTTCTTCAAATGTCCATCGATTCTACCAAGGAGATGACGAAAATGAGGTCCGTTCAAAATTATATGTAAATATACATATATATATATATATATTTGTCTGTTAACGCTCTAGCGGTCGAAATTTTTGTTTGATCGTTACCAAACTCGATATTTAAACGTTTTATGCAAAAATAAAGATCAAGTTCGTTAATGGCTGAAATCGGACTAGTGGGAGGGGGGGGGGTTTAGAGGGGATGATTTTCGAAAATTCGAAATATCTCCGTTACTATACGTCGGATCGAAAACTTATATAGAACCAATCTTATTGGAAATTACATTTACTATAAATAATGTTATACACATGTATTCTGTATCTTGAATATTAACCAAGATATTTGCATTTTTCTGTTTTCAGCTTCTGAGATGAGATCGGCTAACTTCGGGTCTAGTCGTGAGTTTCCGTCAAGAGCTAGTTCGGGCCGTTCCTGTAACTGTTTACTCTCTATTCTAAAATTTCTCTATTGTAAAACTTCACGTGGGAAATCTGCTTAGTTTACGCAGCCCCTGCGTGACGGACTTTTAATCACCTTGTGCAGTTTGGTGAGGGATGGTTCTCTAACAATTCAGGCCGTGAGTAGAATAGTTCTCCCCTTATTCTTAATTATTATAAATAGATTTTATTCATTCTATTTTTTCTATTTGGAGTAGGCAACTGGAGTGCACTGTTCTTCATTGTGGCCCTGTTTATTTTGTTCTCCGTTTCCTTGGAAACCACGATCACCTGTTCATGGGATTAATTACATGTTGCAGCCTGTTGATACACAACATTCAGGACTATATAATAATATACTGTGTAAGCATGCGATACTGAAACGCTTTGTGGGTTAAGCATTAAATTGTCTCTAATTAGCATACTTAGTTTAATTTTTAGCAGATTTCCATTAAGGGAAATCAGCTATTGAGGTCGTACTCGTGACGCGATTTTCGAAACATTTCTTCAAATGTCCATCGATCCTACACAGAAGATGACGAAAATGAGATCCCTTGAAAATTATATTTATATATATATATATATATATGTCTGTTAACGCTCTAGTGGTTGCAATTTTTGATTGATTGTTACCAAAATGGATATTTAAACATTTTATGTAGAAAGAGAGATCGTGTTCAGATAATGGCTAAAATCGGACCAGTGGGAGTGGGGGGGGGGAAGGGGTTAGATCGGAGGAGTTTCGGGAATCAAAGATATCTCCGTTAATATGCTTCGGATAGAAAAATTGTATAGAATAAATCTTATAGAAAATTAAATTATCTATGAGTATTCAAAAAGAAATCATCATAAACACCTCTCGCCGGAATTTTTCGGGAGTTAGAAATACGGCGATTCGGCAGTAAGCCCACTGGTCAGAAACGCTTCGACTTAGGCCTTTCTCCAACTTGCTGCAACATGTTGCAAGCAAGGAGTTGGACACGAGACTCGAGCAGACCCTTGTGGCAGAAGCCGACTAAGGGCGTTCTCCAACTTGCTGACTAGCTGCAACATGATGCAGCAAGGAGTTGGACACGAGACTGCAGCAGCCCCTTGTTGCAGCAGCCGACTAAGGCCGTTCTCCAACTTGCTGACTAGCTGCAACATGTTGCAAGCAAGGAGTTGGACACGAGACTGGAGCCGCCCCTTGTGGCAGAAGCCGACTAAGGCCGTTCTCCAACTTGCTGCAACATGTTGCAAGCAAGGAGTTGGACACGAGACTAGAGCAGACCCTTGTGGCAGAAGCCGACTAAGGCCGTTCTCCAACTTGCTGACTAGCTGCAACATGCTACAGCAAGGAGTTGGACACGAGACTACAGCAGCCCCTTGTTGCAGCAGCCGACTAAGGCCGTTCTCCAACTTGCTGACTAGCTGCAACATGCTACAGCAAGGAGTTGGACACGAGACTGCAGCAGCCCCTTGTTGCAGCTGCCGACTAAGGCCGTTCTCCAACTTGCTGACTAGCTGCAACATGCTACAGCAAGGAGTTGCACACGAGACTACAGCAGACCCTTGTTGCAGCAGCCGACTAAGGGCGTTCTCCAACTTGCTGACTAGCTGCAACATGCTGCAGCAAGGAGTTGCACACGAGACTGCAGCAGCCCCTTGTTGCAGCAGCCGACTCAGGGCGTTCTCCAACTTGCTGACTAGCTGCAACATGCTGCAGCTAGGAGGTGCACACGAGACTGCAGCAGCCCCTTGTTGCTGCAGCCGACTAAGGCCGTTCTCCAATGTTGCTGCAGCTGACTAAGGCCGTTCTCCATCTTGCTGACTAGCTGCAACATGCTAAAGCAAGGAGTTGGACACGAGACTACAGCAGACCCTTGTTGCAGCAGCCGACTAAGGCCGTTCTCCAACTTGCTGACTAGCTGCAACATGCTGCAGCAAGGAGTTGCACACGAGACTGCAGCAGCCCCTTGTTGCAGCAGCCGACTAAGGCCGTTCTCCAACTTGCTGACTAGCTGCAACATGCTGCAGCAAGGAGTTGCACACGAGACTGCAGCAGCCCCTTGTTGCTGCAGCTGACTAAGGCCGTTCTCCAACTTGCTGACTAGCTGCAACATGCTGCAGCAAGGAGTTGCACACGAGACTGCAGCAGCCCCTTGTTGCAGCAGCCGACTAAGGCCGTTCTCCAACTAGCTGACTAGCTGCAACATTACACTATGTTACAAGACAATTTAATCCTTCATATTTTAAATATTCTATTGGTGAATATTCAATCCCGCTTCGGTCAAACAAGATGGACAAATACTCATTTTGTGTTCACCACAAATGATTTTTGGCAAAGACAGCTGGAATTGCTTTTTCGATCCTTGTTCCAAGGACAGAAACTGCACCTAGCTCGTTTTGAAGTTTCTGAAGATTTTGTAGGCCATGGTTCTACCATTCCCTTTTTTAAAAAATTGGTTATTGCCAAATTTAGACCTCCTGGAATGGGCTTGGACATCCGTTGTTCTAGGTGCGGAGTGACGAGCGCGATGGCTAGGTTTTCAGAAATTGCGACCGATATTTGTTAGTATTTGGTAACTGGTTCAGTAAGGCTCAGAACATATTGAGATGGTAGTAATAAATCAGGCCTGATTCTCAACTCTTTGCCTACATATGGGATCCCGCCACAGGAATAAAATGTTTTCGCGTCGTACATGGATATAATTTTCTGGCCGTACTTGTCAGGCTTCGGAGGTATATGCATCCCGAATGGGCATCTGCCTCTAAAGCCGAGAAGAGTCTCGACGATTGTAAGGTATTCGGAGGGAGTGTAGTGCATCTTACAATTATCATTGAATAAGTTCCATACCTCTCTAAATGCAGTGAACTTATCTTCTTCTCTTCTGGATGCTCGAGTGGTTTTTGAATCAAACCGAATGCTGTATAAAAGAAATTTAAACCTGCACTTAGGCATTGAGCAGCGGAATATTGGAGGGCCTAGAGTGGTTGACAACAACTCATCTGTATACAATCCACCACTTTTTAGGACTCCTGCCATAAGCAGCAAGCACAAGAAAGCTGATATTTCGTTGTTGTCAGTCCGTCCAATAAAAGATTGTTTAGAGTTGAACTGAGCTGCCTTCGTATCAATCTTTCATTTGAATATTTTACAATGAGGTCTATCATGTTCTCACTTATGAAGAGAGAAAATAATTTATTCTCGTCCATTAGCTCATTAGCTTCCCCTTTTGGGCCTGGCAAATGAGTAATTATGTTTTTTTGGGAGTTCTGGAGTACTTAGGGCTTATAGGTTTGTTAGCCCAAATAGTTTCCAGATCCTTCCCGAGTACAAAATTTACTTCATTACTGTCTTCTACAGAGGAAAAAGGTAAAACATCATTTTCCTGGTCGGAAGTATATTCTTCATCGTCAGCTACATCGTCATCAATGGCGATAATTTCGTCGTCAGGTTCACTAGTTTCGCCTCTTGGGTCTAAACCGTCTTCTTACTCCATCTGCCGGGACAATTCCTCTCGAATTTCATCATCAGTAATTAAATGGCGTCGTTCGGCCATCTTTACTGCAGAAGAAAACAAAATAATTAGACCAGACAGACGAAAACAGTTTAGAATATTCATGACACATAAGCTACCCCTGGGTCGTATGCGACCCACACTTGGAGATTTTTCTAGAAAAATACAAGAATAAAGGTTAAAAAAGCAACCACACTTACCTTATCGCTAGTACAGCTTCCAGAGGACTTACTGGGAGGGTAATTGACCCTCTCCCCCCTACCTTCCTTACACAGGTAAGTACAGGCATATATATATATATATATATATATATATATATATATATATATATATATATATATATATATATATATACACACCGTTTTGAGCGGACCTCATTTTTGTCTTTTCCTACGTAATATGAATAGACATTTGGAGAAAAACTTCGAAAATCGCGTCCCGAGCACAACATCAATAGTTGATTTACCTTCGGGGAAATCTGCTAAGAACGTACGTAACAAGAACACCCCCCCCTATGACTGGTAGGATTTCAGTCATTAACGGACTTTGTCCTTTTTTTACATAATATAGTCGTTGTATATAAAAAGGAAGATCAAGTTCGTTTTACATATACAATACTCTGTTATATAATAAACCACATCATACTAAGCTTAAATACCAAATATCGTTTTCCGGAGATCAAGAAAAATGTAAATAAGTTTTTATGCTACCTCCCCCCCCCATTCTTAAGTTCTTAACCCTCCGTCGGGCGCGTGTATCTCTCAGATACACATTTTTAGAAAAATATTTGCCACACCTCCTAGCATAGAGTGGTGTTGCAGTGCTTCGAGTTATGTGTTATAGAGAACTCCTCCTCAAGGTATGTTGAGTCACTGTGTTTAACGGAGTCGTCAGATTTTCCACCATGTCAGATTACATTGTATTTCCTAGATACCAACGCACACCGGATCTCGTAAGTTTTTTTTGAAATGCTGTATTTCATAAATATGTTACATCAATTAGAGATTTCTCGTTTATTAAAATGGAATCAATTAAAAAAACCTTATTATTACTAATTATTTTGCTCAAAAAAACATGAGCTTTACAGAAGAACTTGCTAGCAAGGACTATATTGCACGACGCAGTGGCAATTAAAAATAGTAGACGTTTTACCAACACGAATACTAAAGGACCGAAACTTGAAGACTACAGAGACTAATAAGGAGATACACTAGCTCTCATTGGACTCGCATACATTGAACTCAAGTACAGAACGAGCATAAAAAAAAGTCCCCTCCGCTACAACGAACAAAGAAAATGATGTGAACCAAGCAAAAACTGAAAATAAAATGTAGGTGTAGTAACTAAATTTACTTTTGTGAGATTTGACAAAAACAAAATCTGGTTAACTAATCATAGTTTTCCCAATGACTTTGTCCTAATTGTTAATGCAGCTCTGCAAAAGAAATAACCAATTAAACTGGTCATTTTTAAAATTTGTTTGATTTTTTTCATTAAATCTTATCTTAAAAGTGATTTTCGTGCTACTTATTTTTTGTGATTGAAGTTAAATAAAATATATTTTTATATTAGGGCTCAGGTTAGCCATGCGAGTTAAAAGGCGTTGAACCTTTATCTCACATGTAAACCTAGAGTGGCGAGTTTCGATTCTTGCCTGGTCAAAGGAAATTATTTAGTGACGAAATTCATTAAATAACGTCCTAAAATCCTCACCCCTGGCTATAAAAGTGTGGTAACCAGTAGATAACCACTCCCGATTAGCCTAAGGTTGTAAAAGTGGACGTTAATAAATAAATAAGATAAATATTTTTATATTGTTCACAAAATGAAATGATAATATGTAATAATGTAGAACGGGCCGATGTGTCATTTACTACAATTTCCCTTTTGGGGTTATTTGTTGTTTTTTTAATTGTATTGGGTTAAAAAATTATCGTTCCACCGCTTTCTTTATATTATAATACTTATCAATTTTAAAAAATTATTTACTTCATTGCCAAACAAATTCTTCCTCTGTTATGGTTTCCTAATCCACAACAACTCTGCTGAACATTTTAGTGCAAAATATATATTAAAGAAATGTATTTCCGTAAAAACGGTTGAGGATGATCTGTGAGATACACGCACATGATGGCGGAATATTCTTGACGCGCCCGACGGAGGGTTAATGAACGCTAAAATTTGATTGATTGAGATAAAAATTATTCTGATTAATTAGAAATTACAGTACTAGATATAGTGCAAAGATTTCATAAAAAGTCTGATTGTTTACATTCAGACGCTTCCCGCTGTAAAGGGAGGGGAAACATTCCTCTAACCGTTTGTGCTTATTCACTGAATGTTCACGGTGGTGTTGTGTTATTACGGATATGTCATGCCTAACATACACACGGTAAGTTCATAATCCATTCTGGTCGATTGAACTGAAGTGTAAGTTTATTGTTAGCACGCCTTACTCTCATGCATTGCAGGCTTAGTATTATAAAGCACTGAAATAGTTACCAGTCTTGTTATGAGTTTAGAAACTCTAAAATAAAAAATCCTGTCACGCAGGGGCTGCGTAAACTAAGCAGATTTCTCGCGTGAAGTATAACAAAAGATAAATATACACAACAGTAACACAATACCACCGTGAATATTAAGTGAATAAATACAAACGATAATTTGAAACCTCTCGACAGGAAGCTTCTGAAAGTAAACAAACAGGTCAACCTCTCACATTAAAGTAAAACTATTACTGAAATATATCAGAATATAACATATTAATTTAGAGATATCGTTATCCTGAGATGATGGTTGAAGGTCATTTGTTGTCCCAGCAGAGATGTATGTGAGTGCCAGCAATATAGTGATGGAGGTAGAGCAGGAGTTGCCTCAGCCTTGCAAACAGGACCAACATGTCTCCTTCCAGTTCCAACTTATGCTCCTTTACTTGCATATAGAGATATCGTTATCCTGAGATGAAGGTTGAAGGTCATTTGTTGTCCCAGCAAGAGATGTACTTGAGAGCCAGCAATATAGTGATGGAGGTAGAGCAGGAGTTGCCTCAGCCTTGCAAACAGGACCAACATGTCTCCTTCCAGTTCCAACTTATGCTCCTTTACTTGCATATAGAGATATCGTTATCCTGAGATGATGGTTGAAGGGCATTTGTTGTCCCAGCAGAGATGTACTTGAGAGCCAGCAATATAGTGATGGAGGTAGAGCAGGAGTTGCCTCAGCCTTGCAAACAGGACCAACATGTCTCCTTCCAGTTCCAACTTATGCTCCTTTACTTGCATATAGAGATATCGTTATCCTGAGATGATGGTTGAAGGTCATTTGTTGTCCCAGCAGAGATGTATGTGAGAGCCAGCAATATAGTGATGGAGGTAGAGCAGGAGTTGCCTCAGCCTTGCAAACAGGACCAACATGTCTCCTTCCAGTTCCAACTTATGCTCCATTACATGCATATAGAGATATCGTTATCCTGAGATGATGGTTGAAGGTCATTTGTTGTCCCCAGCAGAGATGTATGTGAGAGCCAGCAATATAGTGATGGAGGTAGAGCAGGAGTTGCCTCAGCCTTGCAAACAGGACCAACATGTCTCCTTCCAGTTCCAACTTATCCTACTTTATTTCTCCCAGCTTTGGAGTGTTTACTCAGGAAAACTGTTTTCAACCAATATATCACAGCTTGCTCTAGTCCAACTCCTCATCCAATATTCCTGAATTAGACTTATTCCTCTACATCCCTTCTCCTTTATAGAAATAAAAAATTGAGATAGATAAAAGTATATTACACAAATGCAACCATTGATGAGCGAATTACATAAGAGTGAGAGAGAGAAGAGGTGGAGAGAGGAGATAGAGAGAGGGAGAGAGAGAGAGAGAGAGAGAGAGAGAGAGGGAGAGAGAGAGAGAGAGAGAGAGAGAGAGAGAGAGAGAGAGAGAAGAGTGAGATAGAGAGAGAGTAAGAGAGAGGGGAGAGGGAGGGGGGGGAGAGAGAGAGAGAGAGAGAGAGATAGAGACAAGGAGGAGAGAGAGAGAGAGAGAGAGAGAGGAGAGAGAGAGAGAGTGAAGAGGAGAGAGAGAGAGGGCGGGCGGGGGGGGGGGAGAGAGAGAAGAGGAGAGGAGAGAGGAGAAGAGAGCGAGAAGTGAGAGTGAGAGCGACGAAGAGAGACAGAGAGAGAGAGAGATAGAGAGAAGAGAGACTGAGAGAAGAGAGAAGAGAGAAGAGAGAGAGAAGAGAGAGAGAGAGAGAGAGAGAGAGAGAGAGAGAGAGAGAGAGAGAGAGAGAGAGAGAGAGAGAGAGACAGCCCCTTTAACAAGCTTTCCTCTCCTTCACCCCTTTCATCCTATTACAGCAGTAAGCAGACACCACCAGTAGCTTCATAATTGTTCCGGACAAGGACATATCGCACCAGCTTAGCTCAATAAACCACAGCCAATATGTTAGTCATAAAGACCAGTAAAGTAGGCAGGAATAGGCTACATACAGTTGACGGGAGTACTTCGGGATATCTGGAGTCTGGTTTAATGAAAGTAGATGATCAAAAGGAGGTCATGGAAAAAAGGAGGGTGAAACGTCCTGGGCATATCATACTGGCAAAGCGACTTCATCACAAATATATTTGAAGGTCTATCTTGGACCACTTTATTGGAAGCCTAAATACCAGATACTTTTTTCGTTGAACTCCATCTTCTTGAACTATCGATGCTTTACAATTGTCGTTATATATATATATATATATATATATATATATATATATATATATATTGTAAAGGGCTAGCATCAATTCCTGAGATAGTAGGCCGACATTCTATATGTGTAAGGAATAGATTAATATTATTATTTATTTGAGATGCCGCTAAAATGGCGATTTACATTTTAGCATAATAAAATATAATTTTACAAAATTAAATAAATATTACAAAGCTAAATAGAATGGACAAAAATAATTATAAATTGTTAGTATAGTAACATGAGGGGAAAACGTCCGTCATGCAGTGGCTGCGTAAACTAAGCAGATTTCCCACGTGAAGTTATTCAATAGAGAAATTTCATGAGAGCCGAGCAGTTATCGAAACGGCCACACTAGCTTTTGGCGGGAAAGCAACTCTCGTCCGTTAGGCGCCCTGATTTAATAAAAAATACAAATGTCTCGCTTAATATTCAAGGTAGAGAAGAAATGTATATGACAATATTTGTAGTAAATTTAATTTACAATAAGATTGTTTCTGTAAAATATTTCGATCCGACGTATAATAACGGAGATATTTCGAATTTTCGAAAATCCTCCCCTCTAAACCCCCCCCCTCCCACTGGTCCGATTTCAGCCATTAACGAACTTGATCTGTCTTTTAGCATAAAACGACTAAATATCGAGTTTGGTAACGATTAAACAAAAATTGCGAACGCTAGAGCAATATATATAGCGCGGTAACAGACAACTAAATAAATATATATATATATATATATATATATATATATATCCATCGATCCTAACTAGTAGATGACGAAAATGAGTTCCGTTCAAAATGATTATATAAATATATATATATATATATATATATATATATATATATATATATATTTGTCTGTTGCCGATCTAGCGGTCGCAAATTTTGTTTAATCGTTACCAAACTCGATATATAAGCGTTTTATGTAAAAAGAAAGACCAAGTTCGCTAACGGCTGAAATCGGATCAGGGGGAGGGACGTTTAGGGGTGAGTATTTTCGAAAATTCGAAATATCTCTGTTACTATTCGTCGGATCGAAAAATTATACAAAAATCAATCTTATTACAAATTAAATTTACTATAAATATTTTTATATACATTTATTCTCTATCTTGAATATTAACCGAGATATTTGCATTTTTCAGTTTTCAGCAAACCGCCACTTCTACTCATGTTACGTAAACAATACTCTGCTACATAATAAATCACATTATTGGAAGTTTAAATACCAAAAATTGTATTCAAGAGACTTTTATTATACGAGAAACATGCAAATATGCCCTGGTGACTCCCCCCCCCCCGCCACCATCTTAAAGTTTTGGACTACTAAAATTTTATTGATTGAGATAACAATTATTCTGACTCATTATAAATCACACTAATAGATATAGTAAATAGATCTCAATAAAATTAATGTGTTATATTCTGATATATTTCAGTATTTGTTTTTCTTTCCGGTGTGACGCAGGCCGACCGGTTTGTTTACATTTCTAACCTAACGCTTCCTGTCGGCAGGTTATTGAAATTGGATGAAACATTTATTTCCGTTTGTATTTATTGACGGTGTTGTTGTGGTAGCTGTATGTAGATTTATCTATTGCTAAACTTCACGAGGGAAATCTGCTTAGTTTACGCAGCCCCTGCGTGACGGACTTTTACTTGAGTGCAGTCAGTTAGTATGTGTTTTACAGTCAGCAGTCTACTGGAGTAGCGGCATATAGGTTCATCTTGTCTGCTCGGTAGATATGAATGCGTTAGTCAAGTGTGCTCTCTAACTAGGCTTTGGAACTACAATTTCTTCTCTTCTAGAGTGTCTATTACTTGAGGTCCAGTTGAGCGTGTTTGATTTGATTTCTCTAAGTTTACTGTCAGTGTTATGCCATAAATTATCCCAGTTATTACTAAAGAGTTTTCTTAAGGAATAGATTAGTAATAGGGCTCATTAACCCTCTGTCGGGCGCGTGATCTCACAGATATACAGTTTCTAGAGAAATATTTGCCACACCCTCTAGCAGAGAGTGGTGGTGTAGTGCTTCGAGTTATGTGGTTTAGAGGACTCCTTCTCAAGGTATGCTGTGTCACTGTGTTTGATGGAGTCGTGTGTTTTACCTGTCATTAAGTTTAATCCCCTAGATACCACGCGCCCGATCTCGTAAGTTTTTTTGAAATCTGTATTTCATAAATATGTACATCAATTAAGTTTCTCTTTATTAAATGGAATCATATAATCCTATTATTCTATTATTTTGCTCAATCATGAGCTTTCAGAAGAACTTGTACAAGGATATATTGCACGACGCAGTGACAACAATAGACGTTTACCAACCGAACTAAGGAAGAAACTTGAAGACTACAGAACGTCATAAGAGTACAGAGACTCATTGGACCATACATTGAACTCAAGTACAGAACAGCATAAAAAAATTCCCTCCACTACAACGAACAAAAGAAAATGATGTGAACCAAGCAAAACTGAAAATAAATGTAGGTGTACTAATTACTGTTGTGAGATTTGAAAAAACAAAATTTGTTAACAACATAGTTCCATGCTTTGTCCTAATTCTAATGCAGCTCTGCAAAAGAAATAACAATTAAACTGGCATTTTTAAAATTTGTTGATGTTTTTCATTAAATCTTATCTAAAAGTGATTTCGTGCTACCTATTTTTGATTGAAATTATATTATGATATATTTTTATATTGTTCACAAACTGAAATGAAATATGTATAATAAAGGCATGTGCATTTAAACAATTCCTTTTGATATTTGTGTTTTTTAATTATATTTTAAAAATTATCGTCCACCGTATTTATCAATTTTAAAAATTCTTTACTTCATTCAAACAAATACTTCCTCTGTTATGGTTTCTAATCACACGCTGAACATTTTAGTGTGCTGAATATTCTTGACGCGCCCGACCGAGGGTTAATAGAGAGTAGCACCAGTAAATACACATCTGAATCGAGCTGAGGAGATGACGAAAAAGGCCTGAAATTAAAAATAGCGATATTTCATTTCCTATTGGTTTTTCGGCAATTATGCACATAACAAAAGTTGTTTATTTTGATATTTAGAGTAACTTTAGTTATATACACTTTTGTCGTAAGCCGAAGTGTAAATGAGTTATAAGCTAAAAACTACAGCGGGAGTCATTAATTTTATTAGGCTCAAAAGACTCAACCGAACTAAATATAACTCGGTATGTTTATTAGAGTTGACGCCTTAATTATCATAAGCCATACCAACATTTCTATAGACGAGCAGGAGTGGGGTTTGTAAGGGAGGCCTGAAATTAACAGTAGTGATATTTTGTTTCCTATTCGTTTTTCGACAAACATGCACATGACAAAAGTTGTTTATTTTGTTATTTTCAGTAACTTTTGTTATATTCACTTTTGTCGTATAGAAAAGTATAAACGAGATATACACTAAAATCTAAAGCGGGAGCCAACAATTTGGGCACTAACGATTGAACCGAACTTAGCAAAACAAAAGCATTAATTCTTCCATGATTATAAGCTATATTAAAAATTTTAGGTTCAAAGGAGAGTGGGGATTATAAGAGAGGCTGCAATAAAAAACTCGCTTTTTTATTTTCAATTTGTTTTTCGGCAAACGTGCACATAACAAAAGTTGTTTACTTTGTTATTTAGAGTAACTTTTGTGTGCATTCACTTTTGTCGTAAAATGAAGTAAACACGGGATATACGCTAAACGGGAGTCAATAATTATATTAGTACTTATTTAAGGGGTTTTAATAAATGAATATTATGACAAATGATGTTATGTTTTCGTCTTATATGATAGTTCAAAGTATGATTCGGATTAGTGAGGTTATAAATCTTCGTCATCCCCTCCTCATTTATTTATTTTTCCTAGAAAATTACTTTGTTATTTATTTCCAATAGAAATATAAACTATAAGAGCATTTCCATTATTTAATTTCTATAATGTACCTTGAAGTTATTGAAACAAATATCTAATATAATAACAATTAAACGTTAATGGTAATGTCATTATGACAAAAAACAATATGCGTCTAAACTCGATATGATATTTTCAGGGTACCACTATTATTTCATCCGGTAGATAAATTATAAAATAATGTTTTGCATCAATAATATAAGTAGAAGAATGTTGAGAAGTCTCATGCGGGAGCGGAAGATGGCGGGACCAGTTAATTGAATTAACTTATTTCCCGTCTGGCATTCCTGGAAGCGATTTCCAGTGAGATTCACTATTACAAATATAATCTTACGTGCAAAACTTTGCCTGTACTATGTGAGCTCGGATTGGCTTTTGAAAGGAAATATGTTCATTATAGATGATATTTAATTGTAATAAATACTACCCATGATTATGATTTGAACAGTGAAGTCTTACATAAAAAATTAATTTTAGTATTAAAAAATGCCAACAACGGGTATAAACCCTTAAAACTGGGATGGGTAATTGTCAAAATAGTTTGCAAAGTAAAGCCTTGCCAAAAAAATACCATCACCATTCAGCCTCAAATGAATTCCCGGGCGAAGCCGGGTATCTGAGCTAGTATATATATATATATATATATATATATATATATATATATATATTTGTCTGTTACCGCTCTAGCGGTCGCAATTATTGTTGAATCGTGAACAAACTCGATATTTAGTCGTTTTATGTAAAAGCAATGATCAAGTTCGTTAACGGTTGAAATCGGACCAGAGGGAGGGGGGGTTTAGAGGGGGGTTTCGAAAATTCCAAAATATCTCCGTTATTATGCATCGGATTGAAAAATTGTATATAACCAATCTTATTGCAAATTAAATCTACTATAAATATTGTTATATACGTTTATTCTTTATCTTGAATATTAACCGTGATATTTGCATTTTTCAGTTTTCAGCTTTCAGCAAACCCCCATTTCTCCTCATTTTACATAAACAATACTCTTATATGTTATAAACCACATTTTTTCTAAGCTTAAATACCATAAATTGTTCTCAAGAGATCTTTATTATTCGAGATAATTGTAAATATGTTATCGTGACCTCCCCCCCCTTTTAGCAGATTTCCCTTCAGGGAAATCAGCTATTGAGGTCGTACTCATGACGCAAGTTTCGAAAAATTTCTTCAAATGTCCATCGATCCTAGCCAGGAGATGACGAAAATGAGGTCCGTTCAAAACTATATATATATATATATATATATATATATATATATATATATATATATATTTGTCTGTTAACGCTCTAGCGGTCGCAATTTTTGTTTGATCATTACCAAACTCGGAATTTAATCATTTTATGTAAAAAGGAAGATCACGTTCGTTAATGGCTGAAATCGGACCAGTGGGAGGGGGGTTTAGAAGGGGGATTTTCGAAAATTCGAAATATCTTCGTTACCATACGTCGGATCAAAACTTTGTATAGAACCAATCTTATTGCAAATTAAATTTACTATAAATATTGTTCTACACATTTATTCTGTATCTTTAATATTAACCGAGATATTTGCATTTGTATTGTGTGTGTGGGAGGCAGGACCACCATGTTCTGAACTCTCCGCCGAGAGCTCTGGTGGCCGTTTCTGGAACTATCCGTCCCTCGTGAATAGTTTTGAGATCCCTTCCTACTACAGCTGTTATTGGGCAGATTTCTCTACTGTAAAACTTCACGTGGGAAATCTGCTTAGTTTACGCAGCCCCTGCGTGACGGACTTTTTAAGTTCTTGGACTACTAAAATTTGATTGATTGAGATTAAAGTAATTCTGATCCATTATAAATTACAGTACTAGATATAGTAAATAGTTTTCAATGAAACTAATATTTTATATTTATTTATTTGGAGCTTCGCAGCTGTGGCGATGTTGCTCTTGGAAAAAACTGTATAAAATTAAAAAAAAAAAACAACAAAAAACAAAAATAAAACGAAACGAAACAAAATTAATTTAAACGAAACATAAAACAACATAACAGAAATGTAACATGAAACATAGAATAGTAACACAAAGCAGAAATGGAACAGAAAACAGAAACAGACAAACAGAACTGAAACGAAAAACAGGACTGTAATGGTCACAATACCAAATGGAAAACATAACACTGAAATGGAAATCAAAAACAAAATGAAAAACAAAAACCAGAAATTGAACACAAAAACAAAATGGGAAATAAAAACAGAAATGGAACACAAAATAGAAATAGAACAAAAACAGAAATATTAAACAAAATATAATAAAATATATAAATTGTTGAATAAAATTGGGGGAAAAAAAAAAAAAACTTCTCCCTTATTCAAACTCGTGTATCAGCGGAGTTACATACTCAATGTGAGTTACTGACAACGTAAGTCATGAATTGTATTGTGGCGGGAAGGGGGGAAAACCTTCAGTTTTGCTAGACAAAGAGAAACGATGAAATTTACATATATTAAACTTATATGTGGAACTTTACATATATTAAAAGAATTTATAAAGAGCTCAGCAAACATACAAGCACACTAAGCACACACACACATACACACACACACACACACACACTCACACACACACACACACACGCTCGCACACGCACACACACACACGCTCGCACACGCACACAAAACATTCACACAAAGACTAGAATCGCTGCATACATTTATTAGAAAATTATAAAATCTCTTTTAAAATGCAAGTATTAATTGTGAGTATTGTATATTCAAATTTTTGTGTATATGTTAATGTCTTTTAGATGTTGTAGTATAGTGGGTATATATGGACTACCTTCAGTGAGTAAGTCATGTAGGTCGTGGGGTATCTGTAAATAATCTCGTCTCTTGCAGTCTGTCAGTATGTGTTTTATTGTAAGAGTCAAATTGCATACATGGCATTTGGGCTGCTCTCTTTTTTTCATTAGAAAGCTATGAGTAAGGAGAGAGTGACCAATGCGGAGTCTTGTTAAAATCACTTCTTCCCTCCGTGTATAAGTTGAATTTTTACTAGTCCGTGTGAATACTGTAGATTTAATTTGTCGTAATTTATTGTCTGTTTGTTGCCATTTTTGTTCCCAGTCTAGTAGTACGTTAGATTTTGCAGAATGTACTAAGTCGTCTATTGTCAGTTCATTTGAGTCTACGTCATGTTTCTGAGTCGCTAATTTTGCTTGTTCATCAACTTCAGCACTTCGTCCAATATTTTTGTGTCCTGGTAGCCATACTAGTGTAATATTGTTTTGAAGATGAATGGAGTGTTCTAAGATGTGGGTTATAATAGGATGATTACTGTAAATGTTCTCCAAGGAGAATAGAGAACTTAAAGAGTCTGTAAATAAGAAAATCTGGGAATTTTGAACATCATGAAATTTTGAAAAGGCAATATTTATAGCTTGTAACTCAGCTGTATAAATGCTTGCATTGTTGTTAAGTTTCGTTGTGTATATATCATTGTTAATGATTGCTGCAGCTGCTGTCCCAAAGTCAGTCTTGGATCCGTCAGTAAAAGTGTGAAGTGAGTTTGTGTTATTTGCTACAATTGAGTTATAAGCTATTCTGTAAAATTTAGAAGATAATGGATTTCTTTTATTAAATTTTGTTAAAGTTAAATTAATGCTTAAGTTATTTATTCTCCATGGAGGGAGTGTAATGCTTTTGTTATAGTATATTTGAGTTTGTAATATGTTCGAATCAGTAGTGTTTTCTGAAGTGCGTACGACTAGAGGTTTATGTTTAGTGTGTTTTTCTATGTATTTGTTGTAAAGTGTGTTATTTAAAAATACATTGACGCATGGAGCATCTAATGCTTTGCATTTTAAAATAAATTTTAAGCAGTTGATACGTCTCCTGTATTCCAGTGGAGGTTCTCGTGCTTCAACACATATACTATCAACAGGGCTAGATCTGAAGGCTCCAGTTGCTATCCTCAGTCCTGTGTTGTGTATTGTGTCTAACATTTTAAGTGCATTTGGACTGGCTGATGAATATGCTATACAGCCATAATCCAGCAATGACCTGGTATAAGCACGATAAAAAGTTAGCATAGAACATCTGTCAGCTCCCCATGCAGAATTACTAAGCACCCTTAATAAATCCAAGCTTTTCTTGCATTTACTAATGAGGCCCTTTAAATGGGGAACCCATGTGAGTTTTCTGTCGAATGTAAGTCCTAGAAATGTAAGTTCGTCTGTCTTATTTATAAAAGTGTTGTGGAGTGTTAATTGTGGGCATTCGTAACTTCTTTTTCGGGTGAAAATGGTATACTTTGTTTTTTCGATTGATAACTTAAACCCAGTTACAGAACACCATTTTTGAAGTTCATTTAAAGTGTGCTGTATGATGTTTTGTGCGTATGTTAATGAAGAGTAAGTGATGTATAAGATAAGGTCATCAGCATACAGGCAGTAAGATACTTCTTGGGGGATATACTTTATGACAGAATTTACAGCTATATTGAACAAGGTTGTACTCAGCACACCTCCCTGAGGCACTCCATTCTCCTGAAGAAATGCTTCAGATAAAGTGGTACCTACCCTCACTCTGAAAAATCGTTCAGACAGATAGTTATCCAGGAACCTTATAATGTTTCCCTGGACACCCCATTCGATCAACTGAGAGAGAATGAGCCTTCTCCATACAGAGTCATAGGCTTTCTCCAGATCGAGGGATATTGCTAACACTAATTTGTTTCCAAGGAATGCATTAAGTATTTCGCTTTCCATCCGAGCTATATGGTGCATAGTGGAATGCCCAGGTCTAAATGCACATTGGAAAAAAGATAGCAGTTTTTTATGGTCTAAGAACCACAAAAGCCTTTTATTGACCATTTTTTCTGTGATTTTGCAAAGGGAATTTGTCAATGAAATCGGTCGATAGCTTGTGGCTAGTTTCTTGCTTTTCCCAAGTATTAGAACTGGTATAACTATAGCTTCATTCCTGGTGTGAGGGTGCGTACCTCTAGTGTAAACCTCATTCAATAGGTGAAAAAGAAATGGTAAGCATTGTTCTGGTAGATTTTTTATCATATCATATGTGATAAGGTCAGGTCCTGGTGAAGTCATTTTTACAGTCGATAGTGCGAGTTTTAGTTCTGTGAAACTGAAGGGATCGTTTAGTGGGTGTTGGTAAGTTGGAATAATGGGGCAAGTCATAGTTTCAGTTAGTGTTTTGTGTCTGAAAAATTGTATTGTATAGTTTTTGGAGCTACATACATTACTGAAATGCTCCCCTAAGATGTTAGTGATTGTCTCTTGGTCGGTAATGATCTTGTTATTGTATTCTAGTCCTGTAATTGGTTTGCGGTATTTTTTATGAGTAATTTGATGAATTTTAGTCCATACCTCTTTTGCGGGTAAGCGTCGATTAATGTTAGATAAAAAATCTATCCAGCACTGTCTTTTACTATTCTTAATAACCCATTGGGCTTTAGATTTTTTCCTTTTGTAGTCTAGGAGATTTACGTCAGACGGATTTCGGCGGAATAAATTAAGAGCTCTTTTTCTGTTCATTACAGCAATTTTACATTCATCATTCCACCAAGGAACAGGAGGTTTTTTGTATGTCCGTGAAGTTTTTGGAATACTTATCTCAGCTGCTTCTAACATTAGAGAGGTTAGTTCAATAATACTTTGAGGGTTAACCGACTTAAGCTTTTCAGTAATGTAATCCTGATAAGTATTCCAATTGGCTTTTTTGGTGTTGAATCTTGAAATGTTGTGAAATAGTGAGTGAGAAGAGTTAGTTAAAATGTGTATTGGAAAGTGATCACTTCCATGGGAATCTTGATCAACTCTCCATGAAAAGCGTGTGAAGATAGAGGGAGAAGATAAAGAAATGTCAATGTTAGTCAGTGTTCCTGTCCGAGGGCATAAATGTGTTGGAAAATTTGAATTAAGTGTAATTAAATCGAAATGTTCAAAAATGTTTTGTAACTGTATTCCTTTCCTATTACTTACAGGAGAGTTCCACATAGTGCTTAATGCGTTTACATCTCCTAAAAATAGCAAAGGAGTAGGTAATTGTGTCAGTAAGTTATGTATTTCTTGTAAGTCTAGAGGTTCCTTTGGTGGAAGATAAATGGAGCATATTGTAACTGTGAAGGGGACGTGAACTGAGACTGCTACTGCTTGCAGTGTTGTTCTCAGCTGTATGGGTTCGCTATATGTGTTATCTCTAACAAATATAGCTACCCCTCCGCATGCTCTACCTCCCAAGAAGTAATCTTTTCTATAGGTAGTGTAACCATGTATACTGAATTCCTTACCAGGTGTGAGGTGTGTTTCTTGGATAGCAACTACCTCTGGATAGTCCTCCAGTAAGCGCTTCAAATCTCCAATGTGTTTTTGTACACCATTTATATTCCACTGAATAATTCCCATTGAGGTGTATCTAAAAAATTTGAAATTCTAAAATTATAATGGCAACAGGGGGATCTAACTATAAGCTCGAGAAATATAATTAGGACAAATAAATTGGGAAAGAGTAAAATTGACCGTAAGGGGTAAAAAATAAAAACGAATATTAATAAAAAAAGATAATACATGATAATAAATAAAATAAAAATAATATATGTTGGGGCTAAATAACGCAGAACTTCATCTTTTCTTTCCACTGAGGTTTTCTTGATGTACGTTCTTCTGAATTCCTAAGTTTTTATTATTCTTCGCTTTACTAGGTTCTTTCTTCAGTACTAGTGTAGGTATTTCATTTAGTTTAGCTCCTTTTTTTGTTCTAACCCTAATTTTGTTGGGTTCAACTATTTGGGGTTCTGTTGTTTCGTTTCCTTTTGGAGGACTAGACGTAGTTGGTAATATTTTATATTCTGATATATTTCCGTAATTGTTTTTTTTCATTCCTGTGAGAAGTTGGTACACCTGTTTGTTTACGTTTCAGGTTTCTTATTATCGTTTCTATTTATTCACTTGATGTTGACGGTGTTACTGTGTTACCAGTATATGTATATTTATCTATTGTTATACATCACGTGGGAAATCTGCTTAGTTTACGCAGCCCCTACGTGACGGACTTTATTGTACATGTGCATAGTATGTTAAATCTAGCAATATATAGATGAGGGATCTGTGACTTAACAGGATATTTTTTTATATAATATATACACGGCTAAAATTATATATGTATCCGGAGACAGCCAAATATAGAGACGGTCAGACTCTCGAATAACTGATGGCCCTCACGAGTCCGTGTGAGCCGGGTATCTTAATTAAAAATTAATAATTATTAATATTAACATAATAATTAACCGTAAAAGCTTTATAATATTTATTAATGTAGAGATCAGTTTCGTTAATTCGTTTAGATTGGAGAATTTCGTCGGAACGAAAAATTATATGGAACAGATCTTATTGCAGATGTACTGAGTGGTTTCATTGTCTTGATTATTAACCGAGATATTTGCTTTTTTAACAGAATTTCCTCAAGAGAAATTGGCTATTGAGGTCATACTCATCAAGCGATTTTCAAAAATTTTCTTCAAATGCCCATTGATCCTACCCTGGAGATGACGAAAATGAGGTCCGTTCAAAATGATATTTATATACTTGCTAAGGTACCAGGCGATGCCCGGAAAATCATTGTTGACTGACTCATTCTTATAGCAAGACTTCAATGTGTACAAATACGCCTCACTCCACGACGTAATGTTTTTCCGAAATAGTCAATCCTAAAGGGTACATTTGGGGAATTAATATTGGGTTGTAACATTTGAAATGACCTTTTGTAGAATCAGGAAAAAAATGAAAAATTGAGATCGAATCTGAAATATTATTCATTCAAAGTATTTACCATCATTTTCAAACCACTTCTGCCAACGACTTACCAAGTTTTCTATCCCACTTTTGAAAAAGTTTGTGTCACGTGTTGAAAAAAATTCAGAAAATACATTTTTAATGTCTAAATCATCTGTAAAAAAATTTCCTCGCAAAAAGTTGTCCATTCTCCGAAAAAAGTGGTAGTCTGTAGGAGATAGATCAGGGGAATATGGGGGGGGGGGGGGTGTGGTAGGACTTCATAGCCCAACTCCTTCAATTTGTTCACTGTCTGTATTGAAACATGTGGTCGGTGGTTCTTTGACGAGCAAGCAAAGAAACACACGTCTCTTGGCGTTTTAACTGCTGACGTTCGTTGAGCTCGTGCGGGACCTAGGAATCGAGCTTTTTCACCTTTCCAATCGTTTTTAAATGCCTGGAGACCGTCATATGACTTGTGCCTAGCTCTGACGCAAGTTCTCTGACTGTTTTATGAGGGTCTTCTTCAACAGCTTTTTTAAGATCTTCGTCCTCCACTGATGAGTGAGGTCGTCCACGGGGCTGATTTTCTAAAGTCGTATCTCCTGAAGAAAATTTTGAAAACCAACGACGAATAGTTTTTTCATTAGCACTTCCTTCGCCAAACGCATGATTAATATTCCTTGCTGACTGGGCCGCGGAAGGACCAAGTTTATTCTCGTAAAAGAAAATTATCCGGAAATCGCGTGTTTCCATGTTCCCGATTGATATTAAACTAAAATATGTAAGCCTACTTGGGACAAAAACAAACATAGCTTGCGACTAGAGGATTAACAAATGTTTATTATAGATGGTAAATATTTTGCTTGGAATCAACACAAAACGTTTTAATCCTTTATAAAGATTAGGGTTTAAAAAATCGGACACTTCATGTGTTACAACCCAATAGAATAAAAATTTTAGTTATGAAGAATAAATAAAAATGTGTTTCTAATCAATCCCTCTACACTTTTTGACTCACCGTTTTCGAATAATTCAAACCATAATCATGAGTAGCATTTATTACAATTAAATATCACCTATAATGAATACAGTTCCTGTCTAACACCAATCCGAGCACATATAGTTTAAGCATAGTTTAGCAGGTTATGTTATATTCGTAGTAGTAGGTCTCAGTGGAAATCACTTCTCGTAATGCCAGCATTTCACAGGAAATAAGTAAACTTAATTAACATTATTAGCCTCCCGTCTATTTCCGCTCTCGCGTTAGAGTTTCAACATTCTTCCCCTTAAATTATTGATTCAAAATACTATTGTAATAATTTATCTACCTGATGGAATTAAATAATAGTGTTACCCTAAAAATAATTTCATTTATATTCAAAAAGCTAGTCGAGGGGAAGAGGTCGTAGGCGTCCCTGCAACCTAAGTAATACTTTAAGCAATCATATCGAATTTAAACGCATATTGTTTTTTGCCATTATGGCATTACCATTAACGTTTAATTGTTACGATATTTGTTTCAATAACATGAAGATATCGGAAATAAGATAATATGTTACCAAACTCAAAGAGTTTGATTCCCTACTACTTCTGCTATCACACCTTGAGCATGTTTCTTGATATATATATCAGTAATTGTTTTTCTTTACGCCGAGTCGTTGGCAGACCTGTTTGTTTACATTTCAGAAACTTCCCGTCTGGAATATATTAAAATTTACTGAACGATTTCTTATTCTTCCGTCCGTAGGTTTCTTATTACCGTTTGTCATTTATTCACTTAATTCTCGTATTCATGGTATTGTAGTGTTATCAGTATGCAGATTTATATTGTTTTAAACTTAACGTGGGAAATCTGCTTAGTTTTCGCAGCTCCTGCGTGACGGACCTATAGGCCTTTTGATAACCCCTACTATTTCTCACTTCATATTGACAATAACGTGTTATATTATGAAGCACTTTTTTTTTAAGCCTAAATATCGGATATTGCTCTCATTAAATTTTAACGTTATAAGGCAAATACAAATACATGACGGCCGTGGGGAAATCTGCTTAGTTAACGCAGCCCCTTTCGCGACGGTCTTTTTAAGATAAATGTTTTCATTTTTCAATCAAAATATCATTTAGTCCCGAATTATTCACTGCTAGTCACTTCCGTCAATGAAGTTACTAATAGGAATACTGTATTTACAGCTATTACTTCCGAAGTGCTTCCATCTTATTTCGGCCTTCCCGTAATGAAGTTAGTCAGTACTTCAGCTTAGTCCTTGAAGAAGTCACTAAGTTGGCGACGAATTAAGCCCTCGGTGTACTTACTCAAGTCCATTCACTCAGTTTAATTTGATTTCTTGTCTCGAAAGAAAGATCGGAGGAACTCCACATTTCTTCTGGAAAATACGGACTAGTTATTTCCTGAGTTATAAAGATCTTGTCTGAATAAGACGGAGGGGAATTTCGAAATTTAAAATATCCACTTTATATATTACTAAATGTCGGATCGAAAAATTGTATAGTACCCAATATTATTGCAAATTACACGATCTATAAATACTGCTCTAAAAATATTTTCTGTATGATGAATATTAACCGAGATATTTGGATTTTATAGTTTTTTGCTTGTAGTAAACGGGGGGGGGGCTTACTACCTACTCATATCAATAATAACCTGTTATATCATAAACACCTTCATTAAAAGGTTAAATAAAGAATATTGTTTTCATTGAACTTTTACTTTGTGAGATATATGCAAATACGTTCTGATGACACCCCCCCTTCTTTTGATCTTGGATTACTAAAATTTAAGTAATTGAGATTAAAATTATTCCGATCCATTTAAAATTACAGCATTAGCTATAGTAAATAGTTATCAATAAAATTAATGTGTTATATTCCGATATATTCCAAAAATGGATCTGGAAGATTTCCCTCAAGGGAAATCAGCTATTGAGGTCGTACTCATGACGAGAGGAGATGAGGAGATGACGAAAATGAGGTCCGTTCAAAATTATATATATATATATATATATATATATATATATATATATATATATATATATATATTTGTCTTTTGCCACTCTAGCGGTTGCAATTTTTGTTTGATCTTTACCAAACTCAATGTTTAAACTTTTTATGTAAAAAGACAGATCAAGTTCGTTAATGGTTGCAATCGAACCAGTGGGAGGGGGGGTTAAGAGGGGGTATTTTCGAAAAATCTCCGTTATTGTACGTCAGATCGGAAAATTGTATAGAACCAATATTATTGCAAATTAAATTTACTATTAATATTGTTATTTATTAACGTCCATTTTTTGCAACTAAGGCCAATTGGGTTACAATATAATATTGCTATTGTTAGGGCGTGCGGTTAGCTTTTGCGGTAGCAAAATGTCGGGGCGGGGAAGCTTTTTAGTCCCGGGTTTTGGCACCAAAATGTAAAGGCGGGAAGCTTTTTGAAGGCAATAATAAGAGATCTATTCCGGCACCAAAATGTCTGGGCGGGGAAGCCATTGTTCCCGGGTTTCGGCACCAAAATGTAAGGGCGGAAAGCTTTATTTCTTGGCACCAAAATGTCGGGGCGGGGAAGCCATTATTCCCGGGTTTCGGCACCAAAATGTAAGGGCGGAAAGCTTTATTTCTTGGCACCAAAATGTCGGGGCGGGGAAGCCATTATTCCCGGGTTTCGGCACCAAAATGTAAGGGCGGAAAGCTTTATTTCTTGGCACCAAAATGTCGGGGCGGGGAAGCCATTATTCCCGGGTTTCGGCACCAAAACGTAAAGGCGAGCGGTTAGCTTTTGCGGTAATAATAATAGAGCTATTTCGGCACCAAAATGTCGGGGCGGGGAAGCCATTAGTCCCGGGTTTCGGCACCAAAATGTAAAGGCGGGAAGCTTTTTAAAGGCAATAATAAGAGAGCATTAGACTGAAATAAAAGTATTAAAGAGTTAATTTCCTCATAAGAAAGCATTAGACTGAAATAATTACTGTTTTATGGAAAGATGAGGGTGAATAATACAAGTCACTATTTGAGTTCTCCAAAGAATCAAGTATATATTGAATAAGCAACATATAATAAACTTTATAGTAGGCAGCTAATTTTATACAACTCAAATCCTAATGAAAGCTGAAGAACTAGAAACTAACCTTATGTCTAATTGAACCAAACATTATTGATACACTTATTGATATATAGGTTGAAAAAAGAAACAAAGGAAATTTGACTTTATAAAATACTTTAGCGACAAGCCAATAATATATATATATACAATTTAATGATAATTTTTCCGCCTTTCTGTTCACGTTTGTAGCGCTGTCATCATTATCAATAATTTCCTACAAAATGTCTTTGCGCACATCAAAGAGTTTTCCAGACTTCCCTTAAACATCAAATATAATCACTACTAAGCACACGCATAACGATATTTATAATATCAGACCATTTTATTATTATTATTTTTAGCAGAATACAACTATTAAGGTTGCACTCATGACCCTATTTTAAGAAAAAAAAAAAAGTCCGTCACGCAGGGGCTGCGTAAACTAAGCAGATTTCCCTCGTGAAGTTTAGTAATAGATAAATATGCATACTGCTAACACAGCAACACCGTGAATAAATACAAACGGAAATAAGGAATGTTTCATCCAATTTCAATAACCTGCCGACAGGAAAGCGTTATGTTAGAAAGTAAACAATCAACCGCCTCACACCCTAAAGAAAAACCAATTACTGAAATATATCAGAATATAACAACATTAATTTTATTGAGAACTATTTACTATATCTACTAGTAGTAATTTATAATGTGAGTCAGAAAAATTGTTATAAGCTCAATCAATAAAATTTTAGTAGTCCCAAACCTTTAAGATGGGGGGGGGGCAGTCACCAGGGCATATTTTGCATGTATCTCCCGTAATAATAAAGGTCTCCCTTGACTACATTTCATACAACTTTTAGGTATTTAAAAAACTTCCAATACATGTGATTTATTGATGTTATAGCAGAGTATAGTGTTTACACGTAACCATGAGTAGAAGTGGCGGTACTTGCTGAAAACTGAAAAATGGCAAATATCTCGGTTAATATTCAAGATAGAGAATAAACGTTATATACCAATATGTATAGTCAAATTTGAATTTGCAATATGATTAGTTATATACAATTTTTTGAAACCGATGCATAAAAACGGAGAATATATTGGAATTTTTCGAAAATCCCCCCCCTGTAAAACCCCCCTCCCCTCTGGTCCGATTATCAGCAATATTAACGAATCAATGATCTGTCTTTTTACATTGAAACGGCCGTTAAATATCGAGCAAGTTTCGAAACGATCAAATAAAAATTGCGACCGCATGGAGGCGTTAAACAGACAAATATATATATATATATACTAAAGCACAGATACCTCGGCTTCGCCCGGGAATTCAATTGAGAGGCTGAATGGTGATGGGATTTTTTAGCAGGCTTTACATTGGCACAATATTTTGACATTTACCCGTCCCAGAGTTTTAGGATTGATACCCGTCTTTTTCCCCAGTTGGATTTGCTAATAATGGAGAATTATTTGTTCGATAAGGCTTCACAGTCCTTCGATGATTTTTATATTTCCCGCCTCTTATACATGTAAATATGGTGAATTTTTTATGTTTTCAGGCGCCTCCCTTATACCCCCCTCCCGTTCGAACCTAAAAATTTTAAATATAACATATAATCATGGAAGAATTAATGCTAATTGGCATACAAAAAAAACCGAGTTTTGTTAAGGTAGGTTCAGCCGTTAGTTGCCCTCTAAAGTTTTAACGTATAACTACTCATTTATAATTAGGTATAACGACAAAAGTGTAATATGGTATACAAAAGTTAGCTTCCAAATAACAAAATAGACAACTTTCTGTTATGTTTTAATATTTGCCGGAAAAACCCAACAGGAAAACGAAAATAATCACTATTTTTAATTTCAGACAAGGCTTCCCATAATGGGGAATGGACTCCTGCCCGTCCATTAGAAATGTTGGTATGGCTTATTATAATGAAAGGCATCACTGCTAATACATAACCGAGTTTATTTTAGTTCGGTTGAGTCTTTTTTGGCAAATAATATTGTTGACTCCCAGCTATAAATTGTTTTAGCGACTATCGCAGTTAAAACTTCGGTATACGACAAAAGTGTATAAACAAACGTTACTCTAAATAACAAAATAAACAACTTTTTGTTATGTGCAAGATTTGCCGAAGAACGAATAGAAAACCGAAATATAATCCTATTTTAATTTCAGGCCTTCCATAATGGAATGGACTTCTGCCCGTCCATAGAAAGTTGGTATGGCTTATTATAAGTAGGCTTCACTGCTAATACACATACCGAGTTTTATTTAGTTCGGTTGAGTCTTTTTTGGCAAATAATATTGTTGACTCCCGCTTATAATTTTTACGTATAACGCATTTAAAACTTCGGTATACGACAAAAGTGTATATACAAAAGATACATCTAAATAACAAAATAAACAACTTTATTATGTGCCAATTTGCCGAAGAACGAATAGAAAACGAAATATCGCTATTTTTAGATTCAGGCTTCCCTTATAACCCCCACTCCTGTTTCGTCTTCAGAGAAAATTAATATAGCCTAAAGTCTAAGTTTGGGTTAGTAGTAATATACATACCCAAGTTTCATAAAATTCGGTTTCTAGCCGTTTGTGCGTCTGAAAAGGTAACAACCAAACAAACAAACATACACGAAAGAAACCAAATGCAGATATGGTGTCCTATAGAACATGTGACACGAAAAGTTATCGTGAAATTTCGCGAAAAAAAATCAATGTTACAGACAGAGGTTACAATTATATATATATTACTTAGCTCAGATACCCGGCTTCGCCCGGGAATTCCAATTTGAGGCTGAAGAAAATGGTGATGGTATTTTTTAGCAGGCTTTACATTTGCACAATATTTTGACATTTTTACCCGTCCCAGTGTTTATGATTGAATACCCGTCCTTTCCCCTGATTTGCTCATAATAGAATTAATTTGTTCGATAATTCTTCCACTGTCTTTTCGATATTTTATATTTCCCCGTTTCTCATACATGTAAATATATCTTCGATATTTTTATAATTCCTCGTTTCCTTTATACAATGTAAATAATGGTGAATTTTTATTTCAGAGGCCTCCCTTATAACGCCCCCCTCCCATTCGAACCTAAACATTTTAATATAACTTATAATCAATGGAAGAATTAATGCTAATTTAGGGATGGACATAATCCGAGTTTTGTTAAGTTCGGTTCAGCCTTTAGTGCCCGCTAAAGTTTTAAAGTATAACTCATTTAATACTTAGGTATACGAACAAAAGTGTATATAAACAAAAGTTACTCCAAATAACAAAATAAACAACTGTTTGTTATGTTTATTATTTGGGGAAAAACCAATAGGAAACGAAAATATCGCATTTTTTAATTTCAGGCTTTCCTCATAACCCCCACTCCTGTTCGTCTCAGAGAAAATTAATATAGCCTAAAGTCTAAGTTGGGTTAGAAGTAATATACGTACCAAGTTTCATAAAATTCGGTTCCATGCCCGTTGTTCATAGCCGTGGTTCAGCCTTATTAATTGCGTGGAAAAGGTAACAAACAAACAAACAAACACAAACATACACGAAAGAAGACAAAATGCAGATATGGTGTGCCTATGACAATGTTGAAACGAAAAATTTTCATCAAATTTCGCGAAAAAAAACGAATGTATCGAAAAGTTATCATGAAAATTTTCGAGGTTCAAAAAATCAATATATATACAGCGGTTACAATATAAATATATATATATATATAAATATATATCTAAATATAGTATATATATATATATCAAATTTGAACGGAGCTCATTTTCGTCATCTCCTGTGCAGGATCGATAGACATTTGAAGAAATTTTTCAAAAATCGCGTCATGAGCACGACCTCAATAGCTGATTTCCTTTAAGGGAAATCTGCTAAAACCTCAATTGTCTATCAAACCTTCCCAGGACACGAAAATCAAGCCCGTTCAAAATTATATATATATATATATATATATATATATATATATATAAATATATATATTTTGAACGGAGCTCATTTTCTCATCTCCTGTGTCTGGCTCGATAGACATTTGAAGAAATTTTTTCAAAAATCGCGTCATGAAGCACGACCTCAATAGCTGATTAACCCCTTTTTTCCTTTAAGGGAAAATCTTGTCTAAAACCCTCAAATGTCTATCAAAACCTTCCCATGACACGAAAATCAAGCCCGTTCAAAATTATATATATATATATTTGTCTGTTAACGCTCGAGATATTTGCATTTTTCAGATTTCAGCCTTCAGTAAACCACTTTATGGGAAGCTTAAATACCAGATATCGTTATCAAGAGACCTTTATTATATGAGATACATGCAAATATGTTCTTGTGACCAGCCCCCCCCCCTCATAAGGTCGTTGACTACTAAAATTAGATTCATTGTGATAATAATTATTCATTACAAATAACATTACTAGATATAGTAAATAGTTTTCAATAAATGTAATATGTCAGGTCCTGATTTGTTTCAGTTATTGTTTTCCTTTGCCCAAGCCGTTGGCAGACCTGTTTGTTTATATTTGAGACGCTTTCCAACGGCAGGGAAAGATTTCTTATTACCGTTTGTATTTATTCACTTAATATTCACGGTGGTGTTGTGTTAGCAGTATGTAGGTTTATCTATTATTAATCTTCACGAAGGAAATCTGCTTAGTTTACGCAGCCCCTGCGTGACGGAATTTTGTTTTTACAATTAACATCAAAGTGAATTACCGCGGATGATCTCGTTATTATCATTCGGGTCGGATCAAGAATTGTATCGAACCAATCAAAAAATTCAATTTTCATTAAGTGATGTCATTTACCTGCTTTGTTTATATTGACTATTAAATGAGATGTTTACATATTTTAATTTTCAGCCAATTGTAACCCCATTCTTACTCATATCATATTAACAATAAGCTGTTATATAGTGAACCACTTCGTTCCAAGGTTGAAGATCAAATACGGGCTCAGGTTAGCCATACGAGATGAAGCGTCGGCCATAATTTCACACTGTATTCCTTGAGTGACGAGTTCCATTCCCAGTCTGGCCAATAGGAATTTAATTAGTGACGGAATTCATCAAATAAAATCCTTAGTGCCACCCTGGCTAGAAAAGGGTGGTAATATGTAGTTTATTCATGGTATGTAGTTTATTTATTGATGGAGTCATGTGTTTCACCTGTCACTCAGTTTAAACTCCTAGACACCACGCGCCCGATCTCGGAAGTTTTTTTTGAAATCTGTATTTCATAAATATATACTTGAATTAAGTTTCTCTTTATTAAATGGAATCATATAAACCTATTTATATAAAATTTGCCTCATTCATGAGCTTTCAAAAGGACTTGTACAAGAAAATATTGTATGACGCAGTGACAACAGTAGACGTTTACCAACCGAACTAAGGACGAAACTTGACGAGTACAGAGGCTCATTGGACCATACATTGAACTCAAGTACAGAACAGCATAAAGAAAGTCCCCCCACTACAACGAACAAATGAAATTGATGTGAACCAAGCAAAACTGAAAAGAAATGTAGGTTTACTCTTGTGAGATTTTCAAAAACAAAATTTGTTCACAGCATAGTTCCATGCTTTGTCCTAATTGAAATACAGCTCAGAAAAAGAAATAATAATTAAACTACTACTTTTAAAAGAATTGATACATTAAAATTTAGGTGATTTTTAATAAGTCTTATCTAAAAGTGATTTCGGGCTACTTATTTATGAATGAAGTTATATTTATATAATTTGTTTATATTGTTCACAAACTGAAATAATAATTAAGACGAGTGCATTAAAACAATTTCCATTGATATTTGTAATTTTGAATTATATTTTAAAAATTATCGTCCACGGTTTTAATAATAATGAATCTATAACCAACTTGATTATTTTATCTATTAAGAATTTTTTTTATTATAATATTTGTCAATTTTGAAAATTATTTACTTCTTTCAAACAAATACTTGCTCTGTTATGGTTTCTAATCACACACTGAACATTTTAGTGCAAAATATATATTAATAAACTGTATTTCCGTAAAAACGGTCGAGGATCATCTCTAAGATACACACGCCCGAAGACGGAATATTCTTGACACGCCCGACCGAGGGTTAATATTCATGGTGGAGTTGCCAGTATTTATATGTATCTATTGTAAACTTTCCCTTGACAAATCTCCTTAGTTTAAGCAGCCCCATCGTGACGGACTTTAGATCAAAGCATCTTTCTTTAGGTAGCAAAGACTTAGAATCACACATTCTTTTGCCTTATGAAGAAATATAAGTTAACTTTTTAGTTACAAGTATTTTGATTATTTTCAAAAAATACATACTAAAACAATATATTTGTAGTTGTATGTTATTGAATACCCACCTCTACTCATCTTCTCTCTCTCTCTCCCTCTCTCCCTCTCTCCCTCTCTCCCTCTCTCCCTCTCTCCCTCTCCCTCTCTCTCTCTCTCTCTCTCTCTCTCTCTCTCTCTCTCTCTCTCTCTCTCTCTCTCTCTCTCCTCTCCTCCTCTCTCTCTCTCCTCTCTCTCTCTCTCTCCTCTCTCTCTCTCCTTCTCTCTCCCTCATCTCTCTCTCTCTCTCTCTCTCTCTCTCTCTCTCTCTCTCTCTCTCTCTCTCTCTCTCTCCTCTCTCTCTCTCTCTCTCTCCTCTCTCTCTCTCTCTCTCGCCCTCCTCTCTCACTCACTCTCCTCTCTCTCTCTCTCTCTCTCTCTCTCTCTCCTCTCTCTCTCTCTCTCTCTCCTCTTCTCTCTCTCTCTCTCCTCTCTCCCTCTCTCTCCTCTCTCTCTCCTCTCTCTCCTCTCTCTCCTCTCTCTCTCCTCTCTCTCTCTCTCTCTCTCCCTCTCTCTCTCTCTCTCTCTCTCTCTCTCCTCTCTCTCTCTCTCCCTCTCTCTCTCCTCTCTCTCTCCTCTCCTCTCTCACTCTCTCCTCTCTCTCTCTCTCTCTCTCCTCTCTCTCTCTCTCTCTCTCTCTTCTCTCTCCTCTCTGTCTCTCTCTCTCTCCCTCTCTCTCTCTCTCTCTCTCCCTCTCTCTCTCTCTCTCTCTCTCTCTCTCGCTCTCTCTCTCTCTCTCTCTCTCTCTCTCTCTCTCTCTCTCTCTCTCTCTCTCTCTCTCTCTCTCTCTCTCTCTCCCTTCAAACGATATAATATCAGGGAGCTGGTTTTGATTAATGCGGTCACCCTTGATGAGATGGGCTTGACCGTGCTTAGCTTTGAAGGTCTCCTAGATTGAGGTTAGTTACCAAAGCCTAGACTTGCAGTCAGAGACCTCAACTTGGTCAACAAAGCCAGCCAATCAAACAGCGGTGGGTCTGAGGTTACTGCTGGCCAGCTTCGAGTGCATACCTAGTCCTTGCCGTGTAGCGAGTAACCTCACATTTTATAGTGAAGTCCGTCACGCAGGGGCTGCGCAAACTAAGCAGATTTCCCTCGTGAAGTTAAACAATAGATAAATATACATACTGGTCACACAAAACCACCGTGAACATTAAGTAAATAATTTAAAACGATAATAATCATCCTCCCGACGGAAAGCATCTGAAATGTAAACAAAAATATCTGCCAACTTATTACTGGAAAGAAAAACAATTACTGTAATATATCTAAATATATTGTATTAATTTCATTGAAAACTATTTACTATATCTAGTACTGTAATTTATAATGAATCACAATAATTTTTGTCTCAATCAATCAAATTTTAGTAGCCCAAAAACTTAAAGGGGGGGGGGTCAACAGAACACATTTGTATTTATCTCGTATAATACATGTCTCTTGAAAACAATATTTGTTATTTAAGCTTTGAATGATGTGGTGTGATCGAGTATTGTTTATGTAACAGAGTAGAAGTGGTGGTTTGCTGAAAACTGAAAAATGCAAATATCATCGTCGATTAATAGTACTTCTGTGATTTCTTATCACTTATCAGGTTTTTCACCAACCTCCACCGACACTTATCTTCTTTTCCACACGGGTTAATTTCCTGTTGTTGGTTTTTTTCATTCATATATTATTTGAATCTTAATTGAATTTTAATTTATTCAGTTCAACAAGAGTGGCGAGTTCGATTCTTGCCTGGGCAAAGGAAATTATTTAGTGACGAAATTCATTAAATAACGTCCTAAAATCCCACCCTGGCTAGAAAAGGGTGGTAACCTGTAGATAACCCGTCCTGATTAGCCTAAGTTGCAAAAAGTGGACGTTAATAAATAATAATAATAATTCAGTTCAACAAGAATTTTATTATTATTTTTTTTTTGATTTACAAAAATTAGAGTATAGAAAAATTTACAAAATAGATATTTATTATAAATAATTTGAGCATATTATTACTTTTTATGATAATACAGTTGTGAAAAATGCTCCATATTTTTATATTAACAAAAAGACTAAACACAAAATGAAATAAACATTAAACTTATAAATATTAAATATATTTTTTCTTATTAATCATCAGGGTCCAACTCTTCAAGGTCTGGATCTTGAGTTGTGTGGTTTACAGTTTTTAAATTCTTATAGAAGGTATGGAAAGCCGAGTCTATAAGTGGCAAAAGAGTGAGGAGATCTATTTTTTTTTCGGCACTAATCGGCAAGGTGTCTTCGGTCACTAGACGAATGTCATCAGGAAAAACTGATCTTCCCTTTCTCAGGAAATTTATTTCCTTAAAAGGGTCTCCTTTTTTAAGGGAATGTTTGAAAAATATATTTCCTGAGCCCTTTCTGTATTGGAGCGACTGTTTAGGTTTCCAAAGAAATTTTTCATTTTCATTGTCTAGTTTTTTTGTCTGTAAGGGTCCACCTTTACTGCCTAATGATTTAAAATCGTAAAAGTTTTCTTTTTCCATAGGTACAACACAGAATGGTTTTCTTTTTTTACATGTCCTGGCCAATTGCAACCAATAATTTAAATGGTTTATTTTCATTCCTGTTCTTCTTTTTGTTTTTTCAATGATTTAATGATCAGAGTCACACTCCATATGGCTGTGACCACTAATTAAGAATTTGTGATTTATTATAGGTATGGTCAATTTCGCCATGCGTACAAGAACATGAACGAAACTATGTTGTTCTTGTTTTGGCCTCTACATGTGTCAGAGTAAAAGGTCACCTCTTCTATGTCTTGTGGTAGGGTCTGGAGGTGTTTAAACAAACAGGATGCGATTTGGTTTGCTCCTCTTCCTGAGATGGTTTCATCGCACATGTAACAACTGCTGATCTCATCGGCCAAGTTATGGATAGTAACATTGAAAGTCCATGACTGACGTTTGTAGAATGCAATTGAAGTTTAAATATACCCGTATGGGGTAGGTAGGCACTGTTCGAAATCAAAAGCAAAGGCTCGCTTTTTAGAATTACTTCTGACTTCTTCTTTATCTTCTCTTTTAGATGCGTTGTCAAACTCTGCCATTTGATGGTGAATATTACGTTGATCAATAAGTTCCAATTGATTTCCGATCGATGCGGTTTTAATATTCATGTTTAGCAAATCACAAGTGTGACATGTATCCTCTCTTGGTTTTTTGAACGATAAGTTAAGTTGATGGAAACATTTTGCATAGATTGTCTTCGAAACAGGATTCGTTCTACCTTTTGCATACAATCGATACATTATTGATAAGTTAAGGTCACTGCTTAAATATTTGTTTGACGTCGATTGGCGGCAGTAGTGACTTTCATAACTTGGGAAAGATTTAATATGGTCAATAATTTCTGCCAATTCGGCTTCTGTGTACTTATTGTGTGGGTCATGTCGTCCACGTGCATCAGGAAAAATTATCCCACAAGGAGAGAGCTTTTTTTCGTTTAACAACTTCTTCTACAAAACCCCTAGTTTCTCCTAAAGTCATATAAAAACATTTTAGCAGATTTTCTTCAAATGTCCATCGATCCTACCCAGGAGATGACGAAAATGAGGTCCGTTCAAAACTATATATATATATATATATATATATATATATATATATATATATATATATATATATATATTTGTCTGTTAACACTCTAGCGGTCGCTATTTTTGTTTAATCGTCACCAAACTCGGTATTTAATCGTTTTATGTAAAAGGGAAGATCAAGTTCGTTAACGGCTGAAATCGGACCAGTGGGAGGGGGGGTTTAGAGGGGAGGATTTTCAAAAATTCAAATTATCTCCGTTATTATACATCGGATCGAAAAATTGTATAGGACCAATCTTATTGCAAATTAAATGTACTATAAATAATGTTATATACATTTATTCTGTATCTTGAATATTAACCGAGATATTTGCATTTGTATTCTGCGTGTGGTCGCCAGTAGGCTATGTTCGGACTTTCCGCCGAGAGCTCTGGCGGCCATTTCCATAACTATTCGTCCCTCGTGAAAAGTTTTATAGGTTAGGTTAACTGTTTTTTGGGGCTAGAAACTACTGGGTTATTACGCCCTAAATAATGTTTTAGGTTTAGAGGTTTTTTACTACTACAGTTGTTATTAGGCAGATTTCTATATTGTAAAACTTCACGTGGGAAATCTGCTTAGTTTACGCAGCCCCTGCGTGACGGACTTTTTTTACAAACAACATGCCTTTCATTTCGCAGAGTAAATTCGTAAATACAATTGCATTCTCTGTATTTAATTTTTGGGTTAATTTTCATAGTTTTAGTTGCACTAATGTTATTCGAGAGGACACAAAATTTACATACAACCCCCCCCCCCTCCTCAAAACACATTTCCTCTAGTTCGTTCTTGGAAGTGAGACGACTTTATTTAGGTGAGTGGATTTATCGGAACTTCTAGGCTGTAAAAATTATTAAAAATTACGTTAGTAAATTGTTCAATTCAATTCAATTTATTTATTAATGGACACCACATCGAAGGTGATTTGCCCTTTCAAAAGTAATAACAGGTAACAATAACAAAAAAAACAGCAAGTAACAATAATAAATACCTTAACAACAAAAAATACCTTAACAGCAAGTAACAATAATAAACACGTTAGCAACAAGTAATAATAACAAATTCCTTAGCAAAAAGTAATAATAACAAATACATTAACAACAAGGGACAATAATAAATACCTAAACAACAAGTAATAATAACATATACCTTAGCAACAAGTAATAGTAGCACATAACTTAGCAATAATACTAATAATAACAAGTACCAAAAAAAAAAAAAAAAAAAAAATTACATATACAGTTGGTGGATGATTAATGCATGTTAAATGTTATCATATATTTCAATTTTGTGTAAGTATGAGAATATATTGTTAATGTGTGGGCTGCCTTCCGTCAATAGTTCTTGTAAGTCGTAGGGGAAGGTCTGGTGTTGTCGTTTTCGGCATTCTGTCAGTATATGTCTTATCGTCAAGGGAGTGTTACAAGTTGAGCAAGTAGGTCTGTCAGTCTTTGTCATTAAGTATGAGTGTGTTAATTTAGTGTGGCCGATTCTAAGTCTCGAGAGAACTACTTCTTCTCTCCTAGAGTTTCTGAAACTTGATGGCCACATGCAAATAGTGTTCTTTATAGCTCGAAGTTTGTTGTCAGTACTTGTGTTAGTCCAGTCGGTTTGCCATGTATCTAAGATGAGGTGTTTTGTTTGTCTTGAAATATCTTCATGTAGTACATCTATTTGTTCATAATCAAGTTTTCCAGCTGCTTTTTTGGCCTCAGAGTCGGCAGTCTCATTCAGTCCTAGGTTTTCGTGTCCTGGTAACCAGTAGAATGTAGTGTGTTTATTTAGAATGGTAAGCTCATGTTTTATTTTTTGGGCTATTGGGTGATTTGTGTAAATATTGTTTAGTATTTGAAGGGAACCTAAGGAATCTGTGCAAATGATAACGTGTTTGCTTAGTGATGCGTGTGTGTTGTTGAGGGCCAATAGAATACCTTGGAGCTCGGCTCCTAGAATACTGTAACAAGGAGGCAGTGTCTGCGTGATTACATTTCCCTCTCTTACTGCAGCTGATCCAACTCCCTTCTCGTTTTTAGACCCATCAGTGAACCACAAAGTGTGTTCTTGTTTTCCCTGTAAAAATTCGTTGAAGTGTGCTCGGTACTGGAATTTTGATAGTGTATTAGATTTTTTAAATTTTTATTTATGGAGTGGAAATGTGACATTTTGCGGAATGCAAAACTAGTTAAGTTAACATGCCGACATTCGTAAAATATAAGGAATTTGATAACTTGACTTATCTTATTATACTCAGAAATAACCATGATGACAAAATAAGTTAAATTCACTTGAAAAAATTCGAATGTCTTTTCATGAGATGCCAAAATATTCACATCGTTATAAAAGAAAAACTATTGGGATCTAGAGTTACCGACTTTTTACCAAAGGCGTACGATCCCAAGACTAAACAATTATTGACTTAATACAATTTAAGGATAAGTCGACGTACCAAGTTATGGCCAGGGGCCATATATATATATATATATATATATATATATATATATATATATATATATATATATATATAATTGTAACCTCTATCTTTACATTGATTTTTTTCGCGAAATTTCACGATAACTTTTCGTTTCACATGTCATAGACACTAACTACCAAGGCCTGAAATTAAAGATAGCGATATTTCGTTTCCTTTTGGGTTTTCGGCAAATATGCACATTGATGTGCATTGTTTATTTTGTTATTTAGAGTAACTTTTGTTATTTACACTTTCGTCGTAAACTGAAGTGTAAATGCGTTATGCACTAAACATTATAGCGGAAGTCAACACTTTTATTTGGCACAAAAGACTCAACCGAACTATGTGAAACTCGGTATTTGTATTAGCACTAACGCCTTCATTATATTAAGTCATACCAACATTCCTAGGGACGGGCAGGAGTGGGGGTTGTAATGGAGGCCTGAAATTAATAATAGCGGTATTTCGTTTTCTATTGGGTTTTCTGTAAATTTGCACATGACAAAAGTTGTTTACTTTGTTATTTAAAGTAACTTTTGTTATATTCACATTTTGTCGTATAACTAAGTATAAACGAGATATACACTAAAAACTAAAGTGGGAGCCAACAATTTTATCGGGTACTAACGATTGAACTCAACTTAACCAAACTCGGTATGTGAATTAGCATTAATTCTTCCATGATTATAAGCTATACCAACATAGCTAGAAATGGTCAGGGGGGGGGTACAAGGGAGCCTGAAAGAAAAAACCGGGATATTTCGTTTCCAACCGGTTTTCGACAATGATACACACAACAAACGTTGTTTATTTTGTTATTCACAGTAACTTTTGTTACATACACTTTGGTCGTATACCGAAGATTAAATGAGATATAAGCTAAAAACTATAGCGGGAGTCAACAATTTTATTATTACTCATTAAAGTGTCTGTAATATAGGCATATTTGACAAAACAAAAAGTCCGTCACGCAGGGGCTGCGTAAACTAAGCAGATTTCCTATGTGAAGTTTTACAATAGAGAAATCTGCATCTGGTAACACAATACCACCGTGATTAAATACCTCCCACCTGAGCCGACGGAAATGGCCGATCTAATAAGAACTATACCCGAACACAGACTTCATAAAAATGCAAATATCTCGGTTAATATTAATAAAAAAAGTCCGTCACGCAGGGGCTGCGTAAACTAAGCAGATTTCCCACGTGAAGTTTTACAATAGAGAGACCTGCATCTGGTAAGACAATACTACCGTGATTAAATACCTCCCACCTGAGCCGACGGAAATGGCCGATCTAATAAGAACTATAACCGAACACAGACTTCATAAAAATGCAAATATCTCGGTTATTATTAATAAAAAAAGTCCGTCACGCAGGGGCTGCGTAAACTAAGCAGATTTCCCACGTGAAGTTTTACAATAGAGAGACCTTGCATCTTGGTAAAGACAATACTACCGTGATTAAATACCTCCCACCTGAGCCGACGGAAATGGCCGATCTAATAAGAACTATAACCGAACACAGACTTCATAAAAATGCAAATATCTCGGTTATTATTAATAAAAAAAGTCCATCACGCAGGGGCTGCGTAAACTAAGCAGATTTCCCACGTGAAGTTTTACAATAGAGAAATCCGCCTAATAACAGCTGTAGTAGGAAGGGATCTCTAAACCTATTCACGAGGGACGAATAGTTCTGGAAACGGCCACCAGAGCACTCGGCGGAGAGTCCGGAACATGGCGGTCCTGCCTCCCACACACACAATACAAATGCAAATATCTCGGTTAATATTCAAGATACTGAACAAATGTATAGAACAATATTTATAGTAAATTTAATTTACAATAAGATTGATTCTATACAATTTTTCGATCTCGAACGCATAATAATAATTTTGAATTTTCAAAAATCCCCCCGTAACTATATAATATATATATATATATATATATAATAATATATATACTAGCTCAGATACCCGGCTTCGCTCGGGAATTCATGTGAGGCTAAATGGTGATGATTTTTTTTTTTTTTTGCAAGGCTTTACTTTGCACAATATTTTGAAATTTACCCGTCCCAGTGTTTAGGGTTAATACCCGTTGTTATCATTTGTAAATAATAGAATTAATTTTTTATTTAAGTATTCACTTTCCTCGAAATTGTCATATTTCCCGTCTCCTGGGCATTTTGCATAGATTTAAGTTATTAAGGACAAAATATTAACATAGATTTGAATTAATTTTTCCAGGTGAGGTACCTCATAGTTCAAATTGGAATGAATTGTTGAGCATACCAATATTTCTACGCAAATTGCTTGCTCCACACATTGTTCCTGGAGAAATGTATAAAACAAAAGTTAATCTAAATAACAAAGTAAACAAATTTAGTTATGTGCATGTTTGTCGAAAAACAAATAGACAATGAAATATCGCGAATTTTTATTTCAGGCCTCCCTTATAACCCCCATTCCCGTTGTATCCTAAAAATTTCAATATAGCTTATAATCATGGAAGAATTAATGCTAATTGACACACCGAATTTTTTTAAGTTCGGTTTAATCGTTAGCGCCCAATGAAATAGTTGACTCCCGCTTTAGTTTATAGTGTATATCTCGTTTATACTTTGTTAAAAGACAAAAATGTATATGGCAAAAGTAACTCTAAATAACAAAATAAACAACTTTTGTTATGTTCATATTTGCCGAAAAACGAATAGAAAACGAAGTACCGCTATTTTTAAATTCAGCCCTCCCTTACAACTCCCATTCCGGCCCGTCCCTAGAAATGTTGGTATGGCTTGTTATAATGAAAGCGTTAATGCTAATACACATACCGAGTTTTATTTATTTCGGTTGGGTCTTTTGCCCCAAATAAAATTGTTCACTTCCGCTATAGGTTTTAGCGTATATCTTGTTTATAATTCGGTATACGAAAAAAGTGTATATAACAAAAGTTACTCTACATAACAAAATAAACAACTTTTTTTATGTTCATATTTGCCGAAAAACCAATAGGAAACGAAACATCGCTATTTTTAACTTCTGGCTTCCCTTATAACCCCCACTCCTGCCTGTCCCTAGAAATGTTGGTATGGCTTGTTATAATGAAAGCGTTAGTGCTGATACACATACCGAGTTTTATTTATTTCGGTTGGGTCTTTTGCCCCAAATAAAATTGTTCACTTCCACTATAGGTTTTAGCGTATATCTCGTTTATAATTCGGTATACGAAAAACGTGTATATAACAAAAGTTACTCTACATAACAAAATAAACAACTTTTGTTATGTTCATATTTGCCGAAAAACCAATAGGAAACGAAATATCGCTATTTTTAACTTCTGGCTTCCCTTATAACCCCCACTCCTGTTCGTCCGAGAGGAAATTAATATAGCCTAAAGTCTAAGTTGGGTTAGTAGTAATATACATACCAAGTTTCATAAAATTCGGTTCAGCCGTTTACGCGTGAAAAGGTAACAAACAAACAAACAAACAAATAAACAAACAAACAAATAAACAAACAAACAAACAAACAGACACCAAAGAAACAAAATGCAGTTATGGTGTCTATGACATGTGAAACGAAAAGTTATCGTGAAATTTCACGAAAAAAATCAATGTACAGACAGAGGTTACAATTTTATATATATATATATATATATATATATATATATATATATTTGTCTGTTACCGCTCTAACGGTCGCAATTGTTGTTTGTTCGGTACCAAACTCGATATTTAGTCGTTTTATGTAAAAAGAAAGATCAAGTTCGTTAATGGCTGAAATCGGACTAGAGGAGGGGGGGGGGGGTTTAGAGGGGGGAATTTAGAAATACAAAATATCTTCGTTATTATACATCGAATCGAAAAATCGTATAGAACCAATCTTATTGCAAATTAAATTAATTAGCAGATTTCCCTTAAGGGGAATCAGCTATTGAGGTCGTACTCATGACGCGAGTTTTGAAAAATTTCCTCAAATGTCCATCGATCCTACCCAGGAGATGACGAAAATGAGGTCCGTTCAAAATTTTATATATATATATATATATATATATATATATATATATATATTTGTCTGTTACCGCTCTAGCGGTCGCAATTTATGTTTGATTGTTACCAAACTTCATATTTAAGCGTTAATCGTAATAAGATCGTTAATGGCTGAAATCGGACCAGCGGGAGGGGGGGGGGGGGTTTACAGGGGACGATTTTCGAAAATTCAAAATACCTCCGTTCCTATACGTCGGAAATTTGTATAGAACCAATCTTATTGAAAATTAAATTTACTATAAACATTTTTTTATACATTTATTCTGTATCTTGAATATTAACCGAGATATTTGCATTCGTATTGTGTGTGTGTGTTCGGGACTTTCCGCCAAGAGCTAGTGCGGCCGTTTCCGTAACTATTCGTCCCTCGTGACTATTCTAGACCTATGTCTAGAGATTCCTTACTACTTCAGTTATTATTAGGAAGATTTAATTGTTTTACGTAAAAGGAAAGATATAGAATAAATGTATATAACAATATTTATAGTAAATTTAATATATAATAAATCAATAAGATTGATTCGATATAATTTTTCGATCCGAAGTATATTAACGGAGATATTTCAAATTTACGAAATTCCCCTTTCCCTTTCTAAACCCCCCTCCCCTCCCACCGGTCCGATTTCAGCCGTTAACGAACTTGATCTTTCTTTTTACGTAAAACAATTAAATACCCAGTTTGGTGGCGATTAAACAAAAGTCCGTCACGCAGGAGCTGCGTAAACTAAGCAGATTTCCCACGTCAACGAAGTTCGACAATAGAGAAATCTGCCTAATAATAACAGAAGTAGTAAGGAATCTCTAGACATAGGTCAAGAATAGTCCCGAGGGACGAAAAGTTACGGAAACGGCCGCAATAGCTCTTGGCGGAAAGTCCCGAACACACACACAATACAAATGCAAATATCTCGGTTAATATGCAAGATACAGAATAAATGTATGGAACAATATTTATAATTTATAGTACATTTAATTTACAATAAGATTCATTCTATACAATATTTCGATCTGACGTATAATAACGGAGATATTTTGAATTTTCAAAAATCCCCTCCCACTGGTCTGATTTCAGCTATTAACGAACTTGATCTTTCTTTTTACATAAAACGCTTAAATATGAAGTTTGGTAACGATCAAACATAAATTTCGACCGCTAGAGCGGTGACGGACAAATATATATATATATATATATATATATATATATATATATATATATATATATATATATATATATATATATATATATTATACGGACCGCATTTTTGTCATCTCCTGAGAAGGATCGATGGACATTTGAGGAAATTTTTCAAAACTCGCGTCATGAGTACGACCTCAATAGCTGATTCCCCTTAAGGGAAATCTGCTAATTAATTTAATTTGCAATAAGATTGGTTCTATACGATTTTTCGATTCGATGTATAATAACGAAGATATTTTTAATTTCGAAATTCCCCCTCTTAAACCCCCCCCCCCTCCTCTAGTCCCATTTCAGCTATTAACGAACTTGATCTGTCTTTTTACATAAAACGACTAAATATCGAGTTTGGTACCGAACAAACAAAAATTGCGGCCGTTAGAGCGGTAATAGACAAATATACATAAATATATATATATATATATATAGTTACGGGGGGATTTTTGAAAATTCAAAATTATTATTATGCGTCGGATCGAAAAATTGTATAGAATCAATCTTATTGTAAATTAAATTTACTATAAATATTGTTCTATACATTTATTCAGTATCTTGAATATTAACCGAGATATTTGCATTTGTATTGTGTGTGTGGTCGACGGAACCCCGCCATGTTCCGGACTCTCATCTTTTAAAAGAACAACACATCTTTTCGGAGCTTTGGTCAATGTTGGTGAAATGAATCTTAGTTTATGCCAATATTTCGAGAATTTTTATTTTCTCTTCCTCAGGGCTGTAAAAATTACATATACTACATTATAATATTGCACATTGGTGTTATACATTGTTATAAAAGGGTGTGTTTTCCTTATTATTACTTACCAAGACTAAATATGTTCATAGACTAGTATACATTCTTATTGCACTATGACTAGGGTTATAGTAACCTTCCTTGTTTTGTTTACATAGCAGGGTCACAGCCTTTTGTATGTTTTATATATTTATAGTATGGTGTATTTGTTTGTTAAACTATATTATAATTATTGTTGTGTTATGTTAAAGTTATTCCTATGTTGTATTTATGTTGCTATTTTTATTCTTATATTTATTATATTATAACAACCATTCCTATATACTATATATATTATATAATATATAATATATATAGTATATATATTATATATTATATAATATATATACTATATATTATATAATATATATAATATATAATATATACATTACACTATATATTATATTATATAATATATACATATACTATATACTATTATATAATATATACATTACACTATATATTATATGTATATACATATACACATTTATAATAATAATGATATGGGTATTATATATAATGTGGTGTTATGGGTTGCTCGAGTGTTATGTATGTGAATGTATGTTATGTATGGATATGAATATTGTATAGTGTTGAGGTGTATTTATGGTATTATGTTGCAGTATATGGTGCTGAGTTTGTCAATGTCTGTCTTTTTGTTGCATGTGTTTTTGTGTTGGGCTATGTATAGCATTTCCTTAAACATTCTTTTGGATTTGTTGGGTTCTATGTCTAGTATTTGTGTTTCGTTGTAGTTGAAGTGGTGGTCATTGTTGATGCTATGTTGGGCCAATGCACTGTTTGGTTTGTTAATTTTTATATCAGATTTGTGGCCTGTTATTCTGTTGGTGATGTATTGGCTGGTTTCTCCAATGTATAATGTGTTGCAGTGTTTGCATGGTATTTTGTAAATGACATTGCTCTTTTTGTTTGGGTAATTGTTGTGTCAAGTTGTTTTTTACTAATTTTGTTGCTGTGTTGTTGGTTGCTAGTTTGTTTTTTGTTTTATTGGGTGGAGTGAGTTGTAGTCTATATGTCTGTCTGTTTTGTGTGGTTTGGTCCACCAATTGACTGCTATGGTGCTCATTGGGTTTCCTTAGGGTGATGGTGTCTAAATATATATATATATATATATATATATATATATATATATATATATATATATATATTTTTTGTCTGTTAACGCTCTAGCGGTCGCAATTTTTGTTTGATCGTTACGAAACTCGATATTTAACCGTTTTATGTAAAAAGACAGATCAAGTTCGAGGTTTAGAGGGGGATTTTTGAAAATTCAAAATATCTCCGTTATTATGCGTCGGATTGTAAAGAATCAAAGAAAAATTGTATAGAATCAATCTTATTGCAAATTAAATTTACTATAATTATTCTTCTATACAGAATTCTGTATCATGAATATTAACCGAGATATTTGCATTTGTATTCTGTGCGTGGTCGGCAGGAGTCGGCTATGTTCGGGACATTCCGCCGAGATCTCTGGCGGCCGCTTCCGAACACTATTTGTCCCTCGTGAATAGGTTTAGAGATCCCTTACACTACAGTTGTTATTGTGCAGATTTCTCGACTGTGAAACTTCACGTGGGAAATCTGCTTATTTTACGCAGCCCCTGCGTGACGGACTTTTTTGATTAACAAATAGGTAAACGCCGGGAGTATAATAATCCTTAATTGGAAAACAGCAAGAGAAACAGGAATTAATAACAGAGTTTTATTGGACTAGTTTGAAACAAGTTGAGAGTTTTCATCTGGCGAACAAATAGATTATTCTTGCGAAATGCTTCAAGTGCCTACTCCAAAGTCTTGCTACAACTACTTACCTCGAGAACTTATTCTCAATAGCATCTTCGTTCGCCGAACAATCTAGAAAACTGCTAATTCCAGACTTGGAAATATAATTATATTAAACTAGCTAAGATACCCGGCTTCGCCCGGGAATTCATTTGAGGTTGATTAGGATTAGGATTAATGTGGTTTGGGCAATCAACAGGTAGGTTATTATGCCCTTTATATTAGTATGATGCTGTTTGCAAGTGTCTGTATACTTTATTCCGTAAATAATATTATCTAATAGATTGTATATGCTCTTACCATATCCTAAGGGTATTTAAGTTGCTAATTTTTATATAATTATTTATTAACTAAATCTAAGTTTTCTTTCTTAAAAGTACTTATTTTCTACTGGTATTGCAATAGCTACTAATAGATGAAAGCCAACTTGGATTATCATAATTCTGCCATTCCAGAGATCTAGCCTCCTTCCTCTTCGCCCTCATCACTTCCATTCTTGCAGCTTACCACCAAGCCTATAATACTGCTAGCTAGCTCCTGTTTAAAGCCAGCAGGCTGAAGCTGTCATGTTGGTCATCATTTCTTCTTCAAGAGGTTTCTTTCTTCACTTGGTAGGGGTAGTTTTCTTAATTTTGTATGGTACTGTCATTGCTGTCTGTGGAGGTTGTTACTGATGGCGTCTCTTTCTTTTTAGCAGTGAAATTAGTTTCGCCTGGATGGTTTCATGTACTTAATTATTTTTATTTTTTTATTTTTTTTTTAAGTAATTATAATTAATTTATCACACATACACATACACACATACTGCATTTTTTTTTTCACTTGAGTCTCACTATATACATACATATACACAAACATCATATTTATCATTTGACGTTTGTAGTGCCTTGATTGTTTTTGAATAGTTAAACATACCAACAAAATAGGGAATTCTCCTCTGAGGTGACCGCAACTAATAATACATTTTTAATGCATTTTTCAGAAAAAATGGACCAGGAAATACGTATTTTTTGACTTGAGTAAACAAAATGACATTGCTAGACTCCACCACACATTACTGGATCCTTTCGAAGAAGACGATAACATACAGAACGACACAGATTCGGAAATTGAAGACGGCTTGGAAGAACGGGTATTGACTCAGAGACTGAACAAAGTGACGTGGAATCGGAAAGTGATGGGGAGGATGAGCAGTCACACGAAAAATATGTTGCATTGGGAAGAGTGAACAGAAAGATCGTTGACCGTTTTGAGTAGAGGAAACCCCCTTTTCCTTTGCGTAAAGTAGGAAAACAAAAATATATTGGCACACCTTCCGGGAGTGAAAGGGGCGGCAAAGGAGGCTACTAATGAACTTGACTGCTGGTTCTGTCTCTTTGATGAGACGATTATTAGTAGCATTGTGTAGTACACAAACAAGTTTATAAAAATCGTTTAGCCAGAATTTTCTAGGCAGAAGGATGCCAAAGAGACGGACTTCACACAAATAAAAGCCTATATAGGCCTTCTTTACTTTGCTGGCACAAGCAGAGGAGCGAAAATGAATTTAGAAGACTTTATGTAAACATGTTGGGCAAGAAACTCACCTGAGTAGAACTAAATGGCACTAAAAGATTCGACGTGAAACGTTTTACTTTCCTTTTCTATCTTAAATGTTTTCTTGTATTTGTTATTCCTGGAGAAGTCAAATGATTAAGTAGTTCTAAACTAGTCTTATTGCACTTTTTTTTATATATTTTTTCTAGTAGCTAAGTAAGTAGTACCTAAAGAATTCAAGTATTTATATTTGTTTAACTCTATTTTTGCCCTAAAAAAGCAGTTCTACCAACATATTTCTCCATCGTCACCTCATAGGTGACCCGAGCCTAGAGTCGTTTGGAAATGACCCGCGCCTAACGGAGGGTTAAACATGGAGTTTGGTAACGATTAAGCAATAATTGCGAGCTCTTGAGCGGTAAGATATATACGAGTATATATATATATGTGTGTGTGTGTGTGTGTGTATGTATATTTTATGTACAGTTGCCGTCTTGAGTTGGACCTGAATAGCCGATTTCTCTCATAAGTAACTGCTAAAGTACAGAATGGATGTTGAAATGAGCGTAGTGTCATGTCTGTGGATGGGAAATGTTCTCAAACCCTGCGTGACGTACTTCACCTAATTGCAATGTGTTATACATGACACGCTAATGCGTGGGTCGACGTTACATGTGCGCCTCCATGCATGCTAGATTTAATAATAAGCAAACATTCATTGCATGCAATCAACTGCACACATCACAACGCCGGTTAACCCATTGCGGTCATGGAGTACTCCGCACTGATTTTTAGGCAGATTCTCTTGTTGCATATATATTTCCTCTACATAGTAACCCTATTTGGAGGGATTTTATTTCCTGCACATCCCATGCATATTTGCATTTTATGTGCATTTTGTCCAAATATTTATTTAAATATTAATTTGTAAATAATAACATGATAATTACACTTTACAAAAAAAACGCTAAATAAGAACAATTAGGAATACAATTAAATAACCAATAAGAAAATTACATAATATTAATATTATATTATATTTTTCTCTCTCAGCTTAAGAATATTATAGGCTATTGCTTTTAACAAATTTAGATGGTTTGAAAATAAAATATCAGGACTGATAGGCCTTGCGGGAATATGCATTTTTAACTGTCTTCGTATGTCTTGAGTCAGTCTACATGCATAAATCAGGTGGGTGAATGTCTGTTCAGTGTAACTGTCGCATTTACAAGTATTTGAGTCAGTAAGTTTGAATCTGTACCAGTAAGAATTTGTATTTCTGTGTCCAGTTAGTATTTGTGTGAGATAAAATGTATGTTGCTATAGTGGGATATTGGTTTTTAAAACAGGGATATATAATTTTAGATGTGATCCTTTTTCTGTTGCCACAAATTATATTTATTTACTTCACTAGTCTAGAAAGTGGCTCTTCTTTACTGTACGAGGTCGAGTTTGACGAGCGAAGCGAAGCCGAGCTCGATAATTAGACCGAGTACTGTAGAGTCACTTTCTGGACGTGTGCAGTACATAATTTTACTTTATACTGAAACAAACTTAAATAAAATACATATTTCAATTAATATTATTTGGAATAATCATTTATTAAAAAAAAATTAGGTTATACACGATGGAAAACATATGGTTTAGAACTAAGTTCAATTCATAAAAAGTCTACATTTTATATTTATATTTATCGTACAATTGCTATTATTACTAATATTAAATGCTTTTGGTGGAAATTTAAGGTCACGTTCTACAGCTTCATTTGCTTCATCAATAATATCTTGGGGAATACACCAAACATCACTCATTTCGGTCATAAAATACCAAATTAACAAACAAATTCTAACCTCAAATATTTTCATTAACATAGTTTCATTACCATATGTTTTTCTTTACGGTGTCTAGGCACTGTAAAGATTCTTTGCAGTGACTAGTACAGTGATGGATCTCTTTCGAGCCTAGTAACCATATGAGAAAGTACCAATTTCACACGCAGTATGAAGTAAATACTTTTTTTCTCTCAGTAATGATTTTAACATAGAGTAATTTTATTGTAAATTACCTCTTCGCTACTTTTAGTAGGCACTTTTGGCGTGGATATCGACTATTTCATTGCCCATTATTCCTGGATTTGCATTGACCCATTTGAAGTGAATGAAAGTCAGTCTGTTTTTTAATTGTGTTACATTATGGCGTACTTGATATTGATCAATACTTGATATTGATCAATACTTGACCTTTACTCAACTCACCCACTCACGAAACAGCTTCAGGAACTACTAACTTACAAACACAGATGGGCAAAGTAATAACTATCCATTGGATACCAGGACATTCAGACATCACGGAAAATATTTTGGTTGACAAACATGCAAAATTAGCAACTCAACTTGACATGTTACACACTGATCACATCACAGGATACGATGCCATTAAACTCATTAAAAAAGAGGTCAGCCTAAAATGGGAAGCGGAATGGCATCTGACAGACACAAAACTACGAGAAATAAAAAACACTATTCGTGAATGGCTGTCCAGTAATCAGGATACTAGAAGAGAAGAAGTAGTCCTTGCTCGTTTGAGGCACGGCCATTCACGGATAACACACGGACACCTCATGACTAGGACTGAACCACCATTATGTACACTCTGCAATACACAACTGACTATCAAACACTTACTTACAGACTGCAGACTAATAACTGACAAGAACTTACCCACCAACCTATCTGAACTACTACACGACGACAGCCCATACATTACAAAAGTCATGAAACACCTCAAAGACACACACATTTACAACCAGATATAACATTAAATAATATAATAATAATAAATAGACTGCAATAATATCCACTGGAGAAAAAAATAAATTACCGTATTTTTACCTACCTCTGTAGATTTTTTAACCTTTTTTATTGGTTTTTATAAGGTGGCTTTACCTCTACTATTTTAGAATCATAACAAGAAAATGTGTGAATCGCTTAAATTGCGACACACCTAAATAAACTAAATAAAAAAAAAAAAAAAAAAAACATTATGGCGTACTTGTTCTTTATGTTCGTCCTGTTTATTCATGTTGTTTAGTTTGTGTAAAGTAGAATGTGTTTGGTGGCAAGACCATTTCATTTACATACTTTAGAGACTGTAAGACGGCAATAATTTCTGCCTGGTTATTAGAACAATGGTTGCCTAATTTAATTTTTTTTACATGTTATAACTTCATCAGTTTTATTTCCTACAAAAATGATAAGGGCAGCGCCTGTGTCCTGTCCATCTTTCCTGCCGTATGTGTAAATTGTATATTGGTATGAGTGATTTGTATTTTCAGTAATAATTACAATGTCTGGTCTTAGTCCAGGATGTGTCCAATTCATGTAAGGTAGCGGGTATTCTACTTCTTATGCTGTTATTTTGTTAGTAGTTTGATACAGTTTTAGTATATTAGCAATAGCAGATTTACCCTAAAGGAAATCAACTTTTGAGATTGAAGTACACATGATGCGATTTAAGTTATTGTCCTCAATATCTCCGGTGCATGCAATTTTTTTTATAACGTAATGGACAGTATTATTCATAATCATAGAAAGTATTCTGTCTTCAAAACCATATATGAATAAGTGCTCATTTCCTTTGACGCGGTACAAAGCTCAACGGTGACACATGTATTAGGTACGCCATAACCGCTATTGAAAATAGTCTTTTGTAAGTCTCGGTTGTAAACTGTATATTCATATTGGTACATAGTGTGTTCAGTAAAGTATATCAGACAACCCCAGCGTTCACAGTTTTAAATTATTTATTTATGACAATTAAGCATAATTACATTTCTAAGGATAACACTACATTGCTAAATGTATAAGCATCAACTAACATGTAAACATAGACCAATATGAGGTTGGCAGGAGAGCGGCTGAACTGATAGGACAAAGGAAGTAACCCCATGCCTCCCTAGGCTCGGTGGAGACAACCTACCACTCATTTAGGACCTCAATCCTTTAATACATTAAATTATATTAACAAATCTGATTACATTATCGTCACAAAACTAAAACCGTTTGTTCAAATAATTTTCACCTTAAAATATTAATTTTCAAGTATTAAATACATTTATGGGCAACTGGCGTTTCTCATGAAACTTTGGAAGAAGAGAAGTGGGGGGAGGGGGCAGTATACTTTACTTGGAGCAATCTGTTACTGACGTTAAAAAATAACGTAGCTTTGAATTATTAAGGATAAAATTTAACATAGGTTTGAGTTAATTTACCCAGGTGAGGTATCTGGGTAGTTCATATTGGAAAGAATTGTTGAGTATACCGATATATCTACGCAAATTACATGCTTCATACATTGTTGTCGCAAATTAATTGCTTCATACATTGTTGTTTGTTATACGAATAAATGAATAATACAAAAGTTACTCTAAATTATAATGTAAAAAACTTTTAATACATAAATATTCCGTTAAACTCAACTTTGTCCTAGGCTACACTTATTGATTGATTGAGATAAAATTTATTCTGATTCATTATAAATTACAGTACTAGTATACGAGTAGTAGATAGTTTTCATTAAAATTAATATGTTATATTCTGATATGTTTCAGTTAGTGTTTTTCTTTCCGCTGAGCCGTTGGCAGATCAGTTTGTTCACATTTGTGACACTTCCATTCGTGGGGTTATTAAAATTGATTGCAAGCTTTTTTATTACCGTCTATATTTATTCACTTAATATTCACGGTGGTGTTGTGTTAGCCTGTATGCAGGTTTGTCTACTATTAAACTTCACTAAAGAAATCTGTTTAGTTTATGCAGCCACTGACCTTTTAACATGGCTTTCATAAAATATTCACCATATCATTTATCATCAATTTCCCCAAAGAATATTTACAAATCTCCGTTTATAAAATGTATTTGTAGCAATAATTTCCGTCACGAAAGATGAAAGATGTGTGAAGAAACTCTGGAAGTTAAATCACTACAATAAAGTGACGAAGAGCCCTTAAAGGCCAGTGGAAAATTGGAGGAAATTTGGAAAGAAGGGGGGGGAGTGTCAAATAGGAAATTACTAAGGCGTTCCACAAAGCAGGTTGTGAAAGGTTTTCAAGTTGATTTGTATAGATCCTACCGCGCACCCCCCTTCTCGACCTCATGAAAAGCGTGTTTCCCTTTCAAAAAGTCCGTCACGCAGGGGCTGCGTAAACTAAGCAGATTTACCATTCAAAGGTTTACAATAGATAAATATAATTACAGATAACACTACTCTCAATACGGTCATTGACCATATGATTGTGTTGTCACGGACCCGAGTCGGCTTTCTCTTGGGTACTGCCAGGCTGTCGTGCACTGCCTATGCCGACGATCTCATTCCTCTAGAATCCTCGGAAGAAGGTCTCAACGTGTCTCTGAGATGGCTGGAATGTGCGCTTCGGGATTGTGGTTTGGAGCTAAACCCAGGGAAGTGGGTCGGGTTGGGTTAGGTCCTCAGGCCGACGAAGGCTGGTCAAGGTTTGCCCGGCATCGGGTCTTAGGGTTTCCGAACAGCCTCTTCGTGCTCTCAGAGTTGAAGATGTCTGGGTGTACCTTGGCGTCCCGTTTTCTCATCGTGTTGTGCAGCCTTTTGTGCCTAATTGGATGGACGTGATGTCTAAGATTGATAGAGCACCACTGAAGCCGCAGCAGAAAATGGTAGCTTTGAGGACTTACGTTTTACCCCGGTGGTTCCATGGGTTGGTGCTGGGAAAACCCGACCCGGTTGAGCTCCGTCAAATGGATGTGGGTATAATGGCTTTTGTTCGCAAGTGGTTGCATTCCCAACTGATTCCTGTAATGCGTTTATTCCTGCTGGTCGGAGCAATGGTGGGACTGGAATCCCTTCATTTGCCTCAAATATACCCTTTCTTAGGGTTAAACGGTTACGTTTTGCTGGACACATATTGGGAGAGAGGGGAGCGACGCGGGAAGTGAGACAGGGCTTGGTGGGGTGTTGGTGCCACCTGAGAATGTCCTGGATGTGAATATAACTTGTATGAATGAGCTGTATGCAATGGTTGACTCTAACGATTTGAGTGAATTTAGAAGGGTGACTCCCTCTACTGCATGGATGGGTTCAAGAGCGGCGGAAGTGTCTGGGAAGCAATTCGTTACATTCTCGAGGATTGTGGGAGGGGTAATCCCTACCAGGATGAGGAAATCCCGGGGTCAGCCGGAGCGGAGGAGGAATGCCACTTGCCGAGCTGGTTGTGACTCCCTGGAGACGATGGCCCGCTAAGGATATACCGGCACGACGAGATAGTGAGATTTGTAAGGCGGGGTTTCATCATGAGAGGGTGGCACACGTGGCATGAAAATGTTTTTATTACCCCACAGGGTAAATTTAGGCCGGACATGGTCGTGGAGTATGAAGACAAGGCCGCTATTATTAATATGCACGTGGTCACCGCGGCGGGACCCCTGGAAGACAGCTTCTTTAGGAAGAAAAGCAAATATGATCAGCTGGGGCTGAAGACTGCTGTTGCCAAGCTACCTGATGTGGAGCCAGGCTTGGTGAGGGTTCTGCCGGTAACCCTGTCTTACAAAGGCGTTTGGTGCAAGAAGAGTGCAGATGGGCTGCGAGAGCTGGGAGTGAGTCAGGCTACACTGGAGTGGATCACCATCAAAGTGCTCAGTGGAACCTGGTTCGTGTGGGCCAAGTTCAGTACCTTTCCTCGAGGCTTCAGAGCAGCTGGCAGACCAAGAGAAGGTGTAGGATAGGCTCGGCAAGTATGGTGGAAGGGTCCCAAATCTATGGTGTGCTCCTTTGAGGACCAAGACTGTCGAGCGAGTGTGGTCATTTATGGATATTTATTTATTTAAGTACGTTTTCTTTTGTTTTTTTTTCTTTCCTTTTTTTTTCCTTTTTTATTAAAAGTTTTTTTTAATATAATATATTTCGATCTATTTTATATTTCTGTTTGTAGTTCTAGATTTAAGTAGTTTGTATTTCTAGGAGGAATGTCTGGTCTTTTTACTTTTTATTTTTATGTATATATTTATGGTCAGGATGCATTATTTTTAGACAACTATGTATAAGACTATTTTTTTGTTGTTCTCTGGTGTATTATTCTTTTTTTTGTGTGTTATGAGAGCTACTTGTTAGGTTAAGGCTAAGAACTCCTTTCTTTTATAAGGTCCTTTATGGACATCCAAGGAGTTAGGGCCCCCCTTATAAATTGTGTATTTTAAATATTATAGGTTAGAGGAATTCTATTATTCCTGTTAGCATTTTCTAATAAATAAATACATAATAAACGAAATTCTATTTCTTTTTTAATGTATTTAAAACCCAAATAAACAAGTAAAAAATGTTTATGTATTTGGTACCTGAGTGGTGTGTATATCGCGATCTGGAGTCTGGGAGGTTGGCAGAGGTCTTCCACGGAGGAAGGCAGAAGGCTGACTGGTTGGAAGATGTTAGCTCTCTCTCTCCCAAGCATGCGCTATAGTACCTCTCTCTCTCTCTCTCTCTCTCTCTCTCTCTCTCTCTCTCTCTCTCTCTCTCTCTCTCTCTCTCTCTCTCTCTCTCTCTCTCTCTCTCTCTCTCTCTCTCTCTCTCTCTCTCTCTCTCTCTCTCTCTCTCTCTCTCTCTCTCTCTCTCTCTCTCTCTCTCTCCAACCCACACGAGCGAAGCGAGTCTGGTAATTTCACGAGAGTTGTAAATTCTACTTTCGTCACGAGTGTAATATTAAATTTTTTCTGTAATCGTGTAATACATGATCAGATCTAACCAGAATATGAACAAAATTAGGATGTTGTGAAGATTATGGTATGTTGTTGGTAGGTTATATGCATGGTTGTAAGTTATAGTTATAAAACAACTAGTGATGATTGTGAAGTAGTGCAGTTATAAACAAGTGCAGGTTATAAACAAGGAAGGTAATTATTTTTATATTTAAATTTTAAAATATATTGATTATTTCCACCAATAATTCATTCACATTTCAATTTATTTTGTTAAAATAAATTCGGGGCTCAGGTTAGCCATGCGAGTTAAAGCGTTGACCTTTATCTCATATGGTAAACCTAGAGTGGCGAGTTCGATTCTTGCCTGGGCAAAGGAAATTATTTAGTGACGAAATTCATTACATAACATCCTAAAATCCCACCCTGGCTAGAAAAGGGTGGTAACCTGTAGATAACCCGTCCCGATTAGCCTAAGTTGCAAAAAGTGGACGTTAATAAATAATAATAATAATAAAATAAATTCTTACAATGTTAAGAAACATTTAAAAGCATTTAATTTCCAACTTCAAATTTTTTTTTTAATTTATACTTATTTCTAATTAAGAAGGCAATTCACTTTCTTCACTTGTGAAGAAAGTGATTACTTTCTTCACTCTATTGCAAAATGTTTCACTTTCTTCACTCATTTCAGTTTAGTAATGTTACCATTTTTCAACGATTACAGAAAAAACTAATTTCGATAGTAATATGCCTCTTGAAGTTTAATAGTAGATACATACTGTTAACAAAACACCACCGTGAATATTATGTGAAAAATACAAACAGTAATAAGAGATCTCCCATCCTGACGGGAAGCGCCTCAAATGTAAACAAACAGGTCTTCTAGTCTCTTACAGGAAAAAAAAAACAATTACTTAAATATAAAATATGAATTTTTTTAACAAATATTTCCTGTATCAAATACTGTAATTTACACTGCATAATTTTTATCCCAAAAAATCGAATTTTATTAGCTAAGAATTTAATAGAGGGTGGTCTCCCTTCAGGGAAATCTGCTAAAATGCTCATAACTGTGAGGCATAGTAAAAAATAGTTTTATTATTAACATATCACCAGCAACGACGGGTACAAAAGTATAAACCCTAAACACTGTGACGGGGAAATGTAAAAATATTGTGCGTAGTGAAGCCTTGTCAAAAAACATGAGTATAACCTCAAGAGCTGATTTCCACTAAGGGAAATCTGCTAAATACCATCATCATTCAGCCTCAAATGATTTCCCGAGCGAAACCGGGTACCTTAGCTATATATAGCACTATATTTTTTCGTTTCACATGTCATAAACACGGTATCCGCAATTTGTTTCTTTCGTGTCTGTTTGTTTGTTACCTTTTCACCCATAAGCGGCTGAACCGAATTTTAGCAGATTTCCCTGCAGGGAAATCAGCTATTGAGGTTGTACTCATGACGGAATTTTCGACATTTTTCTTCAAATGTCCATCGATCCTACTTAGTAGATGACGAAAATGAGGTCCGTTCAAAACTGTATATATATATATATATATATATATATATATATATATATTTGTCTGTTACCGCTCTAACGGTCACAATTCTTGTTTGATCGTTACAAAACTCGAAATTTAGTCGTTTTATGTAAAAAGAAAGATCAAGTTCGTTAACGCCTGAAATCGGACCAGTGGGAGGGGGGGATTTTCGAAAATTCGAAATATCTCCGTTACTACACGTCGGATCGAAAAATTGTATAGAATCAATCTATTGCAAATTACATTTACTATAAATATTGTTCTATACATATTTTCCGTATAATGAGTATTAACCGAGATATTTGTATTTTTTGTAATGAGTTCCGCTTTCAGTAAACCCCTACTCCTACTAGGGACATATTAATAATAAGCTGATATCTCATGAACCACCTCATTATTAGGTTAAATACAAAATATTGTTTTCAACAAAGCTTTATTTTACGAGGTACAAACAAATACGTTCTGTTGCCCCCCCCCCCTTTTTTCTTGGACTACAAAAATCTGAGTGATTGAGATAGAAATTATTTAGAAATTAATTATTTGATTCATTTCAAATTACTCCACTAACTATAATAACTAGTTTCCAATAAAATTAATATTTTATATTCAGATATATTTCTTTAATTGTTTGTTTTTCCGGCCTATCTATCGATACTGCACTACAAGGTTGGCTAACCTGTTTGTTTACAATCCAGATTACGTTGTAGGGACTATTAACTTATATTGTAAATTCACTGAAAGATTTCTCATTGCCGTTTGTAATTATTCACTAATATTCACGGAAGTGTTACCTGTATGTATATTTATCTATTGTAAACCTTCGCTGGCTAACCTGTTTGTTCCAAAATCATGTGAATATCTCATAACCGTCTGAATCGTATTTTGCCCCCCCCCTTTCTATTTTCTTCCCGGATTCCTAAATTTGGAATGGTTGTGATTAAAATTATTCTGGTCTATTATTAATTACAGTACTTGATATAATAAATAGTTATATGAATAAAATTTATAACTTATATTCAAATATATTTCCGTAATTGCTTTTATTTTCGGTAAAAGCTGGCTAACCTGATTGTTTACAACTCAGACTGTTTGCTATCAGGAAAGTTCTTACCATTTGATTTGTCCTTTATTTGTTTACTTAATATTTACAGCAGTATTAAGTCTTACAAATAATAGATATTCTGTGGTACTATTTAGTGTTGGGTAATAAGTGTTCAGAGCGCTGCTATCATTAAAGATAAGTCCATCTTTTGTGTTCTTGTTGTTTTTTGAGATTGAATTGTTTTTAATTTAATCTCGTAGCCTAACGGACGAGAGTTACTTTCCCGCCAAAAGCTAGTTCGGCCGTTTCTTTGACTGGCTGGGCTCTCGTTAAATTTCTCTATTGTAAAACTTCACGTGGGAAATCTGCTTAGTTTACGCAGCCCCTGCGTGACGGACTTTTATGAAACTTGGTATGTATATTACTACTAACCCAACTTAAAATATAGGCTATACTCGTACTAATATTCTCTAAGAAGAACAGAAGTGGGGGTTATAGGGTGGCCTGAAATTAAAAATACCAATATCTAGTTTCCTATTGGTTTTTTCGCAAATATTCACATAACAAAAGTCGTTTAGTTTATTATTTAGAGTAACGTTTGTTATACACAATTATGTCGTACAGTGAAGTATAAACAGGATATACCCTAAAAATAATATATATTAAGAGAGAATGAAAAAAAGTCTAATTCTTCACAATTTGTTTATTTCAGCGCTAAGCGCTTTCAAAGACTAATGTATCCATTTTCAGAGTTGCATACGCTCATTGGAGATGTCGCTTGCTGCCTTTCCCAATGAGCGCATGCAACTATGAAGATGAAGACATTAGTCTTTGAAAGCGCTGAAATAAACAAATTGTGAAGAATTGGACGTTTTTTTCTCTCTCTCCAAGTAAATATTCTTCACTTCGAACAAACACTGCCGTGGAAAAGTATATTAACTTTTCCGGAGGCGAGCTGAAATGGGGCTTGTAAAGGCAACCTCAAATGATAAATTGTGATAATTCGTTTCGTATTGTTTTTTTTGGAAATCGTGCAAAAATCAAAATGTTTTTATTTTGTTATTTAGAGAACTTTTATCGTTTAACGAAATATAAACGATTTCTATAATAAAAAATCCGTCACGCAGGTGCTGCGTTAACTAAGCAGATTTCCCACGCGAAGTATTACAATAGAGAAATCTGCCTAATAACAACGGCAAGGGTGAGGAATCTCTAAACCTATACACGAGGGACGAATAGTTACGGCAAAGGCCGCCAGAGCTCTCGCATAGCCCACTCCTGTCGACCACACACACAATACAAATGCAAATATCTCGGTTAATATTCAAGATACAGAATAAATGTATAGAACGATATCTATAGTAAATTTAATTTGCAATAAGATTGGTTTTATACAATTATGATCCAACGTATATTAACGGAGATATTTCGAATTTTCAAAAATCTCCCCCTCTAAACTCCCCCCCCCTCCCACTGGTTCGATTTCAGCAATTAATGAACTTGATCTTTCTTTTTACATAAAATGATTAAATATGAATTTTGGTAACGATCAAACAAAAATTGTGACCGCTAGAGTGGTAACAGACAAATATATATATATATATATATATATATATATATATATATATATATATATATATAATATATATATATACAGTTTCGAACGGACGTCATCTCCTAGGTAGGACCGATGGGCCTTTGAAGAAAAACTTAGAAAATCGCGTCATGAGTATGACCTCAATAGCTGATTTCCCTTAAGGGAAAAAGTCCATCACGCAGGGGCTGCGTAAACTAAGCAGATTTCCCACGTGAAGTTTTACATTAGAGAAATTTCACGAGAGCCGAGCCAGTCAAGGAAACGGCCGAACTAGCTTTTGGCGGGAAAGTAACTCTCGTCCGTAAGGCTCCGAGATTAAATTAAAAACAATGCTGCTGTGAATATTAAGTAAACAAATAAAGGGCAAGTCAAATGGTAAGAACCTTCCTGATAGCAAACAGTCTGAGTTGTAAACAATCAGGTTAGCCAGCTTTTACCGGAAATAAAAGCAATTACGGAAATATATTAGCATATAAGTTATAAATTATATTCAAAACTATTTATTATATCTAGTACTGTAATTAATAATAATCCAGAATAATTTTAATCACAACCATTCAAAATTTAGGAATCCGGGAAAGAAAATAGAAAAGAGGGGGGGGGGCAAATACGATTCAGACGGTTATGAGATTTTCACATGATTAAGGAACATGCAGGTTAGCCAGCGAAGGTTTACAATAGATAAATATACATACAGGTAACACTTCCATGAATATTAGAGAATAATTACAAACGGCAATGAGAAATCTTTCAGTGAGTTTACAATATAAGTTAATAATAACTACAAAGGAATATGGCCAGATTGTAAACAAACATGTCTGCCAACCTTGTAGCGCAGTATCGATATATAGACCTGAAAAACAAACAATTAAAGAAATATATCTTAATATAAAATATTAATTTTATTAGAAAACTATTTACTATAATTAGTGGAGTAATTTGAAATGAATCAAAAATTATTTCTATTATATCACTCCGATTTTTGTAGTCCAAGAAAAAAAGAAAGGCGGGGGGTTTAAAAGAACGTATTTTTTTGTACCTCGTAAAATAAAGCTTTGATGAAAACAATATATTGTATTAAACCTATAAATGAGGTGGTTCATGAGATATCAGCTTATTATTAATATGTCCCTAGTAGGAGTGGGGGTTTACTGAAAGCGGAACTCATTACAAAATAATACAAATATCTCGGTTAATACTCATTATACGGAAAATATCAATAGACCAATATTTATAGTAAATTTAATTTGCAAATAAGATTGATTCTATACAATTTTTTCGGTCCGACGTATAGTAACGGAGATATTTTGAATTTTCGAAAATCCTCCTCTCTAAACCCCCCCTCCCACTGGTCCGAATTCAGCCAATAACGAACTTGATCTGTCTTTTTACATTAAAACGATTAAATATCGAGTTTGGTAACGATCTAACAAAAATTGTGACCGCTAAAGTGGCAACAGAAATATATATATATATATATATATATATATATATATATATATCTATCTATATATATATATTTGAACGGACCTCATTTTCGTCATCTCCTGAGTAGGATCGATGGACATCTGAAGAAAAATTTCGAAAATCGCGTCATGAGTACGACCTCAATAGCTGATTTCCCTTAAGGGAAATCTGCTAAAACTAGGGCGGGAGTGAACAGATAATGTTATGTTTTTAGACATATACTATAGTTAGTTCTAAGTGTGATTTGGATTAGGGAAGTTATAAATCTCCGGCCCTACCTCCTCATTTGTTATTTGTATTAATTAGAAAATAACCTCGTTATTTATTTCACATAGAAATTTAAACAATTTGAGTATTTCGATAATTCAATTTACATAATATATTATTTAACAATGTTATGCTAAATTAGCACGTGTGATAGCGGAAATTGTGCGGAACCTTTAACCCTCCGTTAGTCGCGGCGTCCTGACAGGTGCATTGACTCAGAGTCTGAACAAAGTGACGTGGAATCGGAAAGAGATGGGGAGGATGAGCAGTCACACGAAAAATATGTTGCATTGGGAAGTGTGAACAGAAAGATCGTTGACCATTTTGAGTCGAGTAAAATTTCTTTGCGTGAAGTAGGGAAAAAAATTACCCCTTCCGGGAGTGAAAGGGGCTGCAAAGGAGGTACTAATGAACTTGACTGCTGGTTCTGTCTCTTTGATGAGACGATTATTGGTAGCATTGTGCACTGCAGTAACGAATTTATAAAAATCGTTGAGCCAGAATTTTCTAGGCAGAGGGAAAAGAGTCAGGGAGGGTTAATTGTGGTATATTTTATATTATTTCCTTTGATATATTGACGATATTTAATTGACTATGCACGATCAATAACTATTAAACGTTACTTGGCAATGGTCATTATAACAAAAAACATTTGGGTTTAAACTCAAAATGATTTGAGGTTGCGGAGGGGGGTTGCTACAATTTATTTCCCCACCTTGCTTTTACAATATACATTAAATTAAATTTAGGGTATCGCTGTTATTTATTTACGCAAGGATAAAATATAAATAAAAATTACTATATAGGATTATAAATTGCTAGGAAATTCGAAATTTTTAATGATTTGAAGAAGTAATTTCATCAAAGAATTGTTGATAACTCACAAGCATGAAAGGAAGTTGTCGGGAGGCTAAAACATTTAATCGTGTTAACTTACTTCCTGTGAAATGTTGTATTTACTTTCTATTCACATTTATGTATACTCGTATTAGTTTTTGACTGGGAATACATACATTATAGATTATATTTAACTATAATAAATACTATCCATGATTATAATTTAAATTATTCACGGTGTGTCATACTGTGGAAAGGGACTGAGTAGGGACTTATTTCCCTTTATTCTTCAAAACTAAAATTTCTACTCTATAAGTCCCATTTAAATTAACCTTTTCGTCGGGAAAACAATGCGCACAGACAGGAAGTGTAGTTGTACATATTTTCAATTGCCTTTCCAAAATGAAATACCATCATTCAGCCTCAAATGAATTCCCGAGCGAAGCCCAGGTACCTTAGCTAGTATATATATATATATATATATAAAATCATCGCCTTGTAGTTGCAACCATTGTATTCTATCGGTAGCTACCTCTTCTCATATTACTATACTCAGCCAAATCCTTAAGATGCTTGATGTCTTCAACATAGGATTTTCTAGCCCTCCCTCTTCCTCTATGTCCAGGAAACTTACCCTCAAATATATTTGTAATGAAGTTGTGCCTTATGATATGATAATTATAGTACCTAAGTACATAAATAAAATGAACAGATTAAATTTTCTAATATCTTAAACATTCATAATCATATGGTCCCACTCTGTTACATACACACACGCACACACACACACACACACACACACACATATATATATATATATATATATGGGAATGTGTGGGCTACCTTCAGTAAGTAAGTCGTGTAAGTCTTTAGATGGTCACGTCTTTTGCAGTCTGTTAGTACGTGTTTTATTAGCAGATTTCCCTTAAGATGAGGTTGTACTCATAACGGAATTTTCGAAATTTTTCTTCAAATGTCCATCGATCCTACCTAGTAGATGACGAAAATGAGGTCCGTTCAAAACTGTATATATATATATATATATATATATATATATATATATATATATATATATATATATATATTTGTCTGTTACCGCTCTAGCGGGCGCAATTTTTGTTTGATCGTTACCAAACTCGAAATTTAGTGGTTTTATGTAAAAAGAAAGATCAAGTTCGTTAACGGCTGAAATCGAGGGAGGGGGGGTTAGAGGGGAGGAGTTTCGAAAATTCGAAATATCTCCATTATTATGCATCGGATCGAAAAATTGTATATAACCAATCTTATTGTAAATTAAATTTACTATAAATATTGTTAAATACGTTTATTCTCTATCTTGAATATTAACCGAGATATTTGCATTTTTCAGTTTTCAGCAAACCGCCTCTTCTTTCCATGTTACGTAAACAATACTCTGCTACATAATAAATCACATTATTGGAAGTTTAAATACCAAAAATTTTATTCAAGAGACCTTTATTATACGAGATATTTCCTGTTGATCCCCCCCCCATCTTAAAGTTTTGGACTACTAAAATTTTATTGATTGAGATAACAATTATTCTGACTCATTATTAATTACAGTACTAGATATAGTAAATAGTTCTCAATAAAATTAATGTGTTATATTCTGATATATTTCAGTAATTGTTTTTCTTTCCGGTGAGGCGGGCCGACCAGTTTGATTACATTTCTAACCTAACGCTTCCTGTCGGCAGGTTATTGAAATTGGATGAAACATTTCTTATTTCCGTTTGTATTTATTCACGGTGTTGTTGTGATACCAGTATGTATATTTATCTATTACTGAACTTCACGAGGGAAATCTGCTTAGTTTACGCAGCCCCTGCGTGACGGACTTTTGTAAGGTGGAGCATTACACACATTGCAGTTAGGCATCCTTTTCTTTTCAAATATGTAACAATGGGTTAGGAGAGAATGACTTTTCTCCAGACACAGTCATATGCTTTCTCCAGATCGAGGGATATTGCTAACATTAATTTGTTTCCAAGGAAAACATTAAGGATTTCGCTCTCCAATCGCGCAATATGGTGCATTGTTGAGTGGTTTGGGTTGAATGCGCATCGGTGTATGGTGAACAAAGGCTGTTACTCTCTTCTCTAAAAACCACAGGAGCCTTTTGTTTATAATTTTTTCTTCGACACAGACAGCTGGTTAATGATATTGGACGGTAACTGGTGGCCTTTCTTTTATCTTTTCCAGGTTTGAGTACTGGTATAACTATTGCTTCATTCCAGTTGTGAGGGTAAGTGCCGCTAATGTAAACCTCGTTCAGTAGATGAAGAAGAACTAGCAAGCTTCGTTTAGGTAGATTTTGTATCATATCGTATGTAATTAGGTCTGGTCCTGGTGAAGTTTTTCGTAAAGATGATAATGTCAGTCTTAGTTCGTTTAAGGTGAAAGGATCATTTAGTGGGTGTTGGTCAGTTAGTATTATGGGTAGTTCCGTAGTCTCAGTGTGAGTTTTGTGTTTTAAAAATTCTGTTGTGTGGTTTTCTGAACTACATACAGTACTGAAATGGTGTGCTAAGATGTTGGCAATTTTGTGTTGGTCAGTTATGATAGTTCTGTTCTAGTCCTGTAATTGGCATCTTATATTTTTTGTGATTTATTTGATTAATTTTTGTCCAAATGTCTTGTGCTGATGAATGTCGATTAATGCTTGATAAAAAATCTATCCAACAGTTATTCTTACTATTCTTAATTATCCACTGGGCTTTTGCTTTCATTAACCTGTAGTTTTGAAGATTTATGTATGATGGATTACGATGGAATAAATTAAGAGCTCTTTTTCTATTAGTTGCAGCTATATTGCATTCTTCATTCCACCAAGGTAGTACTCATGACGCGATTTCCGAAATTGTTCTTCAAATGTCCTTCGATCTTACCTAGTAGATGACTATAGTGGCTTTGCGCAAGCAAAGGGTTAATTATACGAAATACATGCAAATATGTTCTGGTGATCCCCCTTTAAGTTTTTGGACTACTAAAATTTGATTGATTGAGATAAAAATTATTCTGATTCATTATGCATTACAGTACTATATACAGTAAATAGTTTTCAATCAAATTAATACGTTATATTCTGATATATTACTGTAATTGCTTTTTTCTTTCTGGTAAGAAGTTGGCTGAACTGTTTGTTTACATTTCAGATGCTTTCCGTCTGGAGGTTTCTTATTATCGTCTGTATTTATTCACTTAATATTCACGGTGGTGTTGTGTTACCGGTATGTAGATTAATCTATTATTAAACTTCATGCGGGAAATCTGCTTAATTTACGCAGCCCCTGCGTGACGGACTTTATTTGCTATTTGTCAATATTAAATTGTAAATATGATTTTTTTTTGGTTCCTAATATATATATATATAACCAATCTTATTGTAAATGTCATGTTTTATAAATCTTGTTGTAAGTTTTTTTAATATCTTCATTATTAACCGAGATATTTGCATTTTTTAGTTTCCTTACATCAGTAAACCCCCACTCCAAGTAGTGCCATAATTACAATAAGCTGTTAACTTTATTTGAAGCCTAAATACCAAATATTATTTTCATTGAACATTTACATTTCGAAATAATTGCAAATACGTGATGACGTTGGAAATCTGCTAATTTAACGAATCCCCTGCGCGACGGACTTTTTTCATTTTTTAAATTTCAATAAATGACATAACTTGTGTAATTTCTTTTAACAACTCTTTATATTTATCAATGAAGCGAATATACGAATACATTATTCTATATATTTCTATGTTCAAATTTAAAGGTTACTTTAAAAATATAATCTTCAACTTCCAAACTCATTAAAGGATAATTAAATTTATATTTTATAATGCCTCTCTTAAAAAAGTCCGTTATGACGTCAATTGATAACGTCATCACACAACGAATTTGCATGTATCTCGTAAAATAAATTTATCTTGAAAACAATATATAGTATTGTTGCGAAAATTAAATAGATGAATAATCTGCAGTGCGGTAAAGTGTTTTTATAAGAAGAACAGTGTTGTGCCGTGACTGTAAGTAACAGTTTTTGTGCCGTGTTTAAGACAGTGCAGTGCCGCGAAGTAAAGGACAGTGCAGTGCCGTCTTTTGGTGTACTTCAGTGACCGTGAGTGATTTATTGGAATGTTTAATCTAAAGAACAGTGACGCTATCAGTGTATACTGTGAGTAGTAATTAAGATCAATTACCAAGTGTATTGTGCATTGTGAAATAAATTGTACAGTGATAAAAACTGTGAAACTTGTGAGTGTTTAATTTTTCAATCCGAAAGAACTCTTATTAACAACGTTTATTACTGGTTTTGGTAATAAAAACGTAACAATATATATAAAATAACGTACTTCATTTTCGTCATTTCGTAGGTACGAGTGACGGACATTTGAGGAAATGTTTCGAAGATTTTGTCATGAGTTGGACCTCAATAGCTGATATTCCTCAAGGGAAACCTGCTAAAACACTATTTTATACCATTAGATGATAGTCCAAGCATTGGTTCTATTTTAGGATACATTAAAATTATTAATCAAATTCTCTCTAGATTATTCTTAATAATATTTTATTATTCATATAATAAAAAATAAAATAATTTCAACAATTAAGAATGGATAGTGTTTCATATTAACAATGGAAACATTTTTTTTTGTTTAATCATTGTACTATTTGTATCATATAGGCTCATATAATCTCTCCAGCATCTCTGCTTCCACCTTCTACTATTGAGATATTTCAGTCCTGACTAGAGAAGTGAAGGAGGAGTCGGGCATGTGTTACACGAGAATGATCAGCTCCATAATGGCTCTGCAATATTGGTAAGGCAGTTCTCAATAGCTTCTTGGATCTCTCGAAATATCTTAAACCAAAATAAGCAACAGCTAGATTTACTTGGGTATCAGCTACTCTAAAATGCCCGGCTCCATAATGTTTCACTAAAGCAGGTATGACCTTCTCTAGGAGCTCCTTCGATTGTATAAAATCTCCTAAACCAGAATAAGCATTAGCTAGATTTACTTGGGCATCAGCTACTCTAAAATGGGCGGCTCCATGATGTTTCTCTAAAGCAGGTATGGCCTTCTCTAGCAGCTCCTTCGATTGTGTGAAATCTCCTAAACCAGAATAAGCAGCAGCTAGATTTACTTGGGCATCAGCTACTCTATAATGGCCGGCTCCATGATGTTTCTCTAAAGCAGGTATGGCCTTCTCTAGCAGCTCCTTCGATTGTGTGAAATCTCCTAAACCAGAATAAACATTAGCTAGATTTACTTGTGCCTCAGCTACTCTAAAATGGCCGGGGCCGTAATGTTTCACTAAAGCAGGTATGACCTTCTCTAGGAGCTCCTTCGATTGTGTAAAATCTCCTAAAGCAGAATAATCAAGAGCAAGATTTACTTGGGCCTCAGCTACTCTAAAATGGCCGGCTCCATATTGTTTCACTAAAGCAGGTATGGCCTTCTCTAGCAGCTCCTTCGATTGTGTAAAATCTCCTAAACCAGAATAAGCAGCAGCTAGATTTACTTGGGCCTCAGCTACTCTAAAATGGGCGGCTCCATGATGTTTCTCTAAAGCAGGTATGACCTTCTCTAGGAGCTCCTTCGATTGTGTGAAATCTCCTAAACCAAAATAAGCAGCAGCTAGATTTACTTGGGCCTCAGCTACTCTAAAATGGCCGGCTCCGTAATGTTTCTCTAAAGCAGGTATGACCTTCTCTAGGAGCTCCTTCGATTGTGTGAAATCTCCTAAACGATAATAAACATTAGCTAGATTTACTTGTGCCTCAGCTACTCTATAATGGCCGGCTCCGTAATGTTTCTCTAAAGCAGGTATGACCTTCTCTAGCAGCTCCTTCGATTGTGTAAAATCTCCTAAACCAGAATAAGCAGCAGCTAGATTTACTTGGGCCTCAGCTACTCTAAAATGGCCGGCTCCATAATATTTCTCTAAAGCAGGTATGACCTTCTCTAGCAGCTCCTTCGATTGTGTAAAATCTCCTAAACCAGAATAAACATTAGCTAGAACGCCTTGGGTCTTAGCTACTCTAAAATGGCCGGCTCCATAATATTTCTCTAAAATAGGTATGACCTTCTCTAGCAGCTCCTTCGATTGTGTAAAATCTCCTAAAGCAAAATAAACATGAGCTAGATTAACTTTGGTCTCAGCTACATTAAAATGACCGGCTCCATGATGTTTCTCTAAAATAGGTATGGCCTTCTCTAGCAACTCCTTCGATTTTGTATAATTTCCTAAACCATAATAAGCATTTGCTAGCTTGATTTGTTCATGAGTTACTAGAATACCGTCTTCTCCATTTTGTTTGAATATACCTATAATCCTATTTCCTAACTCGATTGATCTATTAGGATTACTGAAATCTGCATAACCATCTGTCATCAATAATAACAAATATTGAAGGTAATATTTTTCGATTTTTTGTTTTTCTTTGGGTTCAGTTTTTATCCAATTGTCTATATGTGATAAGAAAACCTCTAAATGTGGCATCAAATTCTTTTTCTCCTCATAATCCTCTGTCATTTCTTTGCCATAAGGAAACCGTTCTATTAGTAGTTTAAAAGTGCCATTTATAATCTCCTTATTTTCCCCTCGCTCTTCTAAACCCAACCTCGTGACTTCTTGTACAAGTCTGTGAATATTTAACACACTTTGCTTATTCTCACCATTTAACATGGAATATTTGACTAACATGCGAACAGCTTTTTTAACATCCTCTTCCTCCTTTGCAAATTGGAGAAACATTCCTCTATTGATATTTTCTGGTGCTAAGTATGCAATAGTATTTAGAATCTTTACTGCTAATTTCCCGTGTTCTTCTGCCATTGCTATTTTATCAATTGTGATTCTCCAAGTAGTATAAGTTGTTTTAGCGTAATCATTATCCAATGACCTAAATACTGCCGAATCCAGCAATTCCTGAGTTTTCTTCTCGTATTTTTCCAAATAATCATCTATACTAAATTCTCCTGTCTCCCTTTGATCTTGAATATATGCTATAGCTTGCTGTATAGCTAATGGGAATCCTTGCAACTTTTTAACCAAAGCTTTTATTTGTTGATATTCTGAATCATCTTTTATATTTAGTCCTTTCTTAACTAATTCTATAGCATCTTCTTGTTCTAACTCATTCAAAGTTATAACTTTTATCCCTGTTCCCCACTCTCGGTTACGAGACGTAATTAAAATATATGGCTTTTTGCTGTCTGGTGTTAAGGAGCGCAATGGTAAAAATTTATCTATATTTTCATTATTATCAGCATTATCAAATACGAAAAGACACTTTCTCTTTTTGAAAAACTTGTAAACATCTTCTACAATAGATGTTACATTTTTTTCTTTTCCATTAGCATCTTGAGTGTTAATTTGTAGTTTATCTTTAGCTAGCCTTCTGAAGGACTCAATGAGAGTCGCTTCAGTATCTGCATTTATCCAAATTAAATTTCCCTCAAAATCATTCCAATGATCGTAAACAAACTTTCTTGCCAATTCAGTTTTACCAATTCCTCCCAATCCACTGATAGAGGTTATCTGAGATATTACTGTAGCTTTATTTCTATTTAGTTTTTCCTTTATCGTTTTGTACAAATTCTCTAATTCCCTTCTTCTTCCTGTAAACGATGACACAGGTTCCTTCACATCGAAATTAATGGATGCTCTCGCCGAATCTTGGAAAAATGTATTACTTTCGGTTATGTAGTGATCTCCTTCCTTCCACCATTTGCGCACTTTATATTCAACATCAGAATAGACTGTATTAATGTCACTGGGCTCAACTTTATAAATTGACTTTATTTTATCCTTTATGATCTCTGCTAGCTGTCGTTCGTTGGGCTGACTTTCAAAAAGTTTCAGCTCACTCAGAAATGTCTTAATTTCTACATCATTGAAAAGTTTGCTCGGAAGTTTGAGGTGTATTCCTAGCCCAGACCCAAAACTACTTGGTAGTTGTATATTTCTGCTTTTTATTTCTTCTTTCAACTCCTTTAATGGTTTATTGGTGAATTCCTTCTTTCCCATCAACTCGTCCAAGAAGGCGCTTCTAAATTCTTCATCGTGAACACCTTCGAGAAACTCTTCTCTGACTTTTCCCTCCCTTCGGTTTTTTTTCTCTATGACTCGCTCTGCTAGGGGCGTCTCGTAATCTTTTAAGATGTTCTTGTTTCCATCTAAGCTCCCAGAGCAAACTGACTGTGCCAATTCTCTTGCAAGTAATTCGAAATCTATTGAGTTTCTCAGAGCATCCATTACCTTCTTCTCTCCATTTAACTCCAAGTATTCGCTCGAATCCCCGCATAAATATAGAATGTCTTCAGGGTCTATGCGTTTCTTTTCAACGCACGATTTGTCTGGGCTCTTACCGAAATTAAATTGAGCGTTTGTGAATATAACAAAATCACAGTTCTCTAAGCCATCCTCGAATATTGGATGATCTTTTTTCAATCCAAGCTTCTTAATCTTTCTATAAGAACTCAAGTATTTCCTCAAAACAAAGTCACCCTTTTCCGCTTGAGAGAGAAGTGAATCCATGGTAATCTTTTTATCCTTTCCTTTCTCTTTCTTTTCAGTCTCTTTGTGCTTGGCTTGTAGGAAAACTATTCTTGACTTCTTCACTTTATTCTCAGTGTAAATATACTTGAAGACTACGTCGTCGAAATCAGCCGCTTCCTCCATGTTCGATGCCAGATGAAATGTCTCTATTTTCTTTTCTTCTTTGCCGACTGTCCCATGTAACAAGAACAGCATGAGCAGCTCTATTTCATACAGCTGGCCTCCCATCCCACAAGTTCCCTCTCTTCTATTGTACTTGCTGTTTCCATCTACTCCTTCCTTCGCATCTGCACCATTTCGGCATTTCGTTGAATCCTCCATCCTTAGTATCAAGTCTTCTTGCCTGTTTTGAAAACAAAAAACAAGTTTTAATAATTTTCTAAAATATTTATAATAATGTAGCTCTTAAATGATGTTGTAAAACTGTTTCTATTAGAGTACATACAATTTAGGGGAAACCATCTCATAACAGAAGGACTACAAGCAGCAGATGTCTTTAGTAGAAGAGAGAAATAAATTACGCAAAATATGCTTTATTTCACACGATTTTCTTCCATTGACCTTCGGCCATTTTACCTTCAACAAAGCATCATCGACCAGAAAATGCTTAACCATTGATAAAATTCTTTATTCCGAACTATGCAAGAATGAAGAAGTTTCATTCCCAAAATCCAATTAATAAAACAGATTTCCCACTTGCTGTTATACCACAATTGTGATCTCATCTCACAACATATTCCCTATTTCTATGTAAAAAAAAACCATGAAAAGAAAAGGGGGGAGGGAGGATTACTGAAGGTTGAAAACAAGAGATTACGAATAACACATTTAATACTAATAACAGCAATTATAGATCATCAATAGTTTAAGAAGTTTGGTTTTAGCAGATTTCCCTTAAGGGAAATCAGCTATTGTGGTTGTACTCATGACGCAATTTTCGAAATTTTTCTTCAAATGTCCATCGATCCTACCTAGGAGATGAAGAAAATGACGTCAGTTCAAAACTGTATATATATATATATATATATATATATATATATATATATATATATATATATATATATATACGCAATTATTGTTTAATCGTTACCAAAATCGATATTTAGTCGTTTTATGTAAAAAGAAAGATCAAGTTCGTTAACGGCTGAAATCGGGCCAGGGAGAGGGGGGGTTTAGAGGGGAGGATTTTCGAAAATTCAAAATATTTCCGTTATTATGCATCGGATCGAAAAATTGTATATAACCAACCTTATTGAAAATTAATATCTCCAGCGGTGTCTGCCGGGAACAACACCTGTAATAAGTGCGCAGCGACGAAGTTTGAAACAACGTATGATATATTTCAGTAATTGTTTTTCTTTCCGGTGTGAGGCGGGACGACCCGTTTGTTTACATTTCTAACCTAACGCTTCCTGTCGGCAGGTTTCACATCCTGTCGGAAACATTTCTTATTTCCGTTTGTATTTATTCACGGTGTTGTTGTGTTAGCAGTATGTATATTTATCTATTACTAAACTTCACATAGGAAATCTGCTTAGTTTACGCAGCCCCTGCGTGACGGACTTTTATAATTTCACAATCACATTAATAATAACGAAAATATTTTGAATTTTCTAATCTATCCCTCTATATTTTCTTATACCCCCCCCCCTCCAGCATTCCCACTAATCCATGTCAAATTTCAGCCAATGACAAATATGATCTTTAGTCGGCTGAAACGGTTAGACATTTGGAACTTCGAAATATCAGATAAATAAATAAGCAGATTTCCCACGTGAAGGTTTACAATAGATAAATATACATACAGGTAACACTACCGTGAATGCTCAGTAAATGTACAATACAAGGCTGAATTGTAAACAAAGAGGCAAGCCAACCTCGTAGTGCTGCATAGATAGACAGGAAAGACAAACAATTAATGGAATATAATTGAATATATCATATTAATTTTATTGAAAACAATTTACTATAGCTAGTGCTGTAATTTGTAATGAATCAGAATCACTTTTATCTCAATCCCTCAAATTTTAGTAATCCAAAAACAATAGAAGGGGGGGGGGGTCAACAGAACGTTTTTGCACATATCTCACAAAGTAAAAGCTCAATGAAAACAATATTTAGTATTTAGGCTTCAATTAATATATTTTATTATATAACAGAGAATTATTTATGTAACACAAACAGAAGTGGGGGTTTACTGAAGGCTGAAAACTGAAAAATGTAAATATCTCGGTTAATATTCAAGATAGAGAATAAATGTACATAACATCATTTATAGTGTATTTAATTTTCAATAAGATTGATTCTATACACTTTTTCGATCCGACTTATAGTAACGGGGATATTTCGAATTTTCAAAATTCTCCCCCTCTAAACCCCCCCCCTCCCCCGGTCCGATTTCAACCGTTAACGAACTTGATCTTTCTTTTTACATAAAACGACTAAATATCGAGTTTGGTAACGATTACACAAAAATTGCGACCGCTAGAGCGGTAACAGACAAATATATAGATAGATAGATTGATATATATATATATATATATATATATATATATATATATATATATATATATATATATATATATATAGATATAGATATACAGTTTTGAACGGACCTCATTTTCGTCATCTCCTAGGTATTATCGATGGACATTTGAAGAAAATAATCGAAAATTCCGTCATGAGTACAACCTCAATAGCTGATTTCCCTTAAGGGAAATCTGCTAAAATGAGGTCCGTTCAAAATTAGAGAAATCTTTCAGTTAATTTTAATAAGCTCCCAACGTTAAAGGCCTCTGAATTGTAAACAAATAGGTATGCCAGCCACTCAGAGCTGATCAGATAGTTAGACGTATTCTTCACAGAATAGAAAAAGTCCTTCACACAGGGGCTGTGTAAACTAAGCAGATTTCCCAAGTAAAGTTTAATAATAGAGAAATCTGCCAACTAATAACAATACTAGTAACGAGTCTCTACACCGATTTCACGAGGGCCGAACTAGCTTTCGGCGGAAAGTCCCGAACAGAACCGACTTCAGCTGATCTCATCTCTGTTATTCGAACACACTTAATAAAAATGCGAATATTTGTGTTAATATTCAAGATAGAGAATAAATAATAACAGAGTTTATAGTAACTTTAATTTGCAATAAGATTGGTTCTATTCCATTTTCGATAACGGAGATATTTCGAATTTTCCCCACTAACCCCTCCCACCTACTTGTCCGATTTCAGCCATTAACGAACTTGATTTTTCTTTTTACATAAAACAATTAAATATCCAGTTTGGTAACGACCAATATATATATATATATATATATATATATATATATATATATATATATATATAAGTATCTATCTATATCTAAAAAAGGTAACAAATCAGAATAATTTTAAACTCTATTAATCAAATTTCAGTAGTCCTAAACCTTAAAACGGGGGGGGGGGGTGGATCTCCAGTACATATTTGCGTGTATCTCGTATAATAAATGTCTCGTGAAAACAATATTTGGTATTTAAGCTTCGGATAATGTTGTTTATTACATAACAGAATATTGTTTATGTAACAAGAGTAGAAATGGGGGTTTCCTGTAACCCGAAAACTGAATAATGCAAATATCTCGGTTAATATTCAAGATAGAGTAATAAATGTAATATAAATATTTATAGACCATTATATTTGTAAAAAGATTGGCTGCATATCATTTTTCGATCCAACGTGTAGTAACAGAGATATTTTAGATTTTCGAAAATCGAGATATACGCTAAAACCTATAGCGGAAGTGAACAGTTTTATTTGGGACAAAAGACCCAACCGAAATAAATAAAATTCGGTATGTGTATTAGCACTAACGCTTTCATTATATCAAGCCATACGAACATTTCTAGGGACGGGCAGGAGTGGGGGTTGTAAAGGAGGCCTGAATTTAAAAATAGCGGTATTTCGTTTTCTATTTGTTTTTCGGCAAATATGAACATAACAAAAATTGTTTATTCTGTTATTTAGAGTAACTTTTGTTATATTCACTTTTGCCGTACAACAAATTATAAACAAGATATACACAAAAACTAAAGCGGGAGCCAACTATTTTATTGGCCACTAACGGTCGAACCGAATTTAACAAAACTCGGTAAGTGAATTAGTATTAATTCTTCCATGATTATAAGCTATATTAAAATTTATATGTTCAAACGGGAGTGGGGGTTATAAGGGAGGCCTGAAAGAAAAATTTGCTATATTTCATTTTCAATTTGTTTTTCGGTTATGATATCTAAAACAGCTGTCACCATTAAATCTGTCACCCCAGTGAATAAGTGGTTAAGTCGAATTTTAGCCAAAAAGAGTTAAGTGGTCCAAGAGAAGCACAGAGGCAACATGTTGATTGTGCTTAAGTGTCAAAGTCGGTCAATGTTTTAAAACGGAGTTATTGCCATGTGTTTTTTTGTCCATATTAAAATCTTTAAACTTTAAATAGTTAAGTCAACATAATCAAATCTGTACACATTTATCCATCGGTGAACAATTGTATAAAGAGAGATGTTCAATTATTCACATCGATTGATTGCATTAAAAAGTGGAATACTCAAGTTAACTTGTTATGAACAAATAATATTTTCAGTTGAATTTGTTTATTTTGGAGTATCCATCATTTATAATCCCAAAACATGTTGAAAATATAAGATAATCAAAAAAAGCATTAATTTGTTTTCATTTACTACACCTGGATGGATGATACTCCAAAATAAAAAAATTCAATTGAAGATGAAACCATCCGATAATCCTAGAACATTTTCTGTATTTTTTTCGGTGTTCATCTGACCATATACTTTTCTCCATTTCTCAGAACCAACTTATTATAAGGGATTTAATTATTAGGGTGATTTAATTTAATTTAATCACTTTCCTTTTGGTTGCTAGATTTCCAATTCTCAAGAGAAAAATTTTTTATTGTGTACAAAAAAAGAAAAAACCGCGTTCTCTACTAACTTGGAAGTTCAGACGCTCCGTTTTGTTTTACTTTCAAAACATTTAAATAAGAGAGTTTTCTCGAATAAAAGGATGGAAGAAAATGTGGAAACTCCGCAGAATAATCAAAATCAAGGTAGATACCTATTTTATATTTATATTATTTTCTTATAATATTTTATTACTTATTCTATATTATTTTTCCCTAAATTGTTGTAACTTAGATTTTATACATACGTAAGAACAGTCATGAATAATCCTTTTTCGGCGTAGAACCCTCAATCTCGGAATAAGCGACAGCAAGCGCCGAGCCTGTTGTTTCAAGTTCACGTACTCAAAATAATTTGAAAGGTACTCTTTCACTGTTTGTCTATCATTTTAGTGATTTTTTAAATTAAACTAATGCAATTTTATGAATTCACATGACGAAAGACCTGGCCCATCAACACAAAACTTGTCAAGTTTGGTCGAGGACCTCCTTTTATCTGACGATACTGAAGCTGATGAAATGTGGGGAGAGAATAAAACTTGAAGATAGGGAGGTTTGTTTTCAAAATTATTGGAATTTAGAAAGTAGAAACAAGAGGGCTAGCTATATAGGCGCATTAATAACAATTAGAAATAAGAAAACTCAAGCATTGAGAGCTGATCCCCAAAGAAATAGGTCTTGTAGTTGTTCTTATGAGGTAATTGTTAATAAAGAGAAAGTTTCAGTATGTCGATCGTGTTTCCAAAGTATTTTTGGCGAAACAAAAGGTTTCGTGCAGTTAGTATTTCAAAAAAAACATAGCTCTCCATGTGGTATTGTCAGGGCCGATCTTCGTGGTTTGGCTCCCCCCCCCCCAGAAATAAAATAAAACCTGACGTATTACAGGACGTAAAATCCCATATTTTGTCCTTTCCATCATATGAAAGTCACTATTGAAGAAATCGAACCAATAAAAAGTTCCTGGCCTCAAATTTGTCTATTTCTCTCATGTACAGATTGTACAAAGAGAATTGTGATAATCCTGTCCTCTTGTCTTTACCACTTTTTATTAACCTAAAGTGATGAAGTAGAAGTCACCTTCTACTCTGATATATGTGGGGGGCAAAATAAAAACAGTTATGTAGCATTTATGTTCCATCATCTAATCACCCAAAAGCCAAATTTTAAAAAAAAAATCAATCATAAATTTTTAGTTAGTGGCCACACTCATATGGAGTGTGACTCTGACCATTCGGTGATAAAAAGGGCTAAAAAAAGGTCTTCGATGAAAATCAATCATTTGACTGACTGGATTCAGTTAGTAAGTGTTGCTAAGTTTAAAAACACATTCGACGTAGTAGCTATGAAAAGAGAGAATTTTTACAATTTCAGTTTACTTGGGAAAAAACAGGGGCCGTACGTAAAAAAAAAATAGATGATAATGGAAACCAATTTTTATGGAACCCAATACAGTGGATCCAATATGGAAGAGAAGGGGGGAAAATGTATTTTAAACATTCACTAAATGAATCAGATGATTTTTTAAAAATTAATTTTACACGAAGAGGACGTTTATTACCTTACTATTACCTTTAGTTGAAGAAGTTTTCCATGATTTCTATAAAAATTTAAAAAACAAAGAAGAACCTCCTGCAGATCCCGATCTTGATGAATGGGATCCAGACGAACAAGTCCCAAATTAAAATGATATTATATTTTCTGAAATTATAATTTCTGGCCCGCCTAATTTGGTTCTACTTTCTATTTTTCATTTTTTTTTGTCTTAAATGTTTTTATATAAATAATTATCACTTAAATATTACGTAATTAGATCTTCTCGTAGATAATAATTTATTACTACATTTTTTTGTACTTTTTACTGTAATATGTATTACTTTTGAAAACATTTTGTAGTTACTTTTTCAATTGTATAAGTTCAAGTACAACTACTTTACTCTTTTTTTTGTGTGTTTTCATTCAAAAACCATCAAATATTGTAACCCATCCACATTGGTGTATTATTATTTAATTAAGCAGTTTTAAGTAATATTGTATTGTTTTGTGAAGTTATTATTACTTTTGTGTTTAAAAAAAAAATACTCTATAATGCTGTATTGTTAAAAATAAAAGCGTTTTGAGAATATTACAGCAAGTTGAATTATTTTTCTTACAGTTATTATGCCTCGACCTCATAAACTAAAAATTATGATAAAAACCATGAAATAAAAACACTTTTGAGATGATAATACTGTATTTTTTAGTGTGAATGATTGGTCAAGTCTGTTGTCAACGGTCGGTGAACAACTAGTTAACTTTATTATCTCATTACTGATAAGACATATCAAATTGGTGTAAAAGAAGAAACAAGTTACCAACATTTCGGTAGGATTGACAAAATTTCAATGATATACCACAAACAGCCGATTTTACATAAATGTTCAAACTTTAAAAGGCGTCCCCTGAAAAGTAAGGAATTTCGACTTAACCACATATTCACTGGGGTGACAGAAATATTGGACCACATCAAGGGAAAGAAACTTTAATTCATCCATGGTTTGGAAGACAGAATACTTTCTACGACTATGAATTATACTGTTCATTACGTTATAAAAAACCTACATGCACAGGAGACAGGAAATATAATAATATTAGAAGAGTGAAGTTTTAAATAACAAATAATTTTATTATTAACAAATCTACAGCAACGACGGGTATGAACCCTAAAAACTGTTACGGGGAAATGTCAAAATATTGTGGAAAGTAAAGCCTTGCCATAAAAATACCATCTTTATTCAGCCTAAAATGAATTCCCGGGCGAAGCGGGTACCTTAGCTATATATATATAATATATATATATATACGTACACACACACTCCCACGCACACAGTTTTGAACGGACCTCATTTTCGTCATCTACATAATTTATTAAAAGAAGAACTTCAGCAATTAAAGAAAAACTTCGAAAATCGGGTCATGAGTACGACCTCAATAGCTGATTTCCCTGAAGGGAAATATGCTCATAACGCCCACCGCGCAGTGGCTGCGTTAAATAAGCAGATTTCCCACTTGCGTAACCTCAAAATTTGAAAGTACCTCAAAACGAAACAATTCAATGAGAACAATATTTGGTATTCAGGCTTAAATAATGTGCTTCATAATATAACTGCTTATTGTTTATATGACATGAGTAGGAATGGGGATTTACTGAAGGCCGAAAACTAAAAAATGAATATGTCTCCTTTAAAAATCAAGATAGTGGAATAATGCACATTACAACCTTTATAGAACATTATATTTGCAATAAAATCGGTTACATAAAATTTTTTATCAGAATCATGATATTTTGAATTCTTGTAATTCCCCCCTTTTTAACCCCCCCCCCCTCAATAGTCCGATTTCATCCATTAACAAACTTGATCTTTCTTTTTACATAAAACGACTTAATATTGAGTTTGGTAACGATTTAACTAAAATTGCGTCCGTTGTAGCATTAACAGACAAATATATACATATTCTAGCGGACCCCACAGACGTTGTCCTGCATGATATTTCAAGCGATTAGGATATTAAATTTAATAATATTATCTTTAAAACGAAAGCTACTTTTAATAACACAACTTTCGTTATGTGCACGTTTGCCTAAAACAAATAGAAAGTGAAATATCGCGAATTTTTGAGCCCCCAACTCCCGTTCGAACCTAAAAGAATTAATATAGCTTATAATCGTGGATGAATTAATGCTAATTTACATGTAGAGTTTTATTAAGTTCGGTTCAATCGTTAGTGGCCAGTAAAAGTGTTGGCTTTCACTTTACATTTTTAGTGTATATCTCGTTTATACTTACTCTAAATAGCAAAATAAACAACTTTTATTCTGTGCATATTTGCTGAAAACCCAATAGGAAACGAACTATCGCTATTTTTTAATTTTGGGCCTCCCTTACAACCCCCACTCCTGCTCCATCTGCCGGTCTCATTTGTGAATGTAAACAATCCAGTGCGTCAGCCAAAAGCACACAAAAAAAAAATCAATCAAATCGGTCCAGCCGTTTAGGGGAGGTCAGTCACACACACACACACACACCTACAGTTGAATTATATATATAAAGTTTAAATGTTGAACGGACCTCATTTTCACAATCTCCTGGGTAGAATCGATGGACACTTGAAGAAATGTTTCGAAAATCGCGTCTGAGTACGAATAGCTGATTTACCTTAAGGGAAATCTGCTAAAATACAGATTACCAAGCTTCCCCCTTAACATCATCCCCTACAGAGAACATCAATAATTTGCATAAAAGCTATCAACATTTATTAAATTACCTGTGAAAGGTAGATCTGGAGGGTGAGTCTTGAGGAGTGCTGTTGCCTTCAAGAGATACTTCACGAGTGAGAAATGGCTGCTAGGATGAAGCCCTTTTATATGCATCAAGTGGCAATAACTACGCCATATATTTTAAGTGGTTTGTTGATAATCGCATGAAGAAGGAAACTCGTTTATTTTTATACTTTTTATCTAAATTAAACAAAGATATCTCTGTATTTGGCCAATTGATACTTCCATTATAACATATAATAAAATATATAAATTTTACTAGCTGTTTGACAGATCGTTTTCGGGTAGAAATAGTAATCCGTACATAGATTGGAACAACATAAGTATCAGCACATAACGAGTCGTAACTCACGTACGTCCTGTAAAATGTCTTCGAAATAATGCCTTATTCGTAAATTATTCTCGACAACAAAACGTCCGTCACGCAGGGGCTGCGTAAACTAAGCAGATTTCCCACAGTCCCACGCCAGTCATATCACCATATCATAAATTTTATTTCTGATCTTGTTTTCAGTCTTGAGTAACTCATGGAATTTATATTCTGTAATAGAAAATATAAGACGGGATGAGATCAATCATGCCTGCATGTGGGGACCTGATTACTTCAGAGAGCACCTGAGTGGACTTTATTCTCTGAATTACTAATAAAAGAAAGCTTATTTGACTATTAACTACTCTGAGCATCCGAATAAGCCACTTTTCTGCCACCACTTGTAAAAATATTTAAAAATAATATAATTCGATCGAATGCAATTCAGAAAAAGTACAAACTATTGAAGCAGCGATTTGTCATTTATTATGACAATTTTAAACCATACGCAGTCCAAAATTTATAAATAATTAATCGCGCCAAAATATCAAATTTTATTTCTGCTCAGAAGTAACCAAATCTAATCCTGATTTTCATTCTATAATCACTAATTTAAAGTTAAATTTAAATCCAAACTTCACGTAAAGAATCAAATTCGAACAGTGTTAATGAAAGGTTTATAAAACTCAAGATAGCCAATTACCAGAAAGTTCTTCGAATGAAACCACTAATTAATTATCTAAATCAAATTTTGATATATGATGTTGTATATTACAGGCAGCAATATAAGTGATAATTATTTGAAAATTCTGCTGAATTAATGAAAGTGGGTTAAGACAAATACGATCAGCTGTATATTGAAAGTTGTATCGCTTATAAATATATATTCCTCAGATTAATAACAACGGCAAGAGTGAAAAAGAAGTCCGTCACGCAGGGGCTGCGTAAACTAAGCAGATTTCCCACGTGACGTTTTACAATAGAGAAATTTCACGAGAGTCGAGCAGTTAAGGAAACGGACGAACTAGCTTTAGGCGAGAAAGTCACCCGCCCGTTAGCCGCCCAGATTTAATAAAAATGCAAATATCTCGGAAAATATTCAAGATAGAGAATAAATGTATAGAACAATATTTATAGTAAATTTAATTTGCAATAAGATTGATTCTGTACACTTTTTCGATCCGACGTAACGGAGATATTTCGAATTTTCGAAAATCCTCCCCTCTAAACCCCCCCCCCCTCCCACTGGTCCGATTTCAGCCGTTAACGAACTAGATCTTTCTTTTTACATAAAACGAATAAATATCGAGTTTGGTAACGATCAATCAAAAATTGCGACCGCTAGAGCGGTAACAGACAAATATATATATATATATATATATATATATATATATATATATATATTTTATTTATTTCCTTCCTGAAGTAAGCCTACAGGAAGGGAGTTTATTAGCCACACGTCCCGTACAGTAATTAGTACATAACGTGTGCTTGATACATAACATTTTTTTTTTTAAACTATAATAACATAAAATATTTATACAATAAAATTATATACAACAAAGAAAAGAAAAAAATAAAAAAGAAAAGAAAAACTAAAACAAAATTTGGATTCAATGCTGAATAATTAATTTTCAAACTTTTTTAATGGTTTATTATGTTTATAAAATAATAGTTTTTCCTCAACAGGCCAATTTTCTTGTCGGCATTTTAATTGGGATTTAAAGTCTTCTCTTTGGTCCGTTAGTAGTCTGCAGTCATAGAGCAAGTGTCTGTATGTCTGTTCAGTAGTTAAGTCGCAGTAACAGTTTGGTTGATCTGTTTGGCCAAAACGATTAAAGTAAGAATTTGTTGTTCCGTGTCCAGTTAATAATTGTGTCAAGTAAAAATCTGTTGATATTAATTTTTGTCCTAAGTACTCTTTAATGTCTGGAATAAATATCTTTAAATGTTGTCCTTTCATAGTCGTATTCCATTTCTGTTGCCATGTGTTAATTGTGTCAGTAAGTAATTGTGTTTTTAAGTGTGATTTTGTTATTTTGTTGTAGCATTCTGGAATTTTGGTATCTTTTGACACTGATTTTGCAGATAAATCAGCGAGATCGTTTCCCAAAATTCCCGAATGCCCTTTGGTCCAGCAAAAGTGTATGTGTATATTACTTTGTTTAAGTCTTGTAAGTAACTGTCTGATTTTTTCTGTCAAAGGGTCATGAATTGTATAATTTTGTAGTGATTGTAAAGAATTGTGGCTATCAGTGTAAATGTTGATGTGTGTTGAAGGTTGTTTGTCGTCTATGTACAGTAAACTATTTAAGATTGCAATTTTTTCTGCCTGATTATTGGTACACAGTTTTCCAAGTCTGAATTTTTGTATTTCTATTAGTTCATCTCTTTTAAAAACCACAAAAGCACAACCGACGCGGGTTTCATCCTTACTGCCATCAGTATAAATGCTTATATCGGCATTATTGCATGGGTTTAAACAAATACTTGGATATAACGACGGGTGGAGCCAGTCCTTATAATGGATATCTCTTTCTATTTCTTCAGGCAGATAGTTCGAGTTGGCTGTTGAGGTTTTCAAAAGAGAGAATTGAGTTACGTACTGCTTTGCAATGAGATCTATTGGTATTAATTTACCTAGTACACATGCTGCGTCATAAGATACTGTTTTAAAACCTTTTATTATTTTTAGGGCCATCAATCTTTGTAATCTCTGTAGTCTTTTCAAAATGTATTGTCTGTTTAGTCCATGATGCCAGATGTTTAGTCCGTAAGTCAAAGCGGGTAAAATAGCTCCTTTATACATTATATGCAATGCTTCAGATGGGAGTCCCCATTTCAATTTTGAAACTAAGGAGAGGTTATGTATAAGTCTAAGCAGTTTGTTTTGTAGTTGGTCAATATGTGTGTTCCATTTTAATTTTTCATCAAAAATTACTCCCAGATATTTTAATGTAGTTACCCTATTTATTTGTTGGCCATGAATGCATGTGGTAAGAAGAGGAATTGATCTTTTTTTAGAAAAAATAATGTAATTACATTTATTAGTATTAAATTGGAGTTTGTGCTCTTTTGCCCATAGGTCAGTAATGCGGGTAATTATATTAATTAATACTTGAATTTCTGTAAACAATTTGGATTTTATCAGAATAATAATGTCATCTGCAAAAGCTATGATTTCTGTTTTACGAGGTAATTCGTTTCGTAGTAGGTTATTCATAATTAAATTCCACAATAATGGGGAAAGACTTGAGCCTTGCGGAGTACCTAATGATTGTACTTTGTGAGAAGTAATTGTTGGTGTTGTAATGTAAGTCTTCCTGTTCTGAAAAACATTTCGAACTAGTTTATATAAATTAAGAGGGCAATTTAGTCTACGTAAGGTCAGTAAGATTGAGGGCCACCAAGCGTTATCAAATGCTCCTTTTATATCTAATGATATTAGAACAGTATGATTACCGACGTTCAATGCTTCTTCAATAAATGTATACGTTTTCTGAAGGGCATCTGTGGTAGATGTTTGGGGCGTAAATCCAAATTGATTTGGTTGCATTAACGAATGAGAGTACAAAAAGTGTGATAATCTTCTATAAAGTATCTTTTCCAGTACCTTTCCAGCTGTAGGGATTAGTGATATGGGACGTACAGAGGAGGCAGTACAATCACGTTTTCCTGGTTAATTAATAAATATTAACTTGGACCATTTCCATCTATCAGGAAAAGTGCATTTTTTAAAACAGCTTTTGTACATATATTTAATAAATTCTGGAAATATATTAAATACTTGCTTATAAATGTCACCCGTAATCCCGTCAATTCCAGGTGACTTATTTCTTTTTAGGTTGTTTATAATGTCAGTGATTTCTGTGTCAGTTAGAGGCAAGTCATTCTGAGTTTCTGGTTCTACGAGTGCATCTAATCTAAATTGTTTATGTTGGTCATTGTCTGTACTTTGGTCGTCACTTTTTATCAGTGTATTCAATAGATATTCATAAGTTTCGGTAATCGAGGATGTGTATGATCCATCATCTTTCATTAACGTAGTTAATGAAAATTCTTTTTTTAGTTTTCCTGCAGGAAATTTATAAGTCCATCCCCATATTTGGCTGGGATCTATATTGCTACAATAATGCTTCCAAGAATTTAATTTGTTTTTACGTATGGTTTGTTTATAGAGCTGTCTATGTTTTAAAAACATCTCTTTTCTTGTTATTCGTAAAGTTTCATCATTTTTAGTGGATTGATAAAGTCTACGAAGTTTATTAGCTTGTTTCCTTAAATTGTTTAGGGTATCATCCCACCACGGTTTGGGACTATATGTTTTCTTATTGTTATAAATTTTGAATTTATTACAAATTTTAAAAGATTTGTTACATGCTTTCGTCAAAGTTTTAGAAAATTTTTCTATAGTACTGTTCAAATTATTAGTTCTTAGGTACTCAGTAAGAGCGTAGTCCAAGTCACCAGTGATATTAAACTCTTTGGATACAAGTTCTCTCAGCGTTGAATCAAAATGTTCCCAATCTTCATTCTGTATTTTGTAAGTTAAATCGTAACGATTTAAAATGTTTTGCTTTTGCTCAGTCATTAATAAATCAAACGATAGTGTTAAATGATCAGAGAAATTTTCTTTAGTTTCGATTTTCCAATTGGTTAAATAACTTATTAAATTAAAAGAAGATAATGTCAAATCAATATTGCTACACCCTCGTGGTCCATCAAAAGTTGGAAGACCCTGATTTTGATTAATTATAAGCAGATTATTTGATATTATAAATTCTTCTAGTTTTCGACCACGTTGGTTTGTTTGTATATCATACCATAATTTTGATCGAGCATTTGAATCAATTCCCATTATTATTTTATGATCTTTAAATGTGTGGGTAATTTTGGTCAAATGAATGAGATCAGTGTTTATATCTGACTGGATGTCGAAGTATGCGCTTATGACTATAAATGACGAAGAAGCTACCTTTATTTCTATTACAGTAATATCTTTATTACTTAAATTCGAAATTAATACTGCATCAATATTTTTATTTGCCAAGATAATTTGAGTGCGAGAGAAACTTTCATTTCCCTGAAATTTTTTATATTGGTAGTTATGGGAAATTTTTGATCCAATATAAGGTTCCTGCAATAATACTATATCTACTTTTTTATTTCCAATTTCATGTGCTAGCAATTCCTTTGCTTTTTTACAATGTTTCATGTTCAATTGCAAGAATTTAATTTTAAAATTTACTTGATTATTCATTCCCATTTATAAATGTATGAAAATTATACATTGATAGGACAAATAAAAGCAAAGGTATGAAGATAATAACATATGATTCATATCACAGTGCAATGAAAACAATGTGATATAGGTTATGAAGGAGCAAGTGATAAGGAGCACATGTTTGTCAACAATAGTAAACAAAGTGAGGTTAGGATTCTTAAAAGAGGTTATGTTTGGTGCATTGTTGGTATGAGATAACAGGCTCATTACCATGGTTACCAGAACAAAACCTGTGTATATCAAGTTGAACAATTGAGAAATAAAAAGATGCATTTGAAAATCGCTTTTAACTAATAAAAGTGTTAGAAAATCAGAAATCTTAATTAATGATCTCATAGCAAAAGTTAGTAGTACTCTGTATTTTGAATTAGCCTGTTGAGAAAAAACTTGTATGTAGGACATGATACCTGATTAAATGCTGAATGTGAAATGTTGACTTTCTGATGTGGTTTACAATAGTTGTTGTAATTGAGACAATTAATACACTTCCATTCTTCATTGAGTTCCACCTTGGGGCATTCCTGGGCTCTATGCTCTCCTGTGCAGAAGGGACAGGTTGGGGTTGTGGCTGAACAATGTGCAGATCCATGGTTATACCTTGAGCATTTTCCGCACCGACGAATCGATACAAAATCTTCAGAAAAACAAATTGTATAAAAAAGTTTGAGTCTTGACTGTAATAATGTATTTCTTGCCTTGGGGGACACATGAATCACTGCATGCCGCTTATTTCTATTAATCCTGGACTCGATTATAAATGCAGCTGAGATATCATCTTTTTGTATCCCTAATTCTTCATTTTGGCTCAAAATTACTTCACATAGATTATTTTTGGTTATTTCTTCTGGTATATTTTTAATTATTAAGCTGGGTTTCAGTTTTTTTATAGGATTGGAATCTATAGTAGGTGATTTATCAATTTTGCTATGGATTTTTAACATGTCAGTTTTATTTTCAGTTTCTACAATTAAATCACCTTTTTTTGTGGTTCTTATATTTTTGATTCCAACTTTTAATTCTACAGGGTTAATTAAACTTTTAAAAATATTTCTAGTGTCTTCAGCGGTAGTATTGGCTGATTTGTTTTTAATTAAAAGTTTATGTGACGGCTTAACATTAGAAATTTTCGATTTGACAGCTTGTGAGTATGTTGGTTTGTCACTAACCTTAATATGGTCTTCACTATTTTCCTTGGATACATCTTGCTTTTTCAATTCAATTGATTTTTGTAATTCTTGAACGATACTAATAGCTTCGAATAAATTGTTTTTTAAGTCTTTTCTTAGAGTAGAAAAGTCTCTAAGGGGTATAAGAAGATTAACTACTTTTTCACACAACTCAACACTGTCAGCCATCTTGGACATCTGATATATATATATATATATATATATATATATATATATATATATATATATATATATATATATATATGTGTGTGTGTGTGTGTGTGCGTGTATATATATATATATATATATATATATATATAATTTATTGTTAACGGGCCTCAATTTTGTCTTCTCCTGGGTGATCCTTTCGGTTTCAAGATGTAATATGTTCTGACTTTATTCAACTATTTTTTATTTTTTTTACTAATTTAAGTCTTTTATGTTTATTAAGCTTTTGTCATTTTCAGGAATGTTATGAGAAGAAAAAAGCAATTTTATTGCAGTCTACAATGAATAAATAAAACCAAGATGATTTATTAAGGTACATCCACATCCATTTGAATTGAATCTATTAAAGAGGATAAGATAAACAAATTTAGTAAGTAGTTTTCACTGTTGGTTGTTTTTTAAAAATTATTTTTAAAACAATATTCTCATTATTATTGTTTTAGGAAAAGGGATTGATCCATAAGAAAAATAATTGAAATACACTGAGACCAATATGAACAAATTTTTCACTGTGGCCATTCAGACGTTTGCAAGTGATGTTCGAATTTGGCTGACTTAGATTAAGTATTGTGAACAAGTTGTAAGTAGTATTGGATTATTGGTTAGCCTGAATCTGGTTTTATATAAATGGCACAGGTCAGCAATCGCAAATGGAGACATTTCATATATTATATTATTATATGTTTGCAAGTGATGTTCGAATTTGGCTGACTTAGATTAAGTATTGTGAACAAGTTGTAAGTAGTATTGGATTATTGGTTAGCCTGAATCTGGTTTTATATAAATGGCACAGGTCAGCAATCATTAATGGAGACAGTAGATAAATCTACATACTGGTAACACTTAACACCACTGTGAATATTATGTGAATAAATTGCAAACGGTAATGACAAATCGTTCACTCAATATACATGATAATTTATTTATTTATTTATTTGGTGAGCTCCGCAACTAGGCGATGTCGCTCAGTATCATTTATTTTCAATTCCTTGAGTTAAAATGTTAAAATAAAGAAATAAAGAAAAATGTTTTCAAAATTATTAAGACAATATAAAGTATAGCTATATATAAAACTAAGGAATAAAATAAAGCTAAGGAACCGTTAAAATAAAACTAAGAAATAAAATAAAGCTAAGGAACCGTTAAAATTAAACTATGTAAAACTATAATTTTAGCGACAAATCCTGGCTTGAGGATGATGAAGGTCTAAGGCACAAGTTTAAAAATGTATTACACAGCCTTGTTCACAAAAAACATGCATACAAATTAGTGGCATAATTTAATATAAAAACGTAGAGTGATGAGTGGAATGGTGTGGTTTAAAGTTTGTTGTAAATGTTAATTGTCTTCAAGTGATTTAAGAGTTTGTTTATATGTGGGCTACCTTCCGTCAATAGTTCGTGTAAGTCGTTGGGTAAGTTCAAATGTTCACGAAGTCTGCAGTCAGTCAGGAGATGTTTAATGGTCAGTACTGTGTTACAGTGAGTGCATGTAGGTCGATCTTTTCAGTTTATGCGATTTATATTATACATGATAATAATCTCTATAATGGAAAGCATCTGAATTGTAAATAAATTGTATAACCAACCTCTCAGAGCTGAATTGATAGATGAAAATATTCTAGACCGGAAAGAAAAACAAATTACTGAAATATATCTGAATATAACATTTTATAATAATATATAATTTTATTGAAAACTATTTCCTATAGCTAGTGCTCTAATTTATAATGAATCAGAATAATTTTAATCTTAATCATTCAAATTTTAGTAACCCAAGAAAAAAAGAGGGGGAGAGATCAACAGAACGTATTTTGTATTTGCATATATTATTATTATTAATTTTATTTACTAACGTCCAGTTTTTGCAACTAAGGCTAATTGGGACGTGTTATCTACAGGTTACCACCCTTTCTTAGCCATGGTGGGACTAAGGATTCTATTTAATGAATTCCATCACTAGATAATTTCCTATTGGCCAGACAGGGAATGGAACTCGCCACTCTAGGTTTACCGTGTGAGATTAAGGCCAATGATTTAACTCACATAGCTAAACTGAGCCCCCTATTAGCACACATGTCACAAAGTAAAATTTCAATAGAAACAATATTTGGTATTTAACCTTGTAATGAAGTGGTTCACAATATAACAGCTTATTATTAATATGACATGAGTAGGAATGGGGGTTCACTGAAAGCAGAAAACTGTAAAATCCAAATATATCGGTTAATATTCACGATACAGAAAATAAGTATAGAACAACATTTATAGAACATTTAATTTGCCATTGGATGGGTCCTATACAATATATGATCCAACGTATAGTAACGAAGAGATTTAGAAATTCCCTGCTAATCCCCCCTCCCTTCCCACTCATCCGTTTTCAGCCACTAACAAACTTGATCTTTCGTTTTACATAAAACATTTGAATATCAAGTTTTGTAACAATCAAACAAAAATTGTAACGGCTAAAGCGTCAAAAGAACTGAAATGAAAAATAGCGATATTTTGTTTCATATTGATTTTTCGGTAAATATGCACATGACATAAGTTGTTTATTTTTTTTTTTTTCAAGTAACTTTTGTCATATGCCGAAGTATAAACGAGATATACCATACAAATTACAGCTGGGGTCAAAAATGTTATTAGTACTCATTGAAGGGTTTTAACATAGGCTTACTATGATAAGTGATATTATATGATAATTCTAGCTATTAGAGTATTTAAATTATTTTATTTTTATACTATATTATTTAACTCAAATCATGCTGAATTTGCACATTTGATAGCAGATGCTATGGGAAATCAAATGCTTTAATTCTGGTATATTATCTTATTTCCTCCAATATTCTGACATTATTGAAATAACTATGTACTACCATATCTATGATCTCTTGCCCTCCCCTCACTTTTTGAGTATAAATCAAATTATTTGTTTGGTACCACTGTTATTTATTTGCACCAGGTATATTATTTTTAATAATTATTAAAACATTCAAAGAGTTTAATGTTTTGAATTAATATTTTAAGTAAAACCATGTGGATAACCCTAGTGGAAGTTGTAGGGAGGCTATTACTGTTAATTGTCTTAAATTATTTCCAGTGAAATGTTGTCATTTTTTAAATTACTTTCTACTCACATTTACTATTATGTATAATTTAATGTGAATAAAAAAAACACTTAAACAATTTGTGCTCAGTTTGTTTTTTTACAGGAAATATGTACATTATAGATGATATTTAATTACAATAAATGCTATCCATGAATGTGATTTGAATTATTCACGGTGTGCCAAACAGTGGAGGGGATTCATTAGGGGCTCATAATCATTTAATCTTAAAAAGTAAAATTTCTATTCTACAAGACTCCTACAGTTACAGAATGAGTCCCCTGGCCCTTAAGGAAGAAGTCCGTCACGCAGGGGCTGCGTAAACTAAGCAGATTTCCCACGTGTAGTTTTACAATAGAGAAATTTCACGAGAGCCGAAGAGTTATATGTTATAAGAGTTTTACCTAGCTTTTGGCGGGAAACTCACTCTCACCTGTTATCCGCCCCGATTTCATTAAACTGCAAATATCTCGGTTAATATGCAAGATAGAGAAAAAATGTATATAATAATATTTGTAGTAAATTTAATTTTCAATAAGATTGATTCTATACAATGTTTTGATCCGACGTATAGTAACGGAAATATTTCAAATTTTAGAAAATCCACCCCTCTAAACCACCCCTCCCCCTTCTGATTTCAGCCATTAACGAACTTGATCTTTCTTTTTACATAAAACGACAAAATATCGAGTTTGGTAACGATCAAACAAAAATTGCGACCGCTAGAGCGGTAACAGACAAATATATATATATTTATACAGTTTTGAACGGACCTTATTTTTGTCATCTACTAAGTAGGATCGATGGACATTTGAAGAAAAATGTCGAAAATTCCGTCATGAGTACAACCTCAATAGCTGATTTGGCTTAAGGGAAATCTGCTAAAAGTTTGTCACACAGGGGCTGAGTAAACTAAGCAGATTTCCCTCTTGAAGATTAGTAATAGATAAATCTACATACTGGTAACACAACACCACCGTGAATATTAGGTGAATAAAGCAAACGGTAATAAGAAATCATACCCCTCCCAAACCTGAAGTGTAAACAAACAAGTCTGCTAGCCTCACGCCGGAAAGAAAAACAATTACTGAAATATATCTGAATATAGCATTAATTAATTTTATTGAAAGCAGAACATATTTGCATGTATCTCGTATAATAAGGTCTATTGAAAAAAAATATATGGTATTTAAGCTTCGAATAATGTGGTTTATTACATAACAGTGTTGTTTATGTAACATGAGTGGAAGTGGGGCTTTGAAGGCTGAAAACTGAAAAATGCAATTATCTTGGTTAATATTCAAGATAGAGAATAAATGTATATAACAATATTTATAGTACATTTAATTTATAATAAGATTTGTTCTATACAATTTTTCGATCTGACTTAAAGAAATGATAATTCTTAAGGGAAATCTGCTAAACTATATATCCAGACAGGAAATGGAATTGTACTCATTGCAATAAAAATACCATCAATATTCTGTATCCAATGATTTCCCTGGTATCGCCGTGTACCTTGCTAATCTATATGTGTGTATATATATATATATATTGGTTCCCCAGTGTACTTCTTGGTGCCATTTAGACAACAGATTTCATAAACTATTTTTGACTCCTTTGCTAATTCAATTTTGTCCTTTAATTTTGTAAAAGTGTCCTTTATTTTGTTTCTTGTTTAAAAAGCAAAGGTTAAATTGTTAACATCATACTCCTCAAAGGACCTTTTTATGTTTTCTGACAATCCTATAACATAAGTACTTTTTACATATTTTTTAACCTCTCTCACTTCTTTCTTATTATGTTCCATGTTCCCTGAATAACCCCCGGACTTTAATTTGGATAGTGTTTTAAACCAACTCTTCTGTATCATTTGAGTAAGATAAAAATTGTCTTCCAGGATCTTAAAAATCTTCTGTTTTACCTTTGGTAAATGAGGTTTGTCAGTTAATCTTATTGCTTTATTAACAAAATTATTTATTACATTAATGTTTTGGTGAAAGGGTGTTGTGATTTAAAATTCAATGAGTTATTGCTGGTATCCTCCTTCTTTGTCCATTCTGTGGTAATGCTATTCTCGTTGTCTTGCATTATGTTCATATCTAGAAATCTCAATTTTCCTTCCAATTCGTACTCCAGCGTAAACTTAAGATTCCTGTGGAGACCATTGAGCACAGTTAGAAAACTCTCTAGATCCTCCTTATTAATACTACGCCATAATACACCAGGAGTAAAATTAAGTAAATCAATAAATAGGATTCTTGCAAAGTACCTTGTTACATTTCTCAAACAGGATATTTTCCTCAACAGGCCACTTGAAGTGAAATGTATTTATTTCCATTACATATTAACATAATAGAATATGTCAAATATTTCTGTTTTACATACAAAATTTACTAATAGCATATCAATTAATTTCTTTTGAAATTATTGAACAGCATTTATTCTTATATAATACATTTGTTATAAATGTTGTTCAAATTCCATGAATACATTTTATAAAATCCTTCAATTTAAATATTATATATAATAAATTATTTCCTTTAATAGTCTTAATACCACTCTAAATATATAACATACATTTTTTAATTTATTGACATGCAAATTTATTAATGGATGACAACCTTTGTAAATGATGAGAAACTTGTCCAACCTTCAAGACACTTTGTACCTTCTTTTTGATCAATTTTTATGACAAATATTTTGCAGTCTTATTTAATAATTGTACATTTTTGAAAGCATTCATCTTGTGTATAAAAACATCCGTCATACATGAAGTCCTTTGTTTTATTTTTAAACAAAATTTGTTTTTAACAGATATGTACTTGCATTGGTATAATAATCGTACTTTAATATTTAAATTGTAGAAGAAAGCAATACAGTTTATATTCATCAGAAAGTCAAAAGACTCCTGTCTGCCACTCGTTATGGAGTCAAAAATAATAACTTTTCTCTCAATGTATATTCCAAACAATATTATTTGTGAAACAAAACATGAACTTGTTTCAGAGAAGTAGTAAAAGACACAATCATAAAACAATATACAAGAATATCCTTCAAACCCCCAACGACAAACATTAATATTTCGCGAAGAGCTTATCATTTCAGGAGTAAAGCTCTTTAACGCTCTGCCCGAATGTATTAATTCTATTAAAAAGCATTCTTTGATTAAAAATAAATTAAATAAGTTCATGTAGGGCAGATGTTTTTATACACAAGATGAATACTTTCAAATATATACAAGTATTAAATAAAACTACTAAATACTGTCATAAATATTGGTCTGAAATAATTTGTGATGAGGTACATTGTTTCTTTAAGCTGGGACAAGTCTTTCATAATTTATAAAAGCTTGTCATCCTTTAATAAATTTTCCCCTCACTTTTTGAGTATAAATCAAATTATTTGTTTGGCACCACTGTTATTTATTTGCATCAGGAATATTATTTTTAATAATTATTAAAACATTCAAAGAGTTTAATGTTTTGAATTAATATTTTAAGTAGAACCATATGGATAACCCTAGTGGAAGTTGTAGGGAGGCTATTACTGTTAATTGTCTTAACTTATTTCCAGTGAAATGTTGTCATTTTTTAAATTACTTTCTACTCACATTTACTATTACGTATAATTTAATGTGAATATAAATACGCTTAAACAATTTGTGCTCAGTTTGTTTTTTTACAGGAAATATGTACATTATTGATGATATTTAAAATAAGTTCATGTAGGGCAGATGTTTTTATACACAAGATGAATACTTTCAAATATATACAAGTACTAGCTCAGATACCCAGCTTCGCCTGGGAATTCATTTGAGGCTGAATGGTGATGGTATTTTTTTGTCAAGGCTTTACTTTGCATGATATTTTGACATTTCCCTGTCCCAGTGTTTAGGGTTTATACCCGTCGTTTTTTTTTTTGTAAGACTTCACAGTCCTCCAAATTGTCATATTTCCCGTCTCCTGTGCATTATGCATAGATTTCAGCTATTAAGAACAAAATATTAACATAGATTTGAATTAATTTTTCCCGGTGAGGTACCTGGTAGTTCATATTGGACAGCATTGTTGAGCATATCAATATTTCTACGCAAATTACTTTAGTTTTACTGTATATCTCGTTTATAATTAGGTATAAGAAAAAAGTGTATATAACAAAAGTTACTTTAAATAACAAAATAAACAACTCTTGTTATGTTCAAATTTGACGAAAAAAGAATATAAATCGAAATACCGCTATTTTTAAATTCAGGCCTCCCTTACAACCCTCACTCCTGCCCGTTCCTAGAAATGTTGGTGTAGCTTTTTATAATGAAAGCGTTAGTGCTAATACACATACGGAGTTTTATTTAGTTCGGTTGGGTCTTTTGTCCCAAATAAAATTGTTCACTCCCGCTATATGTTTTAGCGTATATCTCGTTTATAAATCGGTATATGAAAAAAGTGTATATATTAAAAGTTACTCGAAATAACAAAATAAACAACTTTTGTTATGTTCATATTTGACGAAAAACCAATAGGAAACGAAATATCGCTATTTTTAATTTCAGGCCTCCCTTATAACCCCCACTCCTGTTCATCTCAAAGAATTTTAATATAGCCTAAAGTCTAAGTTGGGTTAGTACTAATATACATACCAAGTTTCATAAAATTCGGTTCAACCGTTTATGCGTGAAAAGGTAACAAACAAACAAACAAACAAATAAACAAACAAACAAACAGACACCAAAGAAACAAATTGCAGTTATGGTGTCTAGGACATGTGAAACGAAAAGTTATCGTGAAATTTCGTGAAAAAAATCAATGTACAGACAGAGGTTACAATTTTATATATATATATATATATATATATATAGATTAAATAAAACCATAAATACTGTCATAAATATTGGTCTGAAATAATTTGTGATGAGGTACATTGTTTCTTTAAGCTGGGACAAGTCTTTCATAATTTATAAAAGCTTGTCATCCTTTAATAAATTTTCATTTCAATATATAAATAACAATTAATATTACTTATTGAGAGGTGTATTAAAATTGTTGATGAAACTAATTTAGAACAAGTTACTAGAATATGATTCAGACCCCGACCACAAACATAAATATTTCGAGAAGAGAATATCGTTTTAAGGAATAAAACTGTTTTAGAGCGTTAAAGAGTTTTACTCCTGGTGTATTATGGCGTAGTATTAATAAGGAGGATCTAGAGAGTTTTCTAACTGTGCTCAATGGTCTCCACAGGAATCTTAAGTTTACGCTGGAGTATGAATTTGAAGGAAAATTGAGATTTCTAGGTCTGAACATAATGCAAGACGAGAATAGCATTACCACAGAATGGAAAAAGAAGGAGTATACCAACAATAACTCATTGAATTTAAAATCACAACACCCTTTCACCAAAAAATTAATGTAATAAATAATTTTGTTAATAAAGCAATAAGAAAACCTCATTTACCAAACGTAAAACAAAATATTTTTAAGATCCTGGAAGACAATTTTTATCCTACTCAAATGATACAGAAGAGTTGGCTTAGAACCCTATCCAAATTAAAGTCCGGGGGTTATTCAGGGAACATGGAACGTAATAAGAAAGAAGTGAGAGAGGTTAAAAAATATGTAAAAAGTACTTATGTTATAGGATTGTCAGAAAACATAAAAAGGTCCTTTGAGGAGTATGATGTTAACAATTTAACCTTTGCTTTTTAAACAAGAAACAAAATAAAGGACACTTTTACAAAATTAAAGGACAAAATTGAATTCGCAAAGGAGTCAAACATAGTTTATGAAATCGGTTGTCTAAATGGCACCAAGAAGTACACTGGGGAACCAAACAGTACCTAGAGAAAAGACTATATCAACACAAGAATGATGTAAAAAACAAGGCCAAAAATAACAATAAAACTGCCTTGGTGCAGCACTGTAATGTTGCGGGACACAATTTGCATTTGACAAAGTGAAAGTATTACATAAGGAACCAAAGTCTAGTAAGAGGGAAATTCTGGAAGCAATGTACATTTCCAAAGACCTGGAGAATGTGGTCAATTTTAAAACTGACACAAGGAATTTAAATACGCATTGTGCCGAAGTGTTAGAAAAATTAAAATATTCTGGCAAATAAAGGAAAAGATATTTTAGGGGGGAAATGTAGTTATTATTCTGAAGTGATTTAATTGTTTTGGCTGTGATAATTTTAAATAAATATTAACCTTTTAATTTTTAAGTTTATGTATTTATAATTGCCTAATATAGTCTAGGATTTATGATTGTGTTATATATGCCTGAGCAAAGTTAATAATGGCACAGCACTAAATGAGGGTTATAGAACCTACCTGTAAAGAGATTTGGTATTGACAAATTGCCTCTTGGTAAGGCTAAATTAAATTAAGGCGATTTTTATTATGTGCACTCATTTGGGAGTATAAAGGTGAATGAGAAGAATAATTTTATAAGGTTTGTTGGAACTCTTTGTATCTAAGAGAATTATGAATTTCCTTAATGGTTGGCAGATGAAAATGTTTTACCCTGTATGTAGCATTGTTAATGGCCAGGAGGACGAAATGTCTGCGATTCTAAAACACGGAGAATAAATATAGCTGCTTGTGGCCTAAAGATCCTTTCTTTTGTCCTGAAATACTTTAATTGGTCTCAGTTAGGATTAGATGCAATATTTAGTAGTTTTATTTAATAATTGTATATATTTAAAAATATTCATCTTGTGCTTCTGGCATTCATGAAGTTCTTTAATTTGTTTTTAATCAAAGAATGCTTTTTAATAGAATTAATACATTCGGGCAGAGCGTTAAAGAGCATTACTCCTGAAATGATAAGCTCTTCGCGAAATATTAATGTTTGTGGTTGGGGGTTTGAAGAATATTCTTGTATATTGTTTTATGATTGTGTCTTTTACTACTTCTCTAAAGCAAGTTTATGTTTTGTTCCACAAATAATATTATTTGGAATATACATTGAGAGAAAAGTTATTATTTTTGACTCCATAACGAGTGGCAGACAAGAGTCTTTTGACTTTCTAATGAATATAAACTGTATTGCTTTCTTCTTCAATTTAAAGTTTAAAGTATGATTATTATACCAATGCAAATATGAGTATCCCCAATGCGTAACACCATAAGTAAACTGACTATGGAAATATCCATAGAATATTAATAATAGAGATTCCATTGGAAGATATTTCTTAACACATTCAATTAATGAGAAGCAAAGTGATTCTAGTTTTCGCGTAATTCTTCAATATGACTAAACCAGTCTAGGCTTTTGTACACAGTCAGTCCTAAAAATGTTATAATAGGTACAGGTAAAATGTCCCAATTATACATTGGTATAACTCCAGAAGATCGTGAGCAAGTTTCGCTGAAATCTAGAATATTTCTTATCGACACCTTCAAAGCTGGCTTATTAGCCATTAACCAATCAGACAATTTGCATTTGGGTTGTGTCAAACTCAATCACTCTATTATGGGTATCAATATATTTTAGCAACTGAGGATGTGACAGTCGCATCGAACGTAAGAGGGAATGAGCACTTCAGAAAATGGATCGCCCCTGAAGAGGTGGTATGAAAGGCAACAAACATGTAGGGCAGTATCAATAAAGTTTGCTCCGAAAAAAAAAATGTTTTTAATATCTGTCCTTTGCCATGACACTATGAAGAATATATATATATATATATATAGATATATATATATATATATAGGGGGTTATAGTTAACCCTAGTCCTAGTGCAATAACCATGTGTAATAGTTTGTAGGTATCTTTAGTCTTGCCCTGAAGAAGAGAAAATAAAGATTCTCGAAATATCGGTATAAACTAAGATTTTTTCACCAACACTGACCAAAACTCCAAAAAGAATAACAACACCATATATATAAACATAATAAACCATTAAAATAGTTTGCTGAACAAATGTATGACTTCTTGAATTATTTGAAACTGAAATACAGTTAAATTAATTAATTATTCATTTATTGAATCCAAAATTTGTTTTAGTTTTTATTTTCTTTTTTTCTCTTTTTTTTTTGTTGTAAATAATTTATTGTACAAATATTTTATGTTATTATAGTTAAAAAAAAAATATGTTATGTATCAAGCACACGTTATGTACTAATTATTGTACGGGACGTGTGGATAATAAACTCCCTTCCTGTAGGCTTACTTCAGGAAGGATATAAATAAAATAAAAATAAATAAATATATATATATATATATATATATATATATATATATATATATATATATATATATATATATATATATATATAAACTCGCGGACAAAAAAAACGGCGCACAAAAATTTTTAAACATAATACTACATTTATCAGTGATCAGTCGTGATACTGGTTTTATCATGACGCTATATGTACCTTGACACTTTCTTGTCAATAAATATATATATATATATATATATATATACATACTGGGCCAAAAAAGTCTCCATACACATTGTTTTGAAGTGTTTAAACTGATTTACTTTTCATAATATTTACATTCTTAAATTAGTTATTTTTTATTGTTATTTATATGAGCAATAGAACAAAATATATACCGAATCAATTTTTTTTTTTTAAACAAGAAATTCTGATGTAAAGAAAATATTGCAGGATTATAGGTCAAAAAAGTTTCCATACACTCTTTTATCTATAAATGTTTACAATTACTAAATGGAGTTGAGAATATGAAAGAATGGAATAATAAGTTCTAAGCTATCCTTTGATACGTCAAGACCATTTTTCAAAGCTAAAATTTAATGTTTAAATTCCAAATGGAGGTATCAAAAGACATTCGTGCTTTGTTAATTAATATGAGAGAAAAAGGTCATTCATTGCGAGAAATTGGAAAAATATTCAACTAGTCACACGTCACTGTTCTGTACATTATTAATCGTTATAAAGAAAATAAAAACTTAGGGAATAGACCTCAATTAGGCCGCTGAAGAAAATTACTTGGCATTCATAAAAGAGCGATTTTGAAAGAAGTAAGGGAAACCCCAATGGCTAGTGATCCTAACTTAACAAGTATGCTTTCAAGTCTTCATAATTTCAATGTTGTGCCTGAAACAGTGAGAACTGTTCTAAGATCAAATGATTATAATGGTTGTGTACCAAGAAAAAACCACTGATCAGCAAAGTAAACCAGAAGAAACGCTTAGAATTTTCAAGAACTTATTTACACAAGCCACAAACGTTCTGGGATTCCATTATTGGGAGGAAGCATGCTAGTGTGGGGGTGCATGAGTGTTTGAGGAGTAGGAAACTCGGTATTTATAGATGGTAAAATGAATCAACATGTTTATTTAGACATTTTGAAAACCAGTGCTCGTAATCTGGGGTATAGAGGCTCATTTATCTTTCAACAGAATAATGATCCGAAACAAACTGCAAAGCTTGTCAAGGAATGGCTTACTTTTAATATCCCTAAACAACTTCATACACTCTCTCAGAGCCCCGATCTTAATCCAATTGAGCATCTATGGGATGGAATAGGAAGAAGAATCAGAAAACAAGATTTTAAAAATAAAAATGAGCTTAAAAATACCATAATCTCCGAATGGAATTCAATTGAGCCACAAGTAACCAAGAAAGTAATTGCTACGATGAAAAGTCGTTTGATTGAAGTTATTAGAGAAAAAGGAGGAAATACAAACTATTAAAATAGACAAATACTCTGTAGTATACAAATATTACAACTGTATGGATACTTTTTTGAGATTGCATTGATGCTTTGTTTCTTTAATTTCTGTTTATATACAAAAATACATTTGTAAAAGTTTACAAATTTTTATAAAATGTAATTATATACTTCAAATATAAATTTGGTCAACAAACAATTTGTTTTTCTATATACAAAATACGTACATTATAGATGATATTTAATTATAATAAATGCTATTATATATATATATATATATATATATATATATATATATATATATATATATATATATATATATAAATAAATTCATTTGTTTTTCTCTGACTGTTACCAAATACAATATTTAAACGTTTTATGTAAAAAAAAATAAAAATATCAAGATCATTCATGGATAACATCCGACCAATAGGGGGGGGGGTTAGAGGGGGGAATTTTGAACATTCTTAATACCCCTGTTATTATGCGTCAATTAAATCCTTTCCACTTACTTCAAAAAAACCTTTATTGGTATGAACCAGAAATAATTACAGAATCAATGATCAGACTAACATGGAGTCGGGCAGATACAATAATAATAATGAGGAATGGAAAGGAAGGGGTCAGGTATTTATACTAGTTGACTGCTAAACTGCTGAGGCAGTGTCTGGTCCCGTCGGAGTGTAGCTTCTCCTGCTATAACTTCCCCATGCTTAGGATTCAAAGTCCTCTGAGAATTTTAGGATGGAAGTTTGCAAGCACACTGGAGCGATTGATAGGGTAAGCCAGACATTCATTAATATCTCCGTTTCTACTGGTCCTAGAATATTGATTCTGGTGTCATTTTAAAGCACATCGAATACTCTATTGAACTACCTCATCAGTAATTTTGCCAGATGCGATATAACGGTAGGATGAATTTTAAATGTGTACATACAGATTATGTATCGCTTACTAAGTAGAGAATTGTGATTTGTAGACACATAATATCAACATATGTTTTATAAATAAATACAATTTTTTTAATAAATTGAAGTTCACAAACGCAATACTAAAATTGCAAACAAAAATATATCTAGAATAAAAATGTAAAAAAAAAAAAACCAAGTATTTAATTTAATAATGAGAATTTGTAAGCTGGAAGAATATCTAACACTTCTAAAATTTCAAGTGTTTTTTATAAGGTCCGCGGGAGGTATAATACGTCTTCCGCACCGAAAGTGTTAACACTAAAAGAAAAATATTTAATGAATAGGCAAGTTTAGGCAAGATCTGACGACGTTGTAAATAAGACAATATACTCCTAAAAGCATGCCAAGTGGTATTTTTTCAAGCAAATACAAGCGATTTGCGAATTTAATTAAATAAAGTTACTTTCAGCTGGATGTAAACAAAAAAAAATTAGAGGAATTTTAAAAACCTTTTGTGCCAGTTTTTGATTTGTTATAATACCCTTAATGTGTACTGGAAGCAACAATAATTTATAAAATGAAATAAAAGTTCACGACAAATTTAATAAGCCAAGGCTTTAACATAATAGTTATAAGCAGGCATTATGTAAAAACCATTGCAATAATATGGCTAAAAATCAATCTGCTCAATTGAAAAGGGTTTATGTGGTACTAACAATACAATCAAAATCCCAAATTAAAACTTTTATTTTTTCCCCCAATGTCCAACATTACTGAAGGATCGCTCCAGTGTGCGTCGGTGTGGCAGATTCGAAGGCACTTCTTGAAGGGATATGGTTTCGCCTTGAGGTTCTTGTGGCTGTTGAGAAGGTGGAGGTTCCAGACACTTTGATGTACAATAATATTTATTAACTACAATTAAATGAAATAGTTACAAGTAGGTTATTAGAAAATACATAATTATGAGAGAATAATCAAAACTTAGAAATTCTAGAGGCTCTAATGGAAAATTATCTATACTAGGTGAATTTAGATGGTCAAATGTGAGATAATTGTGAATATCTTCTGGATTATGTTCAAGATTTAATATATGGAGTCAATGGTTACAATACTGGTTTTAGGGCATTCTAAAATTGACTCATTATGATTAAGCTTAATTAGGGCTGAACTAGGGAGGAATACAGGCTTGGATACATCGGATATATGAATAATACTAGTCTTAAAACTAAGGTATAAATCTATGCTATCTATTTATTTAAGACAGGGGTCTCCAAACTTTCCAGCCTTAGGGCCATACTGATTACTCCAGTAAGTTCCGAGGGCCAAAACCATATTATCATTGTTGCCGGTGGTAAAAAGTGAAATAGTCCACCCTAGCCCCGGAACTTCAAATGGAAATGATTGATCTACAGTGCAGTGATATAATTAAGAACAAATATCAAAACTTATCTTTTTCGGAATTTTATAAGAGTCCTCCACTGACACAATTTGATAATTTGCATAAATTTGCTCGTGGGCTGTTTTCTGTTTTTGGTACTACTTATTTGTGTAGAAGACCTTCTCCAAACTGAAGTACACAGAAAATGTTTACAGTTCTAAATTAACTGATGAGCATCTTAAATCTCTTTTAATAATTGGTACAAGTAAAATTAGTCCACAACTACAAACTATTGTCAGTGGAAAATCTCAATTACATAAATCTCATTAGTATTTCATGTGTCATTATGCTTGTTATAAGTTATGTTTTTATTTAAAATGTATAAAATGTTAGTTGGATTCATTTAAATAATTTGTTAGTTATTATATTCTGAAGTTAAATTTTCTGCATATTATACATGTCTTTACTCATTACAATTCTGTGTTTCTTTATCCAACTTATCACAAAAACAATAACAATAAGCCTACAACAATGTTATGAGTATTTAGCCCATGACCATTCAATGTAGATGTCATATTAATATTTATTCAACATAAAATTAGAATACTTCAGTAAACTAAATGTAATTTGCTATAAAAAATATGTTCTCTAAAAGGAGTTTTCAAGTATGCGGGCCGGACAAAATCTGTCCGCGGGCCGTAGCTTGGAGACCCCTGATTTAAGAAATGAAGATGTATGGATGGAAGTAGAGACACAACCATTCGAATTGCCTAAAAATAAAATTTTAATACAAATATCATCTACAGATCTAATGTTTCTACAATAATAATTCGATAATATAAATGTACAATTACCCACTAGTGTATGTGTTGTGTTTTGGAGTAGCTGTGTATAAGGTGATATCGTAGATATTATTTGATCATCATGAATGACTGGTGTCTTCAGTAAGTAAAATGATGTGTATGTGTGGCTCAGTAAGGGTAGTGATATCAAGAAGTATATTAGTCATTCATGTGTGGCACAATTTAATGTGCTCGTCAGCCATCAAATTTCTGTGTTTGTGGATAACAAGGGGATTTTGGATAGTGTCTTCATGTCGAGTTGGCCTATGAGTGGAGAGTGAGGGATCCCTAGTTTACATGTCTCTAATTCATTTATTCTAATATATACATAGTTGAGAATTGTGTAGAGTTCAGTCAAGTGTATGTGTCGTTCATCGTTGTCAAGGGAATTTATCAACTTTTGAGTCCTGCCCTTGTTTCTGTTTAACGCCTCTACATCGTCTTTTAAAGTATTGATGAGGTTTTTAGCAGATTTCCCTGAAGGGAAATCTGCTATTGAGGTATTGAAAATGTAAAATATCTCCATTATTTTGCGTGAGAGAGAGATAGAGGGGGAGAGAGAGAGAGGGAGGGAGAGAGAGAGAGAGGGAGGGAGGGAGGGAGAGAGAGAGAGAGATAGAGGGGGAGAGAGAGAGAGGGAGCGAGAGAGAGAGAGCGAGTGAGAGAGAGAGAGAGAGAGAGAGAGGGAGGGAGCGAGAGAGAGAGAGAGAGAGAGGGCGAGAGAGAGAGAGAGGGAGAGAGGGAGAGAGAGAGAGGGAGGGAGAGAGAGAGAGATAGAGAGAGGGAGGGAGAGAGAGAGAGAGGGAGGGAGGGAGAGAGAGAGAGAGAGGGAGGGAGGGAGAGAGAGAGAGATAGAGGGAGGGAGAGATAGAGGGAGAAGGAGGGGGAGAGAGATAGTGGGAGGGAGGGAGGGAGAGAGAGAGAGATAGAGGGGGAGAGAGAGAGCGAGAAGGAGAGAGAGAGAGAGAGATAGGGAGCGAGAGAGAGAGAGAGAGAGAGAGAGAGAGAGAGAGGGAGGGAGAGAGAGAGAGGGAGGGAGAGAGAGAGAGAGAGAGAGGGAGGGAGAGAGAGAGAGAGAGAGATAGAGGGGGAGAGAGAGAGAGGGAGGGAGGGAGAGAGAGAGAGAGGGAGGGAGGGAGAGAGAGAGAGAGAGAGATAGATGCTTTTATTGTCATAGGACCAATGGTCCTCTCTTACGGACAATATACATGTATGTTTACTATAAACTGGTTACTAATACTATAAATCAAACTAGGCAACTTATAAATTAAATTAAAACTTATCCAAAAAACATAAAAATACTGTGTATATATATATATATATATATATATATATATATATATATATATATATATATATATATATCTTAATATATATAAATCTCCTGTCACGATGTTTGTCCGCGATGGACTCCTAAACTACTTAACCGATTTTAGATTAAATTGGCACACCGTGAGCAGTCTGGTCCAACTTGAGAGATAGACTATATTAATTTTCTCTGAGACGAACAGGAGTGGGGGTTATAAGGGAGGCCTGAAATTAAAAGTCGCGATATTTCGTTTTCTATTGGTTTTTTCGCAAATATGCACATAACAAAAGTTGTTTATTTTGTTATTTAGAGTAACTTTTGTCATAAACACTTTCATCGTATTCCGAAGTTTAAATGAGTTATACGCTTATGACTATAGCGGGAGTCAACAATATTATTTGGGACAAAAGCCCCAACCGAAATAAATAAAACTCGGTATGTGTATTAGCACTAACGCTTTCATTATAAGAAGCCATACCAACATTTCTAGGGACGGGCAGGAGTGGGGGTTTTAAGGGAAGCCAGAAATTAAAAATAGCGATATTTCGTTTCTATTGGTTTATCGGCAAATATGAACATTACAAAAGTTGTTTATTTTGCTATTTAGAGTAACTTTTGTTATACTTTTTTCGTATACCGAATTATAAACGAGATATTCGCTAAAACTTATAGCGGAAGTGAAAAATTTTATTTGGCACAAAAGACTCAACCGAACTAAATAAAACACTCAGTATGTGTATTAGCACTAACGCCTTCATTATAAAAAGCCATACTATTTCTAGGGACAGGCAGGAGTGGGGGTTATAAGGGAGACCTGAAATTAAAAATATTGATATTTCGTTTCCTATTGTAGTTTCGGCAAATATGCACATAACAAAAGTTGTTTATTTTGTTATTTAGAGAAATTTTCTCAATAATTCTTTTCAATATGAACTACCAGGTACATCACCGGGAAAAATTAATTCAAATGTATGTTAATATTTAGTCCTTAATAATTCAAATCTATGCATAATGCACAGGAAGCGGGAAATATGACAATATGGAGGACAGTGAAGTCTTACATAAAAAATTAATTTTATTATTAACAAATCCACAAAAACGACGGGTATGAACCCTAAACACTGGGACAGGTAAATGTCGAAATATTGTGCAAAATAAAGCCTTGCCAAAAAAATACCATCAACATTCAGCCTCAAATGAATTCCCGAGCGAAGCCGGGTATCTGAGCTAGTATATATATATATATATATATATATATATATATATATATATATATATATATATATATATATATATATATATAAACTAATGTACAAACATAAAACTAAAAATATAAATAAAACTAATATACAAACAGAAAACTAAAAATATAAATAAAACTATTAAACAAATGGCATTATGGTGGACTGTGGTACATGTCATATCCCCATCTCGGTCGTTTGAGAGAGAGAGGGAGAGAGAGGGAGAGAGAGAGAGAGAGAGAGAGAGAGAGAGAGAGAGAGAGAGAGAGAGAGAGAGAGAGAGAGAGAGAGAGAGAGAGAGAGAATTCAATTAAATAAAATAATTTTCAGTTCGATGTAAAAAAAAATAAAAATTAGAGGAATTTTAAAAACCTTTTGTGTCAGTTTTTGATTTGATATAATACCCTTAATGAGTACTGGAAGCAACAATAATTTATAAAATTAAATAAGAGTTCACGACGAATTTAATAAGCCAAGGCTTTTTTTAACATAGCAATTATAAGCAGGCATTATGTAAGAACCATTGCAATAATATGGCTACAAATCAATCTGCTCAATTGAAAAGGGTTTATGTGGTACTAACAATACAATCAAAATCCCAAATTAAAACTTTTATTTTTCCCCCAATGTCCAATATTACTGAAGGATCGCTCCAGTGTGCGCCGCGACTAACGGAGGGTTAAAGATTCTGCACAATTTCCGCTATCACACGTGCTAATTTAGCATACCATTGTTAAATAATATATTATGTAAATTGAATAATCGAAATACTCAAATTGTTTAAATTTCTATGTGAAATAAATAACGAGGTTATTTCCTAATTAATACAAATTACAAATGAGGAAGGTAGGGCCGGAGATTTATAACTTCCCTAATCCAAATCACACTTAGAACTAACTATAGTATATGTCTAAAAACATAACATTATCTGTTCACTCCCGCCCTAGTTTTTATTATAGAAATCGTTTATATTTCGTTAAACGATAAAAGTTACTCTAAATAACAAAATAAAAACCTTTTGTTATTTGCACGATTGCCAAAAAAACAATACGAAACGAATTATCACAATTTATCATTTCAGGTTGCCTTTACAACCCCCATTTCAGCTCGCCTCCGGAAAAGTTAATATACTTTTCCACTCCAGTGTTTGATGGAAGTGAAGAATATTTACTTGGAGACAGAGAAAAAAACGTCCAATTCTTCACAATTTGTTTATTTCAGCGCTTTCAAAGACTAATGTCTTCATCTTCATAGTTGCATGCGCTCATTGGGAAAGGCAGCAAGCGACATCCCCAATGAGCGTATGCAACTCTGAACATGGAGACATTGAAAGCTCTTAGCGCTGAAATAAACAAATTGTGAAGAATTGGATGTTTTTTTTCTCTCTCTCTCTTAATATATTTTATTTTTAGGGTATATCCTGTTTATACTTCACTGTACGACATAATTGTGTATAACAAACGTTACTCTAAATAATAAACTAAACGACTTTTGTTATGTGAATATTTTCGAAAAAACCAATAGGAAACTAGATAATGCTATTTTTAATTTCAGGCCACCCCTATAACCCCCACTTCTGTTCTTCTTAGAGAATATTAGTTCGAGTATAGCCTATATTTTAAGTTGGGTTAGTAGTAATATACATAAAATTCGATTCAGCCGTTTATGGGTGAAAGGGTAACAAACAAATAAACAAACAGATAAGAAAGAAAAAAATTGCGGATACCGTGTTTATGACATCTGAAACGAAAAAATATCGTGAAATTTGGAGAAAAATCAATGTAGACAGAGGTTACAGTTTTATATATATAAGCTATGGTACCCGGTTTCGCTCGGGAAATCATTAGAGGCTGAATGATGATGTTATTTAGCAGATTTCCCTTAGTGGAAATCAGCTCTTGAGGTAATACTCATGTTTTTTGACAAGGCTTTACTTCGCACAATATTTTTAAGTTTCCCCGTCACAGTGTTTAGGGTTTATACTTTTGTACCCGTCGTTGCTGGTGATATGTTAATAATAAAACTATTTAACTATGCCTCACAGTTATGAGCATTTTAGCAGATTTCCCTTAAGGGAGACCACCCTCTATTAAATTCTTTGTTAATAAAATTCGATTTTTTGGGATAAAAATTATGCAGTGTAAATTACAGTACTAGGAAATATTTGTTAAAAAATTAATATTTTATATTTAAGTAATTGATTTTTTTCCCCCTGTAAGAGACTAGGAGACCTCTCCAGGTCGAGGTGCCAGCTCCAGAGTATGTCAACGGGTCAACCAAATGGCACTTAGGCCGTATAACAAGGGAATGTGATGTACTCCGTTGTTCTAGATGATGGGCGCATCATCAAAAGACATGTTGACCAGCTCATCCTACGTAAGGCACCACGTCACTGCAAATAGACGAGGAGGTCTTACATATGATTATTGATTTAAACTTGTGAACATATGATTAGTGTTTTTCTTTGTTACCACTTGGCTTCGTCTTGAGTTTATACTACTGTTAAGTTACACCACATTGTTTTCTGTGTTTACATTTTGAATTAAAAAGAACATTCATGTTATTAATATGTGAAGTTATTTAAGGAAGCAAAAAATTGAAATGTGAATGATGTATTGGTGGAAATAATCAATATATTTTAAAATTTAAATACAATAATAATTACCTTCCTTGTTTATAACCTGCACTTGTTTATAACTGCACTACTTCACAATCATCACTAGTTGTTTTATAACTATGCTTATAACCTTTCACAACCATGCTTATAACCTACCAACAACATACCATAATCTTCACAACATCCTAATTTTGTTCCTATTCTGGTTAGATCTGATTATGTATTACACGATTACAGACAAAATTTAATATTACACTCGTGACGAAAGTAGAATTTACAACTCTCGTGAAATTACCAGACTCGCTTCGCTCGTGTGGGTAAACGTTTCACTCGAGTTGTAAAATGATCTACTTTCGTCACTTGATAATAAATAACTATTCTGTCTTTGTTTGAGGTAAAACGCAATAACCTTTCGATACATGAATTTAAAAGGTGGTGTGTATGTATGCTGCTAAACACAGTTACAGACTTTGGTTTGGAGTCAAACAGCAGCTATTCATATCACATCGAAATACAGCGTTCGCGGGAAGTTCTCCTCTACAATCCTTGGAAGAAAAGAGCTGCGGAAATGGGCCATTTGCTTGGCAATGTTTATAGCAACCATGCTTCATCAGAGACAACTTGCAGATAATTTGTTTTTTCTTCAAAGGATTGTAGAGAACTTCCCGGCGAACGCTGTATTTCGATGTGATATGAATAGCTGCTGTTTGACTCCAAACAAAAGTCTGAAACTGTGTTTAGCAGCATACATACACACCACCTTTTAAATTCATGTATCGAAAGGTTAGATGAAATGTATGTGATGCCATCAATACTGTGTATGGAGAAACAATTAAAACTTAATCCCATTCCCAATATATATATATATATATATATATATATATATATATATATATATATATATATATATATATATATATGTCTGTTAACGCTCTAGCGATCGCAATTTTTGTTTGATCGTTACCAAACTCGAAATTTAATCGTTTTATGTAAAAAGAAAGATCAAGTTCGTTAATGGCTGAAATCGGACCAGTAGGCCCCCCCCCCCCGCCTTTAGAGGGGGATTTTTGAAAAATCGAAATATCTCCGTTATTATGCGTCGGATCAAAGGTATTGAACCAATCTTCTTGCAAATTAAATTTACTATAAATATTGTTCTATACATTTATTCTCTATCTTGAATATTAACCGAGATATTTGCATTTGTATTCTGTGTATGATCGGCAGGAGTCGGCAATGTTCGGGACGCTCCGCCGGGAGTTCTGGCGGCCGTTTCCATAACTACTCGTCCCTCTTGAATAGGTTTAGAGATACCTTACTACTACAGGTGTTATTGGGCAGATTTATCTACTGTATAACTTCACGTGGGAAATCTGCTTAGTTTACGCAGCCCCTGCGAGACGGACTTTTTTGAATATTAACCTAGATATTTGCATTTTACAGTTTTCAGCAAACCGCGTTTCTACTCATGTTACATAAACAATACCCTGCTACATAATAAACCACATTATCCGACGTTTAAATACCAAAAGTTTTATTGATGGGACCTTTATTATATGGGATAGATGCAAATATATCTGAAATATGCAAGTATCTTTATTAATATTCAACATTAAGAATACAAATATAAACAAAATTCTTAGAACATCACATTCCCTAAGATGTTTTTATACAATTTCCCGATCCGACTCATAGTCATGGGGAAATGTTGAATTTTCAACAATGTTATTTGGGTTATTTTTATGACAGCTGCAATTAGAATAGGAATATTGCATCTAGAAATATTGTCTCGTGGATGCTGTTTGGCGGGCGGTGATGCCGGCGAAGGGAACTGTGACGTGATAGGTGGCTGTGGTCTGTGCTCTGGTGGATGCTGGCCTACTTAGATGGGATTTTGGTGGCCATGCCCCCCGTCTCTCTCTCTCTCTCTCTCTCTCTCTCTCTCTCTCTCTCTCTCTCTCTCTCTCTCTCTCTCTCTCTCTCTCTCTCTCTCTCTCTCTCTCTCTCTCTCTCTCTCTCTCTCTCTCTCTCTCTCTCTCTCTCCTCTCTCTCTCTCTCTCTCTCTCTCTCTCTCTCTCTCTCTCTCTCTCTCTCTCTCTCTCTCTCTCTCTCTCTCTCTCTCCTCTCTCTCTCTCTCTCTCTCTCTTCCTCTCTCTCTCTCTCTCTCCTCTCTCTCTCTCTCTTCTCTCTCTCTCTCTCCTCTCTCTCTCTCTCCTCTCTCTCTCTCTCTCCTCTCTCTCTCTCTCCTCTCTCTCTCTCTCTCTCTCTCTCTCTGTCTCTCTCTCTCTCTCTCTCTCTATCTCTCTCTCTCTCTCTCTCTCTCTCTCTCTCTCTCTCTCTCTCTCTCTCTCTCTCTCTCTCTCTCTCTCTCTCTCTCTCTCTCTCTCTCTCTCTCTCTCTCCTTCTCTCTCTCCCCCTCTCTCTCCCTCTTCCCCCCCCCTCTCTCTCTCTCTCTCTCTCTCTCTCTCTCCTCTCTCTCTCTCTCTCTCTCTCTCTCTCTCTCTCTCTCTCTCTCTCTCTCTCTCTCTCTCTCTCTCTCTCTCTCTCTCTCTCTCTCTCTCTCTCTCTCTCTCTCTCTCTCTCTACCCCTCTCTCTCTCTCTCTCTCACTCTCTCTCTCACTCTCTCTCTCTCTCTCTCTCTCTCTCTCTCCCCTCTCTCTCTCTCCTCCCCCCTCTCTCTCCTCTCTCTCTCCTCTCTCTCTCTCTCCTCCCTCTCTCTCCTCTCTCTCTCTCTCTCCTCTCTCCTCCTCTCCTCTCTCTCTCTCTCTCTCCTCTCTCTCTCCCCCTCCTCCTCTCCTCTCTCTCTCTCTCCTCCCCTCTCCTCTCTCTCCCTCTCTCTCTCTCTCCTCTCTCTCTCTCCCTCCCTCTCTCCCTCTCCCCCTCTCTCTCCCCCTCTCTCTCTCTCTCTCTCTCCCTCCCTCTCTCTCTCTCTCTCTCTCTCTCTCTCTCTCTCTCTCTCTCTCTCTCTCTAGAAAAGGGTCGTTACCTGTAGATAACCCGTCCCAAGTAGCCTTAGTTGCAAAAAGTGGACGTTAATAAATAATTTAATTTAACCCTGCAGTGGTGGCACCCTCTAGAACAGTCCTTAGGCTGGCACCAAACTCTAAACTTCTATTATTGGGCCTAGATCTTTCTTACAAAAATGTTCACTGCATAAGTATTAATCTACCATGATTTTGCAAGGTAATAAAAGTAATATCTACAAGAAAATATTTAATTTACAACTAATACGTATACAATTAAATTTATATTTAACATATAACAGCTGCTTTCCTAACTCTTTCAAAATCACCCTCCTTTCAAATTTATCGTAGTACTTTTTATTTATTACTTTTATAAATGAATGCATTGATGCCCGCCACATTCATCAGGCTATAAAATATCACCATCGGCCATCTTCTTGCATTTCGAACAGTATTATAAGTGGCACACATTTCATCAACAACATCAACCCCTCCTTTAGTCATGTTATAGAAGGTGAGTGCCTCTGGTTTTCTTTTGTTTCCGGTCGAAAGATCAATGCTGCCATCGAGATGCAAGGTTGAATGAATGAGAACGCATTTGTTTGGTTTTGGAGGAATATACGATAAAATGCTGCGGTTCAAGGAACTGAAATTACAACATGTACACAATAGGTAAGTTGGCTGAGTACTGAATGTTGGGGAGGTTCCTACCCCAAGTTCTGGGATTCAGAGGATTTCGGGTACACTCTGTCAATCCCAGCGCTACAGCTGACGTTCAACTATCTGTGGGTCCCAGAGACCCGGGACCACCTTACGAAATCCTTGAAAAAAGAAACATTCACGAAAGGTGGCACCGAGTCTGAGAGACCCGTGGGCTTATTCTTGAGCCAACAACTCCCCTATCAATGAGGATCAAAAGTGTTTGTTTCTTTCTATGTTATCTAAGACACCTTCTCGAGAGGTACTACTGATTCCAGGTACTATTTGTCTTTTGCCGCTCTAGCGGTCGCAATTTTTGTTTATTCGTTACCAAACTCGATATTTAATCGTTTTATATAAAAATTAAGATCAAGTTCGTTAATGACTGAAATCGAACCACGGGGAGGGGGAGTTTAGAGGGGAGGATTTTCGAAAATTCGAAATATCTCCGTTAATATTCGTCGGATCGAAAAAGTGTACGAAATCAATCTTATTACAAATTCAATTTACTATAAATATTGTTATATACATTTTTCAGGAAACCACCACTTCTACTCATGTTACAATAGATATAAAAGGGGGATGCTGGCCCACTTTCGAGGTGAAAATGGCGGCGCCCATGGATTTCCCGCCAAAATGATGCCGTACGAGGGGTTTGATCACTTCCGGTGTGCTACAACGAGGTACGTAACTTCAGATATAAACTCTATGGGGCGAGCTCAAGGATAAATGAACCCCACTCCTCATTGTTCTCCCCACCCCCTGTAGTGTAGGCTCTGCTCGCGCTGACCCCCCGGAGGCTCACCCCCCTGGAGGCTTACCCCGCCCCCCCTCGATGGACTGGTATCATAGTCTGGTGTCAGATAGAACCGGTCAGCTCACGCTCAAGAAAAATGAAGCCGTACGAGGGGGTCGAGTAACTTCCGGTGTGCTACAACGAGGTACGTCACTCCAAATAGAACCTCTATGGAGCCAGCTCACGCTCACGGGTAGATGAAGCTGTACGAGGGGATCTGATCACTTCCATTGAACTACTACGAAGTATGTCACTCAAGATAGCATATCTATGGAGCCTGATCATGCTCAGGGATAAATGAAGCCGTACGAGGGGGTCGAGTAACTTCCGGTGTGCTACAACGAGGTACGTCACTCCAAATAGAACCTCTATGGAGCCAGCTCACGCTCACGGGTAGAGGAAGCTGTACGAGGGGATCTGATCACTTCCATTGAACTACTACGAAGTATGTCACTCAAGATAGCATATCTATGGAGCCTGATCATGCTCAGGGATAAATGAAGCCGTACGAGGGGGTCGAGTAACTTCCGGTGTGCTACAACGAGGTACGTCACTCCAAATAGAACCTCTATGGAGCCAGCTCACGCTCACGGGTAGAGGAAGCTGTACGAGGGGATCTGATCACTTCCATTGAACTACTACGAAGTATGTCACTCAAGATAGCATATCTATGGAGCCTGATCATGCTCAGGGATAAATGAAGCCGTAGAAGGGGTCTGATCACTTCCTCTCTATTCAACTACTACCAGGTACGTCACACCTGTCAGAACCAGCTCACGCTCAACCCGTCCACTTTCGTGGTGAAAATGGCGACGCCCATGTTTTACCCGCCAAAACCATATAGTCGCCGAGCCCCGACGGCTCGATGAAGTTGACCATGGGCAGGCATACTCATCGTAGATAAGGCAGCAGGTCCCCGCTCTCTCTTAATACGTCACACTACCGCTCTTGGCCAGATATTCCGCTATCATCGGTGATTGTCTGCTCATGACCTGCCAGCGAATGATGCTGTAGGAGGTGAAAGAAATTACCAGTTATAGGGGTATGTCGATAAATGGTGCTGTGGGACGCTACTTCTGTTAAGGTGATGATGAGATAAGATTTCACCAGGATATATGAACCCGTAGGAGGGGTATGTTTTAGTTGATGCTGATGATTCCATAGGACGAGGTATGCCCCCCCCCCTTTTTAGCATGAGGTGTGGTTTTATTCCCCCTCCCCACCCTTAGCCGTGAGAGCTGTCAACGTGATAGGTCATACAGAATGAGCTAGATAAGGAGTCGCTCAGGTTATCATTATAGCGCTGTCTCTGAATAGAATACATCAGCATGTCTCATACAAGGCCACTAAATCAAGCGCATTTCGCATAGCACCATTGGTCCAGTTATTTTTAGGGTGGACTTAAGTCGTTGCATGACACCAGTAGCTATGGATGAATGACCCCCCCCCCCCCCTCAGGTCAGTTGTGAGTCCTTGACTAACACCCTCGAATTCGGTGTTTCGCCTTCGATGCTTGTTTTTTCCTGTAGTATTACTAGCCTATCGCGTTACGCTTGCGTCATTGGGTGATAAGCAGTGATAGGATTTGACATGCTCATGCCGGCACTCCGCCTTTACTTCTCCCTCTCAAAGTGACTCCCCATCTCTCTGCATGGGAGAGAGAGAGAGATTATTTCATTTTCAGGAGTAATTACTCTTAAAATTCTGTCGGTATTCGGTGATGACAAAGTTATTGATTATGTAATCTGGGAATAAGGAAAAAGCAGCAAAGCTATACTGTTTGGAACTTAACTATAATTTCGGTAATTCAATAGCAGGTTATGGGTTTAACATTGTGGGAAATATTCTGGATAAGTCCCATGAAGATCACAAACCACCTTCTCTCAAACCAACCATCTAAAAACGAATTATGAGATAGTCCAGTAACGGGCTATAAATAACAGGAAATAAAAGGAGGATATACACTCAGCTCTACTGACTTGTCAACTCGTAACCCTGATGTATTTGAGACTTCGCCCTCTAAAGCCATTCCCTTATGGACGCCACATATGCGTGCAATGGCACCTTATAATATTCTAGGAAACGTGATGAGGAAAATCTATTCTAGAAAACTTTAAAGGGATATGTCACTGTCTAAATGTGGACATGTAAGAATATTAAAAAAATAATTAAAAGAAGTACTCACCACCTTTATATTTGTGTATCAGTCATTCTTCATTATTCAGAATATATGATCTAGAGCGGATGATGTACTCTACTGTTCAGAGCGGTCGATCATTGATTTTTTTCAATTGTACAATTTCCAAGTGCTAATATAGATATCATGGGGTAGTCAGACGTGTCAAGATAATCAATCATGTCTATGAAGTCATTATACAGATCAGTAGTAGTTACTTTATATATGGAAGAAACTGTGTCACTGTATGTCAAAGTAATTTTTCCGCACCATACTTGGGGAGCAAAATGATGCTTATGCATCACGTGATACATCTACATAACATGATATATCTAAGACATGCTAACATGATAGATCTAGTCCCAATTGCCCTAGGTTTATTTATTTTTATTCTATCTTTCTAAGATGAATAGCTCCCATATTTTCTGAATAAATAGTTCTATCTATAAATGATGGTTTGGATATAATTTTTCAAATTTTATCACTACAACATAGTAATTTCATTTAATCTCTAATGGTTTTCCAAACGTACTATCATACTTCCAGAGACCTTTTTCAAAGTCTGTAGTTGCTAATTTTCTCAGCTTTGTATTAATATCAATATACACAGCTTCATCCATTTTGGCTGTTTGAATCATATCACTCCCCCCCCCAAAAAATAAGTAACCCATTCCCTAAAACAAGTGATTGATCTAGTTTTTTCATGGTTTAACACTATTAGCTTAAACAGAAATAGGGTTGTGCAGGAGTGTTTTAATTTCACTCTTGTTTTGGAATTCCCAAGGTTGTGATAAGATCCAAAACGTCCTTCTTTATTTTTAACATTTATATTACTATTCTTTTTGTTTCTCAAATATGGTCATACGTAGGAAAATTAGCTTGATATTTCGATAATGATAGCATGTGCTCAATTCAAGTTGAATGTTAAACAACTAAAAACCCAATTTCGTTTGTAATACAAGAGGAATAGGGTAATGCAAATAAGACAAAAGATTACTGGATCAGATTTATTGTCATATAATCAATCTTACATAATTTCAATGGTAATTGTTATGATACATTTCTTTATTACATAAGTAAGTACACTTTTTCCTTAATATTAATATATGTTGTGGACGTCTAGGAATGATGTACAATATATAATTTCAAAGAAAATACACAGTAAGGCATTAACAGTTTAAATGTTATATATGCATAGGATTTGCAAATGTCTGATAAGTTAAATAGTAACAACTAATATAAAATACAATTTTAAAAAAAAAAAAAAAAACAATACATGGCATATTACGAATATTTTGTTTTTATTTCATACTAGCTGCTTCCACTGTCCATAGGTTCATATCCAATTGCTCTCGTAGATTTTCCATCTTCTAGTATTACTCGTTTGTCATCAGCCCCTGACAGAGATATCTTGTTGACCTCATAGGATGCCACGTTGTGTTGCTTTGACATTATCATTCTCATTGGAGTAAACATGGGAGTGCCAGATGAAATACATTTTAGATAGTCATCAAATTCTATATGTCGTTTTAAAGCAATTTTCTTCACTCCTTTGGCTTTTTTGAGATCGCACTCTCCATTAATTTTTATGGCATACATTTTTGCTCTTAAGCCAACAAATGCCGTCACTATTTTTGCTTGAGCTTCATCTTTGAATTTCCCCAAAACTTTCTTATTTAGAGTCGAGTAGCAAAGATGCTCTGGTGGATAATCTGAAGTGTCTAAATAGCTCATGAAATTCACTTTATCCTGGTAAATATCATCGGTCTGAATTAGATGAATGAATGAGTCTGTATCCGTGTACATTAATTTTAACCTTTCAGGCCCATAAAACGGCAGTAGCACATCATAGTGGTATTCGTGCATGAGTGTCTTCGATATGTCTAGGATACACAAGCCTATGTATATTGGTTTGTCAAAAATGATTTTCCTCTTAGCTAAATGAACACTCGCTAGATTAAGTAATATTAATAAGTTAGTGTAATATTATTAATAAGTTTTTCTAATGTTTTTACATCTGTTACAAGACGAATGTCCATCCGTTTTCTTATTCCTTCCATTGTTTTTCCAAATATTGCATTATTAAATAACTTGTAGAGGTCTTTTTCAAATTCGTTGGTGGCTGATTTTCTTAGGCTATTATTAAATTCAATGTAGTCTTTGAGCCAGGGGGACTGGTGAAATTTTAAGGCCCTGTGGATTTTTACCAATTTTAACCCATGGTTCAAAGCTTGTTTTAAACTCATGCAATGAACAACATAATGGTTTCTATTTCCTAAATGTGGTATCAATTTTTTATGAACTGACCCCAGGGGAACTATAGCTTCTGGTAGAAATGGAAAATCGTTGTGTAGTTTGTGCAGTTGTTGAGGGTATTCTATATCAACATCCAATATATAACCTACAGGATCGTCCCCGTGCATCTTAAGTTAAGTTTAAAGTACGCGTGTAAGCCTTTTTAAAAAACACTTTTATTAATTAAAACAATTACAACTTTGAAAAAGAACAGAGTGACAGTCTAGAGCTACTGGGGAAATGACAAGGAGAGGAAAAATGGTGGGATTATAAGGAGAATAGATGCTGATGCTTGAGGTGTCAGCAGAGCGGATGTTGCCAAGACGTAACTCCTCCCTCCTTAGGCTGAAGCCGTCCTCGGCGAAGTAAGTGGTAAGCGAGGAAGCGATGATGAAGAAGCCGTCCGAGTTTCCATTTCGTTTACTTCTGTTGGCTGTAGTCTGGTGATGAAGCCTGGTTGCTTATATAATATGTATAGTACACAGAATAATAAAGATATTATAAGAACAATTATACATAAAATAAAATAAAGAGTACTAAAGTCAAAATCATCAGTGTCCAATTCTTCTAGTGGCTCTATATTTAAATTAGTCTTATGAATATGATCAAAAGAAAATGAAGATTCTTCCGCCATAGGTGGCATGTGAAAACTTAAAATAGGATATGATTCCCAGTAAGAATATGGTATGGGAGAATTATAAAGTATTTCGGATGAATTGACATATAAAAGTTCTGTTAATTTGGTATGGACAGTTAAATTGTGTCCGTTATTATTTATAGTAATATGGGACTCGTTATATAATAAAAATGAAAAAAATGCAAATTAAATTTACTATAAATAATGTTATATACATGTATTCTGTATCTTGAATATTACCCGAGATATTTGCATTTTTATGTTTTCAGCTTCAGAGATGAGATCGGCTAACTTGGGATCTAGTCGTGAGTTTCCGTCAAGAGCTAGTTCAGGCCGTTCCTGTAACTGTTTGGCTCTCTATTCTGAAATGTCTCTATTGTAAAGCTTTCTACCCAAGGTGTGATTAAGGATTTTACCCTTTAAATTTCTATTGCCCAGGCGAGAATCGAACTCACCACTCTAGGTTTAGCGTGTGAGATACAGGTCAACGCTCTGACTCACATGGCTAACCTGAGCCCAATATAAAATGATTAAATTTCGAGTTAGGGTAAGTATCAAATAAAACTGGTGACCGCTAGTGAGTAAACTGGTATATGTATGTGTGTGTGTGTGTGTATATATATATATATATATATATATATATATATATATATATATAAAAATATATGGTGTCCCAAGTTCCAGTACCAACCCCTCTTAATTGCATTAATGAAAGCTGAAACTTGGTGTGGAATTGTGACTTCGGACGAATCTTTTCAGTTCATATTCAGCCTCATCATAACCTTCTCCAGCGACCATAACTAAGGAATTTCCAGTGGAATGCCATAGTTTTATGACGGATTCTAGTAGAAAATCAAATTCCGAAACGTGTATCGGTGAATTCTTCCATTTGACGCACCATTTAGCCGTAAAATACACAAATCTTTATTTCATATTATATGGAAATAATGCTGCGACATAAAAGTGGTAGCCAACAGAATTATCTTCGAAACAAGTCGAAGGGTGAAGAAATGGATTCTGAAAGTATTTAAAACGAAGTAGCGCAAAATAATTCTTTAATGAACCCAAAAAAATGATCACTCCAAAAAATGTTTCTAGAATTAATTTCTTTTAAACTAATTTCGTAGTAATTATTTGCAAAGGAATACATTTTTCCACCAGCGTAGCTTCGTGTAAAAAAAACAGAAACGTTTTTAGCAGATTTCCCTCGAGGGAAATCAGCTATTGAGGTTGTACTCATGACGGAATTTTCGAAATTTTTATTCAAATGTCCATCGATCCTACCTAGTAGATAACGAAAATGAGATCCGTTCAAAACTGTATATATATATATATATATATATATATATATATATATATATATATATATATATATGTATATATATATTTGTCTGTTACCGCTCTAGCGGTCGCAATTTTTGTTTAATCGTTACCAAACTCGATATTTAGTCGTTTTATGTAAAAAGAAAGATCAAGTTCGTTAACCGCTGAAATCGGGCAAGAGGGAGGGGGGGTTTAAAGGGGGGATTTACGAAAATTCCAAATATCTCCGTTATTATGCATCGGATCGAAAAATTGTATATAACCAACCTTATTGAAAATTAAATTTACTATAAATATTGTTATATACGTTTATTCTCTATCTTGAATATTAACCGAGATATTTGCATTTTTATGAAGTCTGTGGTCGGGTATAGTTCGGTTTAGGTCGGCCGTTTCCGTAAGTACTCGGCTCAGGTGGAAGCTTCTTCTAACCTTAACTGTCGTTTCTAGATTTTTCAGTTTTCAGCAAACCGCCACTTCCTCATGTTACGTAAGCAATACTCTGCTACATAATAAATCACATTATTGGAAGTTTAAATACCAAAAATTGTATGTATTCAAGAGACCTTTATTAACGATATACATGAAAATATGCCCTGGTGACCCCCCCCCCCCAATCTTAAAGTTTTGGACTACTAAAATTTGATTGATTGAGATAACAATTATTCTGGCTCATTATTAATTACAGCACTAGATATAGTAAATATTTCTCAATAAAATAATGTGTTATATTCTGATATATTCCAGTAATTGTTTTTCTTTCAGGTGTGAGCCGGGCCGACCCGTTTGTTTACATTTCTAACCTAACGCTTCCTGTCGGCAGGTTATTGAAATTGGATGAAACATTTCTTATTTCCGTTTGTATTTATTCACGGTGTTGTTGTGTTAGCAGTATGTATATTTATCTATTACTGAACTTCCCGTGGGAAATCTGCTTAGTTTACGCAGCCCCTGCGTGACGGACTTTTTTTTCTTTGCACTGATTTCCTTGACCTAGTATTTACAAATATTCGAAAATGCGTCCTTTCTCATTTATGCAGTTCAAAAGACGGTATGAAATTCCTTTTGGCACTGTGTATTTCTGCTACTGACATTGACTTTATTATCACCAATCTCATTTTATTTTTCATGTCTTCAATATTCAGAGACCTGTTCTGGTAGAGATGCCTTTGACCTTCCCCATAGAAAATAATCCATTGCTGTCAGATGGAGTGACCTGGACGACCACACAATGTGCAAGCTGCGACATATACTGCCTTGGGCAAAAATTTCTCTTATTGTTGATTGAGTAGTGATTGAGAAGTGGGAAGGAGATCCGTCAACCTCCGGCCACATTTTAGCAAATTTCCCTTAAGGGGAACAAATATATATACATATATATATATATATATATATATATATATATATATATATATATATATTTGTCTGTTAACGCTCTAGCGCCGCAATTTTTGTTTGATCGTTACCAAACTCGATATTTAAACGTTTTATGTAAAAAGACAGATCAAGTTCGTTAATGGCTTTAATCAGACAGACCAGTGGGAGGGGGTTTAGAGGGGGAATTTTTGAAAATTCATAATAAATCTGTTACTATATGTCGGTTCAAAAAATTGTATAAAACCAATCTTATTGTAAATTAAATTTACTATAAATATTGTTCTATACATTTACTACTGTGTCTCAGCAGCACGTGGGAAATCTTCTTAGATTACGCGACCCATGCGTGAAGGACCTTTTTTACTTGGAAATAGAAAGCCTATTGTGACAAGAGATGGTGAGTGTGTGTGAAGATAAATGTATACTACTGAAGAAGCTCATGAAGTTAAATCGTTACAACAAAGTGACGAAGAGACTTCAAAGGCCAGTGGAAAATGAGAGGAAATTTGGAAAGGGGGGGGCGTCAAATAGGAATTTCCTAAGGCTTTCCCCAAAGCAGGTTGTGAAAGGTTTTCAAGTTGATTTGTATAGATCCTACCCCGCTCCCCCCTTCTCGACCTCATGAAAAGCGTGGCACTCTCTCGAAAGCAGAACCCCGGGAAGCGCCTGAAGGGGAACCGAGCATCCCTGGAGCATCATATGTTACCTCTGTTGATCACCTATTTCAGAAAGCCTGTGACACTCGGGCTGCGCCAACATAGCAGATTTCCCACCTGGGCGAATGACACACTTCGATGTAACACGTGTCTCATATCAGCAAAGAAGTAGACGTTCAATGTGTACAATAAGAGTTTGAAACCTTCGTTCTTTTTGTCCTTTTGGCTGACTTATTTTAAGGGAACACAGCTGTAGAGGTTGTACACCTGACGCGATTTTTCCTCAAATGTCCATCGATCCTACCCAGGAGATGACGAAAATGAGGTCCGTTCAAAATTATATATATATATATATATATATATATATATATATATATATATATATATATATATATATATATATTTGTCTGTTAACGCTCTAGCGCCCGCAATTTTTGTTTGATCGTTACCAAACTCAATATTTAAACGTTTTATGTAAAAGGACAGATCAAGTTCGTTAATGGCTTTAATCAGACCAGTGGGAGGGGGGTTTAGAGTGGGGATTTTTGAAAATTCATAATAACTCCGCTATCATACGTCGGATCAAAAAAGTGTATAATACCAATCTTATTGCAAATTAAATTTGCTATAAATATTGTTCTATACATTTGTTCTCTATTTTGAATATTAACCGAGATATTTACATTTTTATTAATTGTGGGCCGATAACGGATGACTAGTTTCCCGCCAAAAGCTAGTTCGGCTCTTTGCCGTAACTGTTCGGCTCTCGTATGGAGATTTCTCTATTGTATAACTTCACGTGGGAAATGTGCTTAGTTTACGCAGCCCCTGCGTGACGGGCTTTTGTTTCCTTGCATCAGGGCTATATCTTCTATTTAATTTAAAAACTCTTCATTTATGAAGCGGCTGAAGACTTTACCATTTAATGTTTTATTAAAGAAATGTGGGCCGATGAGTCTTCCCTGGAAGATACCACACCGTTTTTTTTTCTGTGTACCTATGCAAGTGGAAAAATGTATTCCTTTTAGAAATATTTATTACTCAATTAGTTTAAAATAAGTTAATTGTAAGAACGTTTTTTGTGTACAGTTTTTAGATTCATTCAAAAATACGACTGCGTTATTTCGTTTTTTTTTTTATTTTTATTAGAATCCATTCCTTTTCTTGTAAACTTGTTTGAAAGATACTTTTGTTGGTTACAAGTTTTATGTCTCAGCATTTATCAATATGATGTGCGGTTTCTGAAATAAAGATTTGTGAATTTTACTTTTATTGTGAAATTCCAAAAATTCTCGCAGGAGAAGTACTGGAGAAGTTTACGAGGTTGAATATGGACTGAAAAGATTCTTCGAGGGTCACAATTATGGCACTCGCAAGTCTCATCCTCTTAATTCCATTGGCAATTTTAAATGTGTTGGCACGGGAACTAGGGACGCCCTGTGTATACAGAATTTATAACGGACTTTATTTTTATCTCAGGGGTAGGATTGGTGGACATTTAAGGAAAGGTTTCGAAAATGGCGTCAAGAGTAGGACCTCAATACCTGGTATCCCTTAAGGGAAATATGCTAAAATTATTATTTTATACCAGTTAATCATAGTCCAAGTATTGTTTCTATTTTAAGATACATTAAAAAAAAATAATCAAATTCTGCAAATATTATTCTTAATTGTATTTTATTATTCATATTATAAAAAATATAAGAATTTTAATAATTAAAAATGAATAATTTTTCATATTAACAATGTAAACATTTTTCTTTTTGTTAAATCATTATACTATTTGTATCATATAGGATCATATAATCTCTCCAGCATCTCTGCTTCCACCTTCTACTATTGAGATATTTCAGTCCTGACTAGAGATGTGAAGGAGGAGTCGGGCATGTGTTACAAGAGAATGATCAGCTCCATAATGGCTCTGCAATATTGGTAAGGCAGTTCTCAATAGCTTCTTGGATCTCTCGAAATATCCTAAACGATAATAAATTTTAGCTAGATTTAATTGAGCAAAAGCTACTCTAAAATGGCCGGCTCCATGATGTTTCTCTAAAGCAGGTATGGCCTTCTCTAGGAGCTCCTTCGATTGTGTGAAATCTCCTAAACCAGAATAAGCAGCAGCTAGATTTACTTGGGCCTGAGCTACATTAAAATGGCCGGCTCCGTAATGTTTCTCTAAAGCAGGTATGACCTTCTCTAGGAGCTCCTTCGATTCTGTAATATCTCCTAAACGATTATAAGCATTAGCTAGATTTACTTGGGCCTCAGCTACTCTAAAGTGGCCAGTTCCGTAATGTTCCTTTAAAGCAGGTATGACCTTCTCTAGGAGCTCCTTCGATTCTGTAATATCTCCTAAACGATTATAAGCATTAGCTAGATTTACTTGGGCCTCAGCTACTCTAAAGTGGCCAGTTCCGTAATGTTCCTTTAAAGCAGGTATGACCTTCTCTAGGAGCTCCTTCGATTGTGTAAAATCTCCTAAATCAGAATAAGCAGCAGCTAGATTTACTTGGGCCTCAGCTACATTAAAATGCCCGGGGCCGTAATGTTTCTCTAAAGCAGATATGGCCTTCTCTAGCAGCTCCTTCGATTCTGTGAAATCTCCTAAATCAGAATAAGCATTAGCTAGATTTACTTGGGCCTCAGCTACTCTAAAGTGGCCAGTTCCGTAATGTTCCTTTAAAGCAGGTATGACCTTCTCTAGGAGCTCCTTCGATTGTGTAAAATCTCCTAAATCAGAATAAGCAGCAGCTAGATTTACTTGGGCCTGAGCTACTCTAAAATGGCCAGTTCCGTAATGTTTCTCTAAAGCAGGTATGACCTTCTCTAGGAGCTCCTTCGATTGTGTAAAATCTCCTAAATCAGAATAAGCAGCAGCTAGATTTACTTGGGCCTGAGCTACCTTAAAATGCCCGGGGCCGTAATGTTTCTCTAAAGCAGGTATGGCCTTCTCTAGCAGCTCCTTCGATTCTGTGAAATCTCCTAAACCAGAATAAGCAGCAGCTAGATTTACTTGGGCCTGAGCTACATTAAAATGCCCGGGGCCGTAATGTTTCACTAAAGCAGGTATGGCCTTCTCTAGGAGCTCCTTCGATTGTGTAAAATCTCCTAAACCAGAATAAGCAGCAGCTAGATTTACTTGGGCCTGAGCTACATTAAAATGCCCGGGGCCGTAATGTTTCACTAAAGCAGGTATGGCCTTCTCTAGCAGCTCCTTCGATTCTGTGAAATCTCCTAAATCAGAATAAGCAGCAGCTAGATTTACTTGGGCCTTAGCTACATTAAAATGCCCGGGGCCGTAATGTTTCACTAAAGCAGGTATGGCCTTCTCTAGCAACTCCTTCGATTGTGTGAAATCTCCTAAACCAAAATAAGCATTTGCTAGCTTGATTTGTTCATGAGTTACTAGAATACCGTCTTCTCCATTTTGTTTGTATATCCCTATAATCCTATTTTCTAACTCGATTGATCTATTGGGATTTCTGAAATCTTCATAACCATCTATCATCAATATTAACAAACATTGAACGTAATGTTTTTCAATTTTTTGTTTTTCTTTGGGTTCAGTTTTTATCCAATTGTCTATATGTGATAAGAAAACCTCTAAATGTGGCATCAAATTATTTTTCTCCTCATAATCCTCTGCCATTCTTTTGTCATAAGGAAACCGTTCTATTAGTAGTTGAAAAGTGCCATTTATAATCTCCTTATTTTCCCCTCGCTCTTCTAAACCCAACCTCGTGACTTCTTGTACAAGTCTGTGAATATTTAACACACTTTGCTTATTCTCACCATTTAACATGGAATATTTGACTAACATGCGAACAGCTTTTTTAACATCCTCTTCCTCCTTTGCAAATTGGAGAAACATTCCTCTATTGATATTTTCTGGTGCTAAGTATGCAATAGTATTTAGAATCTTTACTGCTAATTTCCCGTGTTCTTCTGCCATTACTATTTTATCAATTGTGATTCTCCAAGTAGTATAAGTTGTTTTAGCGTAATCATTATCCAATGACCTATATACTGCCGAATCCAGCAATTCCTTAGTTTTCTTCTCGTATTTTTCCAAATAATCATCTATACTAAATTCTCCTGTCTCCCTTTGATCTTGAATATATGCTATAGCTTGCTGTATAGCTAATGGGAATCCTTGCAACTTTTTAACCAAAGCTTTTATTTGTTGATATTCTGAATCATCTTTTATATTTAGTCCTTTCTTAACTAATTCTATAGCATCTTTTTGTTCTAACTCATTCAAAGTTATAACTTTTATCCCTGTTCCCCACTCTCGGTTACGAGACGTAATTAAAATATATGGCTTTTTGCTGTCTGGTGTTAAGGAGCGGAATGGTAAAAATTTATCTATATTTTCATTATTATCAGCATTATCAAATACGAAAAGACACTTTCTCTTTTTGAAAAACTTGTAAACATCTTCTACAATAGATGTTACATTTTTTTCTTTTCCATTAGCATCTTGAGTGTTAATTTGTAGTTTATCTTTAGCTAGCCTTCTGAAGGACTCAATGAGAGTCGCTTCAGTATCTGCATTTATCCAAATTAAATTTCCCTCAAAATCATTCCAATGCTCGTAAACAAACTTTCTTGCCAATTCAGTTTTACCAATTCCTCCCAATCCACTGATAGAGGTTATCTGAGATATTACTGTAGCTTTATTTCTACTTAGTTTTTCCTTTATCGTTTTGTACAAATTCTCTAATTCCCTTCTTCTTCCTGTAAACGATGAAACAGGTTCCTTCACATCGAAATTAATGGATGCTCTCGCCGAATCTTGGAAAAATGTATTACTTTCGGTTATGGAGTGATCCCCATCCTTCCACCATTTGCGCACTTTATATTCAACATCAGAATAGACTGCATCAATGTCACTGGGCTCAACTTTATAAATTGACTTTATTTTATCCTTTATGATCTCTGCTAGCTGACGTTCGTTGGGCTGACTTTCAAAAAGTTTCAGCTCACTCAGAAATGTCTTAATTTCTACATCATTGATAAGTTTGCTCGGAAGTTCGAGGTGTATTCCTAGCCCAGACCCAAAACTACTTGGTAGTTTTATATTTCTGCTTTTTATTTCTTCTTTCAACTCCTTTAATGGTTTATTAGCAAATTCCTTCTTTCTCATCAACTCGTCCAAGAAGGCGCTTCTAAATTCTTCATCGTGAACACCTTTGAGAAACTCTTCTCTGACTTTTCCCTCCCTTCGGTTTTTTTTCTCTATGACTCGCTCTGCTAGGGGCGTCTCGTAATCTTTTAAGATGTTCTTGTTTCCATCTAAGCTCCCAGAGCAAACTGACTGTGCCAATTCACTTGCAAGTAATTCGAAATCTATTGAGTTTCTCAGAGCATCCATTACCTTCTTCTCTCCATTTAACTCCAAGTATTCGCTCGAATCCCCGCATAAATATAGAATGTCTTCAGGGTCTATGCGTTTCTTTTCAACGCACGATTTGTCTGGGCTCTTACCGAAATTAAATTGAGCGTTTGTGAATATAACAAAATCACAGTTCTCTAAGCCATCCTCGAATATTGGATGATCTTTTTTTAATCCAAGCTTCTTAATCTTTCTATAAGAACTCAAGTATTTCCTCAAAACAAAGTCACCCTTTTCCGCTTGAGAGAGAAGTGAATCCATGGTAATCTTTTTATCCTTTCCTTTCTCTTTCTTTTTAGTCTCTTTGTGCTTGGCTTGTAGGAAAACTATTCTTGACTTCTTCACTTTATTCTCAGTGTAAATATACTTGAAGACTACGTCGTCGAAATCAGCCGCTTCCTCCATGTTCGATACCAGATGAAATGTCTCTATTTTCTTTTCTTCTTTGCCGACTGTCCCATGTAACAAGAACAGCATGAGCAGCTCTATTTCATACAGCTGGCCTTCGATCCCACAAGTTCCCTCTCTTCTATTGTACTTGCTGTTTCCATCCACTCCTTCCTTCGTATCTGCACCATTTGGGCATTTCGTTGAATCCTCCATCCTTAGTATCAAGTCTTCTTGCCTGTTTTGAAAACAAAAAACAAGTTTTAATAATTTTCTAAAATATTTATAATAATGTAGCTCTTAAATGATGTTGTAAAACTGTTTCTATTAGAGTACATACAATTTAGGGGAAACCATCTCATAACAGAAGGACTATAAGCAGCAGATGTCTGTAGTAGAAGAGAGAAATAAATTACGCAAAATATGCTTTATTTCAAACTATTTTCATCAATTGACCTTCGGCCATTTTACCTTCAACAAAGCATCATCTACCAGAAAATGCTTAACCATTGATAAAATTCTTTATTCCGAACTATGCAAGAATGAAGAAGTTTCATTCCCAAAATCCAATTAATAAAACAGATTTCCCACTTGCTGTTATACCACAATTGTGATCTCATCTCACAACATATTCCCTATTTCTATGTAAAAAAAAAACCATGAAAAGAAAAGGGGGAGGGAGGATTACTGAAGGTTGTAAACAAGAGATTACGAATAACACATTTAATACTAATAGCAGCAATTATAGATCATGAATAGTTTAAGAAGTTTGGTTTTAGCAGATTTCTCTTAAGGGAAATCAGCTATTGTGGTTGTACTCATGACGCAATTTTGGAAATTTTTCTTCAAATGTCCATCGATCCTACCTAGGAGATGAAGAAAATGAGGTCCGTTCAAAACTGTATATATATATATATATATATATATATATATATATATATATATATATATATATATATATATATATTTGTCTGTTACCGCTCTAGCGGTCGCAATTATTGTTTAATCGTTACCAAAATCGATATTTAGTCGTTTTATGTAAAAAGAAAGATCAAGAAAGTTTCGTTAACGGCTGAAATCGGGCCAGGGGGAGGGGGGGTTTAGAGGGGAGGATTTTCGAAAATTCGAAATATTTTCGTTATTATGCATCGGATCGAAAAATTGTATATAACCAACCTTATTGAAAATTAAAGGTACTATAAATATTGTTATATACATTTATTCTCTATCTTGAATATTAACCGAGATATTTGCATTTTTCAGTTTTCAGTAAACCGCCACCTCTACTCATGTTACGTAAACAATACTCTGATACATAATAAATCACATTATTGGAAGTTTAAATACCAAAAATTGTATTCAAGAGACCTTTATTATACGAAATACATGCAAATATGCCCTGTTGACTCCCCCCCCCATCTTAAAGTAATGGACTACTAAAATTTTATTGATTGAGATAACAATTATTCTGACTCATTATTAATTACAGTACTAGATATAGTAAATAGTTCTCATTAAAATTATATTTCAGTAATTGTTTTTCTTTCCGGTTTGAGGCGGGCCGACCCGTTTGTTTACATTTCTAACTTAACGCTTCCTGTCGGCAGGTTATTGAAATTGGATGAAACATTTCTTATTTCCGTTTGTATTTATTCACGGTGTTGTTGTGTTAGCAGTATGTATATTTATCTATTACTAAACTTCACATAGGAAATCTGCTTAGTTTACGCAGCCCCTGCGTGACGGACTTTTATAATTTCACAATCACATTAATAATAACGAAGCTATTTTGAATTTTCTAATCTGTCCCTCTATATTTTCTTATACCCTCCCTCCCTCCAGCATTCCCACTAATCCATGTCAAATTTCAGCCAATGACAAATATGATCTTTAGTCGGCTGAAACGATTAGACATTTGGAACTTCGAAATATCTCCGTTACTATAAGTCGGATCGAAGAAGTGTATACAATAAATCTTATTGCAAATTACATTTACTGTAAATAATGTTTTATATATATTTCTATCTTTAATGTTAACCGAGATATTTGCATTTTTCAGTTTTAAGCCTCCAGTAAACTTCTACTCGTGTTACATAAACAATACTCTGTTATATATTACAGTACTAGGTACAGTCCATAACTAACATTCAATAAAATGAATGTTATATTCTGATATGTTTCAGTTATTGTTTTTCTTTCCGCTGAGCCGTTGGCGGACCTGTTTGCTTACACTCCATACGCTTCCCGTCGGCAGGGGAAATATTTCTTATTAGCGTTTGTATTACTTCACTTAATATTCACGGTGGTGTTGTGTTAGCAGTATGTAGGTTTATCTATTATTAATCTTCCCGTGGGAAATCTGCTTAGTTGACGCAGCTCCTTAGTTTATAACATACAGTCATGATCATATAAATTGCATTACCTATAATTGTTATCTTTTTAATCCTAAATGTCTATACAATCTGTTGGAATGAATTTGTTTACCTACTAGTATTAGAGAGAGATGTTATCAGTGACTCATAGCTCAGTTGTGCCCAAGTAATCCAACATTAAGCACGTTATTTCCTATTATTATGTCCAATAGACTGAAAGGAAATATCTAGAGATCTAGCAGATAGCAATTTAGCAGAAGTAAGTCGAGAAACAGTGGGCAGACGATTAAGAGAAAAAGGTTTATGGGCAAGAGAACCAGCAAAAAAACATTTCTTAACAAAAAAATGAAACAATCTCGGCTAAATTGGGTGATAAATTTTAAAACTTGGTAGTAAGTTCAACATCTTCAGTTCTGATGGTTCCCCCTACGTTCGACGTCGGCCAAATGAAAGATTTGAAGAATCTTGTACATTAAAAACAGTGAAACATCCAGTAAGTGTGATGGTCTGGGGATGTTTTTCCTACTTTGGAATTGGCAAAATGAACTTCATACAAGGACGGTTAATGCAGAAAAATATAAGAAAATGTTGAAAGAGAGTTTGATTCCCTCAATGAATTCTCATCTTACACACTGCGGAAACTTCATTTTCCAAGATGATTCTGCTCCCTGCCATAGAGCCAAATCTGTAAGTTAATTATTTATTTATGTAAAGGAATACGTTAGCTGTAAGATACATTATTTTCTATTGCCTTTACCATTGTGTTTTTGGATAGGTAAAGCAGTTTTTAACAGAAAACAAGATCTTCACGCTACCATGGCCAGGCAATAGCCCAGATTTAAATCCCATTGTAAACTTGGTGACGATAATAAAGAAAACAAAATTAATATTACGAAACCTAAGGATAAAGATGAGTTGAAGCAAGCAATCAAAAATGTTTGGAATGAGGAGATTAGTGACGAAATCATAAAATAATTGCCAAACCGGATCGCCTCAGTGATCAGGGCTAATGGCTGTTCAACAAAATACTAATTTATATTAATATTTCAATTAATGTATTTTTAATGATTTTATACCATTTTTCTAAATAAATTCATATGATTATGTAAAACAATTTTTTTTTTCTTAAATTACTCATTAACACTAAAAGTTTCATTTATTATTTCATGAATATTATTAATTTCTTATTTGGGTTTTAACCATTTTTCATGGATCCTACCTAGGAGATGACGAAAATGCCCGTCACACAGGGGCTGCGTACACTAAGCAGATTTCCCACGTGAAGGTTTACAATAGATAAATATACATACAGGTAATACTACCGTGAACGCTCAGTAAATGTACAACGCAAGGCTGAATTGTAAACAAAGAGGCAAGCCAACCTCGTAGTGCTGCATAGATAGACCGGAAGGACAAACAATTAATGGAATATAATTGAATATATCATATTAATTTTATTGAAAACAATTTACTAAAGCTTGTGGTGTAATTTGTAATGAATCAGAATCAGTTTTATCTCAATCACTCAAATTTTAGTAATCCAAAAACAAAAGAAGAGGGGGGGGGGGGTCAAAGGAACGTATTTGCATATATCTCACAAAGTAAAAGCTGAATGAAAACAATATTTGGTATTTAGGCTTGTAATGAAGTGGTTCGTGATAATATGACACGAGTAGGAGTGGGGGTTCACTGAAAGCGGAAAACTGAAAAATGTAAATATCTCGGTTAATATTCAAGATAGAGAATAAATGTATATAACAATATTTATAGTGTATTTAATTTTCAATAAGATTGATTCTATACACTTTTTCGATCCGACTTATAGTAACGGGAATATTTCGAATTTTCAAAATTCTCTCCCTCTAAACCCCCTCCCCACCCCCCGGTCCGATTTCAGCCGTTAACGAACTTGATCTTTCTTTTTACATAAAACGACTAAATATCGAGTTTGGTAACGATTATACAAAAATTGCTAGAGCGGTAACAGACAAATATATAGATAGATTGATATATAAATAGATTGATATATATCTATATATATATAAAATTGTAACCTCTGTCTGTACATTGATTTTTTTCGCGAAATTTCACGATAACTTTTCGTTTCACATGTCATAGACACCATATCTGCATTTTGTTTCTTTCGTGTATGTTTGTTTGTTTGTTACCTTTTCACGCATAAACGGCTGAACCGAATTTTATAAAACTTGGTATGTATATTACTACTAACCCAACTTTAGGCTATATTAATTTTCTCTGAGACGAACAGGAGTGGGGGTTATAAGGGAAGCCTGAAATTAAAAATAGCGATATTTCGTTTTCTATTGGTTTTTCGGCAAATATGCACATAACAAAAGTTGTTTATTTTATTATTTAGAGTAACTTTTGTTATATACACTTTTGTCGTATACCGCAGTTTAAATGTGTTATACGCTAAAAATTATAGCGGGAATCAACAATATTATTTGCCAAAAAAGACTAAACCGAACTAAATAAAACTCGGTATGTGTATTAACAGTGAGGCCTTCATTATAATAAGCCATACCAACATTTCTATGGACGGGCAGGAGTGGGGGTTATAGGGGAAGCCTGAAATTAAAAATAGCGATATTTCGTTTCCTATTGGTTTATCGTCAAATATAAACTTAACAAAAGTTGTTTATTTTGTTATTTGGAGTTGTTATATACACTTTTGTCGTATACCTAAGTATAAATGAGTTATACGTTAAAACTTTAGCAGGCACTAACGGCTGAACCGAACTTAACAAAACTCGGTGTCAATTAGCATTAATTCTTCCATGATTATAAGTTATATTAAAATTTTTAGGTTCGAACGGGAGGGGGGTTAAAAGGGAGGCCTGATATAAAAATTCACCATATTTACATGTATAAGAGACGGGAATTATAAAAATATCCATGACTGTGAAGAATTATCGAACAAATAATTCTATTATTAGCAAATCACCGGCAACGACGGGTATCAATCCTAAACACTGGGACGGGTAAATGTCAAAATATTGTGCAATGTAAAGCCTGCTAAAAAATACCATCACCATTCAGCCTCAAATGAATTCCCGGGTGAAGCCGGGTATCTGAGCTAGTATATATATATATATATATATATATATATATATATATATATATATATATATATATATATAGATATACAGTTTTGAACGGACCTCATTTTCGTCATCTCCTAGGTATTATCGATGGACATTTGAAGAAAATAATCGAAAATTCCGTCATGAGTACAACCTCAATAGCTGATTTCCCTTAAGGGAAATCTGCTAAAATGAGGTCCGTTCAAAATTAGAGAAATCTTTCAGTTAATTTTAATAAGCTCCCAACGTTAAAGGCCTCTGAATTGTAAACAAATAGGTATGCCAGCCACTCAGAGCTGATCAGATAGATATAGTGTATTCTTCACAGAATAGAAAAAGTCCGTCACACAGGGGCTGTGTAAACTAAGCAGATTTCCCAAGTAAAGTTTAATAATAGAGAAATCTGCCAACTAATAACAATACTAGTAACGAGTCTCTACATCGATTTCACGAGGGCCGAACTAGCTTTCGGCGGAAAGTCCCGAACAGAACCGACTTCAGCTGATCTCATCTCTGTTATTCGCACACACTTAATAAAAAAAGTCCGTCACGCAGGGGCTGCGTAAACTGAGCAGATTTCCCACATGAAGTTTTACAATAGAGAAATTTCACGAGAGCCGAGCCAGTCAAGGAAACGGCCGAACTAGCTTTTGGCGGGAAGGTAACTCTCTTCCGTTAGGCTCCGAGATTAAATTAAAAACAATTCAATCTCAAAAAAAGAACAAGAACACAAAAGATGGACTTACCGTTAATGGTAGCAGCGCTCTGAACACTTATTACACCAACACTAAATAGTACCACAGAATATCTATTATTTGTAAGACTTAATACTGCTGTGAATATTAAGTAAACAAATAAAGGGCAAGTCAAATGGTAAGAACTTTCCTGATAGCAAACAGTCTGAGTTGTAAACAATCAGGTTAGTCAGCTTTTACCGGAAATAAAAGCAATTACGGAAATAAATTTGAATATAAGTTATAAATTTTATTCATATAACTATTTATTATATCTAGTACTGTAATTAATAATAGACTAGAATAATTTTAATCACAACCATTCCAAATTTAGGAATCCGGAATGAAAATAGAAAGGGGGGGGGGCAAAATACGATTCAGACGGTTATGAGATTTTCACATGATTAAGAAACAAGCAGGTTAGCCAGCGAAGGTTTACAATAGATAAATATACATACAGCTAACACTTCCGTGAATATTAGTGAATAATTACAAACGGCAATGAGAAATCTTTCAGCGAATTTACAATATAAGTTAATAGTCCCTACAACGTAGTACGGCTGGGTTGTAAACAAACAGGTTAGCCAACCTTGAAGTGCAGTATCGATAGATAGACCGGAAAAACAAACAATTAAAGAAATATATCTGAATATAAAATATTAATTTTATTGGAAACTATTTACTATAGTTAGTGGAGTAATTTGAAATGAATCAAAATAATTTCTATCTCAATCACTCAGATTTTTGTAGTCCAAGAAAAAGGGGGGGGGGGGGGGGTTAACAGAACGTATTTGTTTGTACCTCGTAAAATAAAGCTTTGTTGAAAACAATATTTTGTATTTAACCTAATGATGAGGTGGTTCATGAGATATCAGCTTATTATTAATATGTCCCTAGTAGGAGTGGGCGTTTACTGAAAGCGGAACTCATTACAAAAAATACAAATATCTCGGTTAATATCATTATACGGAAAATATGTATAGAAAAATATTTATAGTAAATGTAATTTTTAATAAGATTGATTCTATACAATTTTTCGATCCGACGTATAATAACGGAGAATTTTCGAAAATCCTCCCCTCTAAACCCCCCCCTTCCACTGGTCCGATTTCAGCAGTTAACGAACTTGATCTTTCTTTTTACATAAAACGACTAAATTTCGAGTTTCGTAACGATCAAACAAAAATTGCGACCGCTAGAGCGGTAACAGACAAATATATATATATATATATATATATATATATATATATATATATATATATATATATATATATATATATATACAGTTTGGAACGGACCTCATTTTCGTCATCTACTAAGTAGGATCGATGGACATTTGAAGAAAAATGTCGAAAATTCCGTCATGAGTACAACCTCAATAGCTGATTTCCCTTAAGGGAAATCTGCTAAAAACAAATATTTGTGTTAATATTCAAGATAGAGAATAAATGTATATAACAATGTTTATAGTAACTTTAATTTGCAATAAGATTGGTTCTATTCCATTTTCGATAACGGAGATATTTCGAATTTTCCCCACTAACCCCTCCCACCTACTAGTCCGATTTCAGCCATTAACGAACTTGATTTTTCTTTTTACATAAAATAATTATATCCAGTTTGGTAACGACGATATATATATATATATATATATATATATATATATATATAAGTATCTATCTATATCTAAAAAAGGTAACGCGACACAAACAAGTAGGCGTTAACTTGGCAGATTTTCCACTTCTGTTACCTAATTGCATTTATGTCCAAACTTAAATATTCAGTGTGTACAATACTTGGTATTTAGGCCTCAAATAACGTGCTTCATAATGTAACAGCTTATTGTTAATATGACTTAAGTAGGAGTGGGGCTTTGCTGAAGGTCGGAAACTGACTCGAAAAATGGCGTCGTGAGTACAACCTCAATTAGCCCTGGAGGGAAATCAGCTAAAACAAGGTTGAAGAAAATTTAGAAAAAATAAACATATTGTCCATGTTCTCAATAATATGAAATAATAAAAATATTATTATAATAATCCAAGACCAAGTGATTGCCGTTAGATCATACAGACGTCATATCCTCAAAGACAGTAGTGTCTCAGACAAATGTAGATTATGCAACAAAGCTTATGAGTCCATTCAACATATTACGGCAGGATGTGAAATACTTGCTGGATCCGAGTACTTACAAAGGCACAATAACGTGGCAAAAGTATACCATCAAGCTCTAGCAGAGAAATTCGGCATGGTAGGCAGTAAGGTCGCTTATTATCGCTATATTCCTCAAAAATTATTGGAAAAAGATAATGTAAAGATGTATTGGGACGAAGCGATGATAACTGGCCATACTGTTCATCATAACAAACCGGATATTCTCATTATTGACAAGATCAATAAGACTGCTGATATTATTGACATTGCAGTGCCCAATGATGAGAATATTCGAAAATCCCATGCCGAAAAATTAAGAAAATATCAAGAATTGGCTATCGAGCTCAAAGAGGTATACAAACTGAAATCTGCCATAGTTACGCCTATTATAGTAAGTTCAAATGGACTAGTGCCAAAAACAACGATAGCAGGCACCAAGAACTTGAATCTGCCAACAGCAATTATAAAAGAAGCACAGCAAGGGGTACTTCTTGATACTGCCAGAATCGTGCGAAAATTTTTAAATTCCCCTTAACATGTCACAATCACAAACTCCATATCGGTTGGATTTTCCCCCGACATGGATTTTACTCCAGTTTTTCACTGAGACTAAGCCTCTCAAAAATAATAATAATATAGATAAGTGTATTTTGCGCAGAAAAGAAAAAGCCCGCCACGCAGGAGCTGCGTAAACTAAGCAGATTTCCCACGTGAAGTTTTACAATAGAGAAATCTGCATACTGGTAACACCACCGTGAATGTTAAGCGTATAAATACAAACTGTAAGAAGAAATCATTCAGTCATATTACCAGTCAGTAACATCTACAGCAGGAAGCGTCTGAATTGTAAACAATCAGGGCAACTTCGCAGAGGGCAACAGATAGAATCTACAGAAAGCTATTTGCTTTATCCAGTACTGTAAAGTATAACAAATCAGAATAATTTTAAACTCAATTAATCAAATTTTAGTAGTCCAAAAACTTAAAACGGGGGGGGGGGTGGATCTCCAGTACATATTTGCGTGTATCTCGTATAATAAATGTCTCGTGAAAACAATATTTGGTATTTGGGCTTCGGATAATGTTGTTTATTACATAACAGAATATTGTTTATGTAACACGAGTAGAAATGGGGGTTTGCTGTAGCCCGAAAACTGAATAATGCAAATATCTCGGTTAATATTCAAGATAGAGTAATAAATGTATTATCAATATTTATTTGTAATAAGATTGGCTCCATATAATTTTTCGATCCAACGTGTAGTTACAGAGATATTTTGGATTTTCGCAAATCTCCCCATTAACCCCCCCCCCCTTCCTCCATGACCGATTTAGCCGTTAACGGTTTTATACACACACACACACACACACACACACACACACTCCCACGCACACAGTTTTGAACGGACCTCACTTTCGTCATCTACATCATTTATTAAAAGAATAACTTCATCATTTAATGAAAAACTTCGAAAATCGGGTCATGAGTACGACCTCAATAGCTGATTTCCCTGAAGGGAAATATGCTCATAACGCCCACCGCGCCGTGGCTGCGTTAAATAAGCAGATTTCCCACTTGCGTAACCTCAAAATTTGAAAGTACCCCAAAACGAAAAAATTCAATGAGAACAATATTTGGTATTCAGGCTTAAATAATGTGCTTCATAATATAACTGCTTATTGTTTATATGACATGAGTAGGAATGGGGATTTACTGAAGGCCGAAAACTAAAAACTTAATAAGTCTCCTTTAAAAATCAAGATAGTGGAATAATGCACATTACAACCTTTATAGAACATTATATTTGCAATAAAATCGGTTACATAAAATTTTTGATCAGAATCATGATATTTTGAATTCTTGTAATTCCCCCCTTTTTAACCCCCCCCCTCAATAGTCCGATTTCATCCATTAACGAACTTGATCTTTCTTTTTACATAAAACGACTTAATATTGAGTTTGGTAACGATTTAACTAAAATTGCGTCCGTCATTAACAGACAAATATATACATATTCTAGCGGACCTCACAGACGTTGTCCTGCATGATATTTCATGCGATTAGGATATTAAATTTAATAATATTATCTTTAAAAGAAAAGCTACTTTTAAGAACAAATAGAAAATGAAATATCGCGATTTTTTTTATTCAGACCTTCCTTATAGCCCCCACTCCCGTTTGAACCCAAATGAATTAGTATAGCTTATAATCATGGATGAATTAATGCTAATTTACATGTAGAGTTTTATTAAGTTCGGTTCAATCGTTAGTGGCCAGTAAAAGTGTTGGCTTTCACTTTACATTTTAGCAGATTTCCCTTTAGGGAAATCAGCTATTGAGGTCGTACTCATGACGCGAGTTTCGAAAATTTTCTTCAAATGTCCATCGATCCTACCCAGGAGATGACGAAAATGAGGTCCGTTCAAAATTATATATATATATATATATATATATATATATATATATATATATATATATATATATATATATATATATATATTTGTCTGTTAACGCTCTAGCGGTCGCAATTTTTGTTTGATCGCTACGAAACTCTATATTTAACCGTTTTAAGTAAAAAGACAGATCAAGTTCGTAAGGCTGAAATCGGACCAGAGGGAGGGGGGGTTTAGAGGGGGGATTTTCGAAAATTCAAAATATCTCCGTTACTATGCATCGGATCGAAAAATTGTATAGAACCAATCGTATTGCAAATTAAATTTACTATAAATATTGTTATATACATTTATTCCTTATCTTGAATATTAACCGAGATATTTGCATTTTTATGAAGTCTGTGGATGGGTACAGTTCGGGTATGGTCGGCCATCTTCGTCATTTCTCGGCTCAGGTGGAAGCTTCTTCTAACCTTGCCTGTCTTTGTAACCTTACCTTACCTTCATTACATTGTCAGATTTATGCAAATACGTTCTGTTCATCCGCCCCCCCCCCTTCTTTAGTTCTTGGACTACTAAAATTTGAGTTATTTAAATATAAAATATTCTTACAATTCAGAAGCCATTTCAGTTGGGAATTTATTTTAATTAACTGAAAGATTTCTCATTATCTAATCACGGTGGTATTGTGTTTCCAGTATGCAGATTTCTCTATTGTAAAACTTCACATGGGAAATCTGCTTAGTTTACGCAGCCCCTGCGTGACGGACTTTTTAGTGTATATCTCGTTTATACTTACTCTAAATAACATAATAAACAACTTTTATTCTGTGCATATTTGCTGAAAAACCATTAGGAAACGAAATAACGCTATTTTTAATTTTAGGCCTCCCTTACAACCCCCAATCCTGCTCCATCTGCCGGGCTCATTTGTGAATCTAAACAATCCAGTGCGTCAGCCAAACGCACACAAAAAAAAATCAATCAAATCGGTCCAGCCGTTTAGGAGTTCAGTCACATACACGCCTACAGTAGAATTATATATATATAAAGTTTAAATTTTGAACGGACCTCATTTTCACAATCTCCTGGGTAGAATCGATGGACACTTGAAGAAATGTTTCGAAAATCGCGTCTGAGTACGAATAGCTGATTTACCTTAAGGGAAATCTGCTAAAATACAGATTACCAAGCTTCCCCCTTAACATCATCCCCTACAGAGAACATCAATAATTTGCATAAAAGCTATCAACATTTATTAAATTACCTCAGAAAGGTAGATCTGGAGGGTGAGTCTTGAGGAGTGCTGTTGCCTTCAAAAGATACTTCACGAGTGAGAAATGGCTGCTAGGATGAAGCCCTTTTATATGCATCAAGTGCCAATAACTACGCCATATATTTTAAGTGGTTTGTTGATAATCGCATGAAGGAGGAAACTCGTTTATTTTTATACTTTTTATCTAAATTAAACAAAGATATCTCTGTATTTGGCCAATTGATACTTCCATTATAACATATAATAAAATATATAAATTTTACTAGCTGTTTGACAGATCGTTTTCGGGTAGAAATAGTAAAGGTTTTCCGCGAAAGTACATAGATTGGAACAGCATAAGTATCAGCACATAACGAGTCGTAACTCACGTACGTCCTGTAAAATGTCTTCGAAATAATGCCTTATTCGTAAATTATTCTCAACAACAAAACGTCCGTCACGCAGGGGCTGCGTAAACTAAGCACATTTCCCACAGTCCCACGCCAGTCATAGAAGCATATCATAAATTTTATTTCTGATCTTGTTTTCAGTCTTGAGTAACTCATGGAATTTATATTCTGTAATAGAAAATATAAGACGGGATGAGATCAATCATGCCTGCATGTGGGGACCTGATTACTTCAGAGAGCACCTGAGTGGACTTTATTCTCTGAATTACTAATAAAAGATAGCTTATTTGACTATTAACTATTCTGAGCTTCCGAATAAGCCACTTTTCTGCCACCACTTGTAAAAATATTTAAAAATAATATAATTCGATCGAATGCAATTCAGAAAAAGTACAAACTATTGAAGCAGCGATTTGTCATTTATTATGACAATTGTAAACAATACGCAGTCCAAAATTTATAAATAATTAATCGCGCCAATATCAAATTTTATTTCTGCTCAGAAGTAACCAAATTTAATCCTGGTTTGTATTCTATAATAACTTATTTAAAGTTAAATTTAAATAAAGAACCAAATTCGAACTGTGTTCATGAAAGGTTTATAAAACTCAAGATAGCCAATTACCAGAAAGTTGATGAAGCCACTAGTTAATTATCTATTTAATTAATCAAATTTTGATATATGATGTATATTACAGGCAGCAATATAAGTGATAATTATTTGAAAATTCTGCTGAATTAATGAAAGTGGATTAAGACAAATACGATCAGCTGTATATTGAAAATTGTATCGCTTATAAATATATTGTTGCGAAAATTAAATACATGAATAATCTTTCAGAGAGAGAGAGTCGCGTATTTGGAAAGTGTGACGTAGATCAAAGAAACCGACAGAATGTTCTAAGTCCTACCAGTACCTTCCAGCCAGACGTCGAAGAGTCCAGACAATTCCCCTTTGATGTATGTCGCCGCCCTATATAAAGAAGGGCTAGTCGCGAGCGAGTCAGTTTTATGCTCAGCGATCTTGATGGTCACATCAGTGCTACAGTGCGACTTAGTGCAGTGCGGTAAAGTGTTTTTAGAAGAAGAATAGTGTTGTGCCGTGACTGTAAGTAACAGTTTAGTGCCGTGTTTAAGACAGTGTAGTGCCGCGAAGTAAAGGACAGTGCAGTGCCGCAAAGTAAAGGACAGTGGAGTGCCGCGAAGTCAAGGACAGTGCAGTGCCGTCTTGTTGTGAATCTCAGTGACCGTGAGTGAATGGTTGGACTGTGTAAACTGAAGAACAGTGACGCTATCAGTGTATACTGAGAGTAGTAATTAAGAATAATTACCAAGTTTATTGTGCATTGTGAAATAAATTGTGCAGTGATAAAAACTGTGAAACTTGCGAGTATTTAATTTTCCAATCCAAAAGAACTCTTATTAAAAACGTTTATTACTGATTTTGGTAAATAAAACGTAACAATATATTCCTCAGATTAATGACAACGGCAAGAGTGAAAAAGTCCGTCACGCAGGGGCTGCGTAAACTAAGCAGATTTCCCACGCGAAGTATTACAATAGAGAAATCTGCCTAGTAACAACGGCAGTAGTGAGGAACTAAACCTATACACGAGGGACGAATAGTTACGGCAACGGCCGCCAGAGCTCTCGCATAGCCCACTCCTGTCGACCGCACACACAATACAAATGCAAATATCTCGGTTAATATTCAAGATACAGAATAAATGTATAGAACAATATTTATAGTAAATTTAATTTTCAATAAAATTGATTCTACACAATTTTTCGATCCAACGTATATTAACAGAGTTATTTCGAATTTTCAAAAATCACCCTCTAAAGCCCCCCTCCCACTGGTCCGATTTCAGCCATTAACGAACTTGATCTTTCTTTTTACATAAAACGATTAAATATGAAGTTTGGTAACGATCAAGCAAAAATCGCGACCGCTAGAGCGTTAACAGACATATATATATATATATATATATATATATATATATATATATATATATATATATATATACAGGGTGTCCCCAAACCAAACGGCCAAACTTTAGGGATCGATAGAGGATCGAAAAACTAAAACAAAGTCCTCTGGAATATGCTTCGTTTTCGAGAAAATCACAAAAAACTAAAAATAGTTGTGCAAAAACTATTTAAGGCCAATGGAAGAGCGGATTTTATTCCTTGAATGAATTTTAGCAATAAATGTTATCCCAATACAATTATTGTATTCTAATCTTATACTAACAGAAAGGTAATTGAAAAAAAAAATATTTTTTATTAAGAAAAAAATAATAAATACTTTTTTATTCAAATATTCATAGTATAAAAAAAATTACCTATTTAAAGTAGATAACATTATGAACAATAACTGAAGATTAAAAATTTAGAAAATTAATAAAATAATTAATTATTCTTACTTGGAAAACATAAATGTTTCAGTTTTTATATGGGTCTACCTTAGTGAGAAAAAAAACCCTGAAAATTTTGAAGGTTTTACCTTCTCTAAAATTACATCGTTAATTTCTAAAGCGTCAACGTACTCGTAAATGTTGTTCGAAGTGCTGGCCTCTCGCTGCAATACACGCATCACATCGCGTACTCACAGATCGCACTGCATCTAAACATTGTTCTGCAGTGAGCTGGTTGCAAACCATTCTGATTCGCTCGATGAGGCCAGCCCTTGCGGACGGGCTCTCGGTAGACATTTTCTTTCACGTATCCCCACACGAAGAAATCTAGTGGCGTGAGGTCCGGAGACCGGGGAGGCCAAGGCACCGGCCCACTTCGTCCTATCCAGCGACCTGGGTAGTTGATGTCCAACCAGTCTCGTACGGCCCTTCCGTAATGTGCAGGACAACCATCGAGTTGAAACCAGCTCTCAAGCCTTGTTTCCAAAGGGATATCTTCCAAAAGTGCCCGTAAGTCATTCTCCAGGAATAGATGATAATTTTCAGCTCAAAGTCGAGCAGGTAAAAATACAGGACCTATTATGCGATTATAACAAAGACCGACCCACACGTTTACAGAAAACTCATGCTGGTAGTGAAATTCTCTAACAGCGCGGGGATTTTCATGTGCCCACAGGTGGTAGTTTCTTTGATTGAATATGCCCGGACGTGTAAAAGTCGCTTCGTCCGTCCAGATTACTTTCGAACTTAAGTTTACATCGTTCTGCAATTCTTCTTTGTACCAATTACAAAAATTTAATCGGCGGGGATAATCAGCGGGTATTAAATTTTGTACCTTTTGTACATGGTAAGCATGCCTGCGGTCAGCCCTTAATGTGCGCCGTCTTTGGTATGCTTAGAACTGAAGCAGCTCACCGGACGCTTGTGCCAGGGTTGGTATTGAAGTGCCTCAGTATCCTCTCCCTCCGCCTCAGGTCGGCTTCCATCGGAGCCTGCATACGGTTTCCACGACGATTACATGAGAAGGACCCAGTCTCTCGAAGCCTTCTGAAAGTGCTGGTAAAAACACCTCTGTGTGGGGTTTCTCGGTCAGGAAACCGTCTGCGATATTCACGAACTGCCTGACGTGCATTGCCATCGCAGAATCCGTAGACGTAGACTATGTCCGTGTATTCAGCGTTGGTAAATCTAGCCATATTTTTTGACTTCACTGAACAGTACTAGCAACACCACTAATGTAAGAATGCGAGGCTGGATTCCCCCCAAAAAGGAATAAAATGATAGTAAACATTTTAATCCTTTCTTTTTAAGTTTAAACACTCAACTTTTATTGATAAGGAAAGTGTAAGAGTATTCATGTTTTCTAAATTTACTTCTCGTAAATTAAAAAATTAAGCTTACTCAAAAAGCCAATAGTTTTTTGTAATTTAAATACATTCTTAAAAAAAATACACTCTTTGCACAACTATTTTCAGTTTTTTGTGATTTTCTCAAAAACGAAGCGAAAACGAGGCATATGCCAGAGGACTTTTTTTCTTAGTTTTTCTATCTTCTATCGATCCCTGAAGTTTGGCCGTTTGGTTTGGGGACACCCTCTATATATATATATATATATATATATATATATATATATATATATATATATATATATATATATATATAATTTTGAACGGGCCCCATTTTCGTCATCTCCTGGGTAGGATCGATGGCCATTCGAAGACATTTTTCGAAAATCGCGTCTTGACCTCAATAGCTGATTTCCCTTAAGGGAAATCTGCTAAGAATTAATGAAGTTCATCTAAATAACACATATTACTTATATTGAAAACAATTTACTAAATCTAGTGCTGTAATTGGTAATGAATCAGAATCAGTTTTACCTCAATCACTCAAATCTTAGTAAACCGTAATCAAAAGAAGGGGGGGGGGGAGCAACAGAACGTATTTGCATATATTTCATAAAGTAAAAACTCAACGAAAACATTATTTGATATTTAGGCTTGTAATAATGTGGCTTATTATATCACAGAGTATTGATTATATAACACTACTAGAAGTTGGGGGGGGGGGGGGGTACTGAAGGCTGAAAAATGCAAATATCTCGGTTAATATTCAAGATGGAGGATAAATTTATATAACAATAATGATAATAAATTGAGTTTGCAATAAGAATGTTTATATACAATTTTTCTATCCGACGTGCAGCAACAGAGATAATTCGAATTTTCCAAATTCCTCCCCTCTAAACCCCCCTCCCACAGGACCGATTTCAGCCGTTAACGAACTCAGTCTTTCTTTTTACATACGACGACTAAATATCGAGTTTGGTAACGATTAAACAATAATTACGACAGCTAGAGCGGTAACAGACGAATATATAGATAGATAGATTTATATACGAGTATATATATATATATATATATATATATATATACACTAGCTGAGATACCCGGCTTCGCCCAGGAATTCATTTGAGGCTGAATGGTGAAGGCATTTTTTTTTTGGCAAGGCTTTACTTTGCACAATATTTTGATATTTACCCGTCCTAGTGTTTAGGGTTTATACCCATCGTTGCTGTGGATTTGTTCATAATAAAATTATTCAGGACAAAATATTAACATACATTTGAATTAATTTTTTCAGGCGAGGTACCTGGTAGTTGATATTGGAAAGAATTGTTGAACATATCAATATTTCTACGCAAATTACTTTCTTCATACATTGTACCCGAAAAATGTATGAAACAAAAGTTACTCTAAATAACAGAGTAAACAACTTTTGTTATATGCACGTTTATAGAAAAACAAATAGACAACGAAATATCCCGAAATTTTATTTCAGCCTTCCCTTATATCCCCCACTCCCGTTCGAACCTAAAAATTTTCATATAGCTTATAATAATGGAAGAATTAATGCTAATTCACATACCGAGGTTTGTTAAGTTCGATCAATCGTTAGTGCCCAAAAAATTGTTGGCTCCCGCTAAAGTTTTAGGGTATATCTCGTTTATACTTTGTTATAAAACAAAATTGAATATAACAAAAGTTACTTCAAAATAAAAAAAATAAACTACTTTTGTCATGTACATATTTGCAGAAAAGAGAATAGAAAACGAAATACCGCTATTTTTAACTCCGGCCTCCGTTACAACCCCCACTCCTACACATCCCACGAAAAGTTGGTATGGCTTATGATAATTAAGGCGTCTGCGCTAATACACATACCGAGTTTTATTTAGTTCGGTTCAGTTTTCTGTGCCAAATAATATTGTTGACTTCGATAATAATTTTTAGCGTACAACACATTTAAACTACAGAATACGACGAAAGTGTATATAACAAAAGTTACTCTAAATAACAACGTAAACATCTTTTGTTATGTGCATATTTCCCATAAAACCAATAGGGAACGAAATATCGATATTTTTAATTTCAGGCCTTCCTTATAACCCCCACTCCTGTTTGTCTCAGAGAATATTAATATTGCCTAAAGTCTAAGTTGGGTTAGTAGTAATATACATACCAAATTTCATAAAATTCTTTTAAGCCGTTTATGCGTGAAAAGGTAACAAACAAATGAACAAACAGACACCAAAGAAACAAAATGCAGTTATGGTGTCTATGACATGTGAAATTATCACGAAAAAAATCCATGTACAGACAGAGGTTACAATTTTATGTATATATAGATATATACAGTTTTGAACGGACCTCATTTTCGTCATCTCCTAGGATCGATGGACAGGACGAAGATGTTTTGAAGTTTCGATTTTTCTCTCTCTAAACATTTCAAGAAACAACAATATATATTGGGATGGCAAATAACATTTATTAAATCAAATAAATGAATCATCATAAGGTAAAGTTAAGATTAGACGTCACCACTTCAGAGATAAGGAAGAACTTAAGTATTTATTGGCTCTTTCTTCAAATTAGATTGAGTTTTTATCCTTGTAAAAAAATGTCTTTTAAACATGAATTTGAAGGAAAAATAATTTCAAATACTAATAACTAAAAAGTCCGTCACGCAGAGGCTGCGTAAACTAAGCAGATTTCCCACGGGAAGGTTTACAATAGTGTTTATACAATTACAATACGTTTTATTTACCAAAACCAGTAATTGATCTTTGATCTACGTCACACTTTCCAAATACGCGACTCTCTCTCTGAAGGATTGTTCATCTGGTAATTCAAATAAAGGGTTAGAACCGCCAATATAAATGATACTATTGTCATACCTCTCGGTGGAGACCGTCGTCACTGGCTGATGGTTGAGTACCGCTGGCATTGTGCTATAGATACAATGGCATCATCTTCAAGCCTGTTAATAGTTGTACTGAGTTGGTTGTCCGTCAGTCAGTGGGTTTTATGCTCTGTTCACCGTATTAGTTGTTTACGTTTAGTCCAGATCTGTTTACTTACCACTAAGATCTGTCAAACGAGGGATGTTGATGTTCAGGATAAATTTCGTGTGTGGGTTGTTCGTGTGGTGGGTTTTTTTTTTAACGGTTTTAAATCGAGATCTGTTTACTTACCACTCAGAGATCTGTTTTACTTACCACTCAGATCTGTCAAAGAGGTGCGTTTTAACTAGTGTTCAGGTAGATTGTTATCGTGTAGTGTGTCATTGGCCTCATCCGTGTGGGTGTTTACATTTCTAGTGTTATGTTGTGTGGTGGTCTGGTGTAATTTGATACGGGTATAATGTGATATTTGTAACATTGTTATTATACATTAAAAATGATGTATCATAGATAAATAAATGATTAAATGCAATATGGAACTACCTGCATCGTCGGTTTGCCTGTTGGTAATCCTGCGTGAATCCGTCCGTTGGTGTCTTCCGTTTATTGTTCCTTTTAAATAGTTGTAGTGGTCTGAAGATCGTGTCCGAGCTAGTGTTGAGCTGTTCATTGATGATGTCTCCGTTGAATGTCCGTTGTTTGTATATCTCCATATTCTCTAATATGTCCAATCGTCGGCCTTTCCTTTGTCGGTGTAGAAGTTCCATGCAGTCAGCTATACTCATCGGGTCGTGGCAGTGGTCGTGCAGGTGGTTGGCGAAATTGGAGTCTCGTTTGTTGAGTCTGAACGAGCGGATATGTTCGGTGTATCGCGTTTTCAGACTCCTTCCAGTTTGACCAATGTATGCGTTGTTACAGCTGCACGTAAGTTTATATACTCCGTTCATCTTGTAGATGTCCTTGTTCTCGATGTCATTTGTGAGCTTTTGTCGTACGGTGTTGTTGGTTCTGAACGTAGTGTGGAGTCCTTCTTTCAGAAGTGCGTTTGTGATTTTATATGTGTCAGGACCCGTGTATGTGATAGCGTGGCGTTTGGTGATTGGTTCAGCTGAAGTGTTCGCGTCTCGCTTGGCGTTACTAGTTAGTTTCTTGAGTAACTTGTCGATCGTGTGTCGTTTGTAGCCGTTATTGTAGGCTATTTCGTGTATTGTATTCAACTCCTTGTCGTAGTTTTCCTTTGAGAGCGGAAGGGTATGCAGTCTGTGTAGCATGTGGCGGAATGCAGCTAGTTTGTGTTGAGTTGGATGATTCGAAGTGGCGTGTATTGTTGTACCCGTGGACGTAGGTTTTCTATATACGTCGTACTCCAATCTGTCATTTTGCCTGGTAATCGTGAGATCAAGGAAGTTCAATGTTCCTTCGTTTTCAGTCTCCATGGTGTAGCGTATGTTGGGGTGGAGTTTATTGAGGTCATTCAAAATCTCGTTGATGTCGTCTGTTTCCACGATGCAAAAGGTGTCATCTACGAATCTGAAATATCTTGTGATTTGGTGTTTTTCCATGAGTTTTTCTATGTGAGTATCTTCCATGTGTTGAATAAATATTTCCGTAAATATAGAAGAAGTGGGGTTTTCCATTCCGAGCCCGTCTGTGGGTATGTATATCTCGTTGTTGAAGCGGAAGTAGTTCTGTTTCAGCACTGTCTTCGTCAGGTCAGCGACTTCCCTGATGCAGTCATCATCATCGTATAAGTCGCTGAGTCTTGTAGTGAGAATGTCGATGGTTTCTTGCACTGGTATAGATGGATATAGGTCTTTGATGTCGAACGACACTAGTCTTGTTCGTTCTGAGATTCGTAAACCTGCGAGTTTGTTCACAAGTTCTGTGGTGTTCTTGATTGAGTACGTGTTCAGTAGATGCACTGTGTCTCATGGGTACGTTGGGTTTGTGTATCTTGGGTTCAGCTCTCAGTATAGGTGGTCCTGGATTCATGTTCAGGTATCTGTAGTGATTGTTGCCTATAATGTTGGTGCAGCGTTTGAGTGCGTCACGTACTTGTCTCTGGTAGGCATCTGTTGGGTCTGTCCTTTGCCGAATGCAGTTGGTGTCCTTGATGAACTGGAGGGTTTTGCCGACGTAATCTGGTGTGGTCATGATTACCGTAGCGTTGCCTTTGTCAGCTTTAGTTACTACGAGCTTGTCGTTCCGTAGTCTAATACGGTGAACAGAGCATAAAACCCACTGACTGACGGACAACCAACTCAGTACAACTATTAACTTGAAGATGATGCCATCACATCGAAAGCGGTACTCAACCATCAGCAAGTGACGACGGTCTCCACCGAGAGGTATGACAATAGATTATTCATCTTTTTCATTTTCGCAACAATAGATTAACCCGTAAATGGTAATATCCGTCTGTAGGACGGGTTAGAATAACAGCTTTTCCGCTAGAAAGCGTAATTGTCATTTAGAAACCTCCGTCTTCCAGCTATGCTCCAGTTAATCCATTACCTTGGTTGTGTTTGTTTATCTTTGGTGATAGTTTCGTGTTTGACTATAAATTTACAATTTGAAAATAAGTCACCCCGCTTTTGGGACGGATGTTACTCTAAAGGTACGTAGTAACTCCGTCTGTTAGACTAATATTACTGTAAATGTCTATAATAATATCCGCCCATTAGACGGATATTACTCTAAAGGTACGTAGTAACTCCGTCTGTTAGACTAATATTACTGTAAATGTCTATAATAATATCCGCCCATCAGACGGATATTACTCTAAAGGTACGTAGTAACTCCGTCTGTTAGACTGATATTACTGTAAATGTCAATAATAATATCCGCCCATGAGACGGATATTACTCTAAAGGTACGTAGTAACTCCGTCTGTTAGACTAATATTACTGTAAATGTCTATAATAATATCCGCCCATCAGACGGATATTACTCTAAAGGTACGTAGTAACTCCGTCTGTTAGACTAATATTACTGTAAATGTCTATAATAATATCCGCCCATCAGACGGATATTACTCTAAAGGTACATAGTAACTCCGTCTGTTAGACTGATATTACTGTAAATGTCTATAATAATCTCCGCCCATCAGACGGATATTACTCTAAAGGTACATAGTAACTCCGTCTGTTAGACTGATATTACTGTAAATGTCTATAATAATCTCCGCCCATCAGACGGATATTACTCTAAAGGTACGTAGTAACTCCGTCTGTTAGACTAATATTACTGTAAATGTCTATAATAATATCCGCCCATCAGACGGATATTACTCTAAAGGTACGTAGTAACTCCGTCTGTTAGACTAATATTACTGTAAATGTCTATAATAATATCCGCCCATTAGACGGATATTACTCTAAAGGTACATAGTAAACTCCGTCTGTTAGACTGATATTACTGTAAATGTCTATAATAATCTCCGCCCATCAGACGGATATTACTCTAAAGGTACATAGTAACTCCGTCTGTTAGACTGATATTACTGTAAATGTCTATAATAATCTCCGCCCATCAGACGGATATTACTCTAAAGGTACATAGTAACTCCGTCTGTTAGACTGATATTACTGTAAATGTCTATAATAATCTCCGCCCATCAGACGGATATTACTCTAAAGGTACGTAGTAACTCCGTCTGTTAGACTGATATTACTGTAAATGTCTATAATAATATCCGCCCATGAGACGGATATTACTCTAAAGGTACGTAGTAACTCCGTCTGTTAGACTGATATTACTGTAAATGTCTATAATAATATCCGCCCATGAGACGGATATTACTCTAAAGGTACGTAGTAACTCCGTCTGTTAGACTGATATTACTGTAAATGTCTATAATAATATCCGCCCATCAGACGGATTACTTCAAACATTTGTATATTTATCCGCCTGACAGTCAGATGTTACTATAAACGTTTGCCTTTATGTTCGCACTTCAGATCAAAGAATACTCCAACAGTATAATTTTTTTTATGAACTAAATTAGTTATCCCCTGCCGTAATTATCTGCTTTTTAGTTCACAATTCCTTTGCTTTTACAGATAAAAATGTCAAAAAAACTTCAAAATATACCTTCAAATGTGTCTGAAAGGACTAAACGAATTATGCAGCTCTGCAGAAAGTGAAGCTGAAGTTGGTTCTGTAAAGTGTGGTACACCTAATTGTTTAGAATGTTCGAAGAAAATTTGCAATGTGTGTGTACGGAATTTTTAACTTTTTGTTTTGTCTTTTAATTGATTCCTAAACATGTATATACTAGCAATAAATCTTTAAATTCTATTATTCCATTTTTAAATGTTAACTATTATTTTTGTTTGTGTTATTAATATATTCATACATTACAAAATAAAGTCTTAGAAAAATAAAGTTTAAATATTAATTTTATACTGATCTTTTATACCCTAAACACAGAAGAAAAAAAAACTTAGTCTCACAGACGGATGTTACTGGGAGAGTGAGTTGGAGAGATGTTACCATTTACGGGTTAATCTGCATACTGGTAACACCACTATGAATGTTAAGGGAATAAATACAAACATAAGACATCTTTCAGTAAATTTACAAGTTAATAATATCTACAACGGAAAGGGGCTGAATTGTAGACAAACGGTGCAGCCAACCTCACAGCGCTGAATAAATAGAATTATTCTAGACCGGAAAGAAGAACAATTAATGAAATTCATCTGAATATAACATGTTAATTTTATTGAAAACTATTTACTACAGCTAGTGGAGTAATTTGTAATGAATCAGAATAATTTTTATCTCAATCACTCAGATTTTTAGCAGATTTTCCTTAAGGGAAATCAGCTATTGAGGTTGTAGTCATGATGCGATTGTCGAAATTTTTCTTCAAATATCCATCGATCCTACCAAGGAGATGACGAAACTGAGGTCCGTTCAAAACTGTATATATATATATATATATATATATATATATATATATATATATAAAATTGTAACCTCTGTCTGTATATTGATTTTTTTCGCGAAATTTCACGATAACTTTTCGTTTCACATGTCATAGACACCATAACTGCATTTTGTTTCTTTCGTGTATGTTTGTTTGTTTGTTACCTTTTCACGCAAAAACGGCTGAACCGAATTTTATGAAACTTGGTATGTATATTACTACTAGCCCAACTTAGACTTTAGGCTATATTAATATTCTCTAAGACAAAGAGGAGTGGGGGTTATAAGGGAGGCCTGAAATTAAAAATAGTGATATTTCGTTTCCTATTGCTTTTTCAGCAAATATGCACATAACAAAAGTTGTTTATTTTGTTATTTAGAGTAACTCTTGTTATATGCACTTTTGCCGTATATGGAAGCATAAATGAGTTATACGCTATAAACTAAAGCGGGAGTCCAAAATTTTATTTGGCACAAAAGACTCAACCGAACTAAACCAAACTCGCTATGTGAATTAATACTAACGATTTCCTTATAATAAGCCATACTAACATTTCTAGGGACGAGCAGGAGTGGGGGTTATAAGGGAGGCCTGAAATTAAAAATAGTGATGTTTCGTTTCCTATTGCTTTTTCACCAAGTATGCACATAACAAAAGTTGTTTATTTTGTTATTTAGAGTAACTTTTGTTATATGCACTTTTGCCGTATATGGAAGCATAAATGAGTTATACGCTATAAACTAAAGCGGGAGTCCAAAATTTTATTTGGCACAAAAGACTCAACCGAACTAAGCCAAACTCGCTATGTGAATTAATACTAACGATTTCCTTATAATAAGCCATACTAACATTTCTAGAGACGGGCAGGAGTGGGGGATATAAGGGAGGCCTGAAATTAATAATAATGATTTCCTATTGGGGTTTCGGCAAATATGCACATAACAAAAGTTGTTTATTTTGTTATTTAGAGAAATTTGCTCAACACTTTTTTTCAATATGAACTACCAGGTACCTCACCTGAAAAAATTAATTCGAATGAATGTCAATATTTTCTCCTTAATAATTCCATTCTATGCATAATGCACAGGAGACGGGAAATATAACAATTAGCAGGACAGTGAAGTCTTACATAAAAAAATAATTTTATTATTAACAAACGCCAACAACGGGTATTAACCCTAGACACTGGAACGGGTAAATGTCAAAATATTGTGCAAAGTAAAGCCTTGCCAAAAATATACTATCACCATTCAGCCTCAAATCAATTCCCGAGCGAAGCCGGGTATCTGAGCTAGTATATATATATATATATATATATATATATATATATATATATATATATATATATATATTTGTCTGTTACCGCTTTAGCGGTCGCAATTTTTGTTTGATCTTTACCAAACTCGATATTTAGTCGTTTTATGTAAAAAGACAGATCAAATTCGTTAATGGCTGAAATCGTACTAGAGGGAGGGGGGGTTTAGAGGGGGGATTTTCGAAAATTCGAAATATCTCCGTTATTATGCATCGGATTAAAAATTGTATAGATCCAATCTTATTGCAAATTAAATGTACTATAAATATTGTTATATATATTTATTCTATTTATCTATCTTGAATATTAACCGAGATATTTGCATTTTTATGAAGTCTGTGGTCGGGTGTTGTTCGGCCGTGCTCGGCTCTGGCGGAAGCTTCTAACCTAACCTGTAGTTTCTAACCTTACCTTACCTTCGTTACTTTGTCAGATTTAAGCAAATACGTTCTGTTCACCCCCCCCCCTTCTTTAGTTCTTGGACTACTAAAATTTGAGTTATTAAAATATAAAATATTCTTACAATTCAGAAGCCGTTTCAGTTGGGAGTTTATTAAAATAAACTGAAAAATTTCTCATTACCGTTTGTATTTACTTATGGTGGTGTTGTGTTACCAGTATGCAGATTTCTCTATTGCTAAACTTCACATAGGAAATCTGCTAATTTTACGCAGCACCTTGCGTGACGGACTTTTTTTTAGTGTCCTAGAGCTAGTTAAGTATCATTATAGACAAAAATAAGGTTCACTTAATGTGACCAAAAAGGTACTTGGTTTATGTTCATAGTACAAAATATTAATAATTAAATAAATGATTAAGAATTTCTAACTGTAGGCACTTAAGAAGTGGATTTATCTACCACTTAAAATTATTATCATTAATCAAATTAAATTATACTCCAATGATGGAATTTATGCCTGGTAACTAATATCATTATCAGATTGCTAATTTGTAAAATTGATTAAATAAAGGAAATTGAGACTCTGAGTAGAATGAAGAGATAATTTATTGCATGTAATCCTTACTGAGACCATTAAAGTATTTCAGCCCCAAAAAAAAAAAAAAATTCGAACATCATTTATTTTTTTAAATTTTATTTATTTCCTTCTCGAAGTAACCCTACAAGAAGGTATTTGATTGTCTACATGTACCATACAATACCTGTACACAATATGTAATTGTTAATTTTAATATAAATTTTAAAACTTGTTAAAATAATTACAATATCTTTAACAATTATTGGAAAATAACAAATAAGAAAAAAAAATAGAACAAACAAGTAAATTAAAGAAATTGAATAACACAAAATATTTCTTATCCATAATATGTTCTCAAGTTTCCCAGTAATTTATAAATTTCTTCAGCAAATTTATTTAGTGCCTTATTACACACAGGTAGAATAGTTTTTTGTTCATCAACAGGCCATTTTCCATATTTTATTTCGACTTCAGTCTAGAAGGTTTGTCTTTGCTGTATCAGTAGTCAACAGTTGAATGGCAAATGTTGCTAGGTTAGTTCCGTTGTGAAGTCACAGAAACAGTTTGGTTGGTCTGCCTATCCGAAACGCTACAAATAGGAGATAGTCATACCATGTCCTCTTAGTACTTCTATTGTACTAGGTTGTTACAAAAGTCCTTGTTCACAAAATTTCACATTTCAGTCAAATTTCAGTTCACAAACTCCCATTTCTTCGGCTAATCCTCGAGTTGACATGTGGATTCCGACCAACAGACTCAAGTAGCACTGGATCATCGACGACTGAAGGACGACCTGAAACTATGGTTCATCTTCAAGGCTTGTATTCCCAGAATTAAACCAGTGTTAACAGGCCGTGTTTCGATGCACCACACTTTCCCCTTCCACTGCACAAATTTCCTCGGCTGAGGCCTTTGCACTAAAACCTTTTTTCCAATAATGCCTAAGAAGGAATTTAATAAACTAAATGAAAGGCAGGGACAGTTGGCATACATAAATAATTAGAGGATTAGTTAATGTAAACATTGACATAAGAATTGTATTCGTCAGAGATGAAATAAGGATTAAATTAGAGACCTCAATGTAAACAACTTGCTATGCACAAGGACTTTTGTAACAACCTAGTATATAAGTTACTCAATGTGACCGTATTATTAAAATATTCAATGATGTTTGGTATGAAATGTTTTAAGTATTCCCCTTTTGTTGATAATGCCCATTTTTGATGCCATTTATGTAGTGTGTTTGTCAGTAACTGTTTTTTCAAGTGCATTTTTGTAATTTTGTTGAAACATTAAGTATTGTGAACAAGTTGTAAGTAGTATTGGATTATTGGTTAGCCTGAATCTGGTTTCATATAAATGGCACAGGTCAGCAATCGCAAATGGAGAAATTTAATATATTATATTATTATATGTTTGCAAGTGATGTTCGAATTTTTTTTTTTTTTTTTGGGGGCTGACATACTTTAATGGTCTCAGTAAGGATTACATGCAATAAATTATCTCTTCATTCTACTCAGAGTCTCAATTTCCTTTATTTAATCAATTTTACAAATTAGCAATCTGATAATGATATTAGTTACCAGGCATAAATTCCATCATTGGTGTATAATTTAATTTGATTAATGATAGTAATTTTAAGTGGTAGATTAATCCACTTCTTAAGTGCCTACAGTTAGAAATTCTTAATCATTTATTTAATTTTTAATATTTTGTACTATGAACATAAACCAAGTACTTTTTTGGTCACATTAAGTGAACCTTATTTTTGTCTATAATGATACTTAACTAGCTCTAGGACACTAAAAAAAAAGTCCGTCACGCAAAGGGTGGTAACCTGTAGATAACCCGTCCCGATTAACCAAAATACCACAAAGTGGACATAAATAAATAAATAAAAAAAATGATTATTCATAAATACTTTAAGTAAAGTTTTTTACCAGCTGTTATAAGTGTTCAACCTATTAATTGTATCAAAAGCACGTTTTTCACATATTTTAAGTGCATTATTATATTATAATAATAGCTTATATTATATATATATATATATATATATATATATATATATATACTAGCTCAGATACCCGGCTTCACCCGGGAATTGATTTGAAGCTGAATGGTGATGGTATTTTTTTGGCAAGGCTTCACAATATTTTGACATTTACCCGTCCTAGTGTTTAGAGTCAATATCCATTGTTGGCATTTGTTAATAATAAAATTAATTTTTTATGTAAGTCTTCACTGTCCCCCGAATTGTCATATTTCCCGTCTCCTGTGCATTATGCATTGATTTCAGCTATTAAGGGCAAAATATTAACTTAGATTTGAATTAATTTTTCCAGCTGAGGTACCTGATAGTTTAAATAGGAATGAATTGTTGAGCAGCATATCAAGATTTCTAACGCAAAATTACTTGCTCCACACCATTGTTCCTGGAGAAATGTAAAAAAAAAAAAAAAAAAAAAAAAAAAAAAAATAATCTAAATAACAAAGTAAACAACTTTTGTTATGTGCATGTTTGTTGAAAAACAAATAGACAATGAAATATCGCGAATTTTTATTTCAGACCTCCCTTATAACCCCCACTCCCGTTCTAACCTAAACATTTTAATATAGCTTATAATCATGGAAGAATTAATGCTTATTGACATACCGAGTTTTGTTAAGTTTGGTTCAATTGTTAGTGCCTAAACATTGTTAAAAGACAAAAATTAATATCACAAAAGTTACTCTAAATAACAAAATAAACAACTTTTGTTATGTTCATATTTGCCGAAAAACGAATAGAAAACGAAATACCGCTTTTTTAAATTCAGGCCTCCCTTACAACCCCCACTCCTGCCCGTCCCTAGAAATGTTGGTATGGCTTATTATAATGAACGCCTTAGTGCTAATACACATACCGAGTTTTATTTATTTCAGTTGGGTCTTTTGTCCCAAATAAAATTGTTCACTTCCGCTATAGGTTTTAGCGTATATATCGTTTATAATTCAGTATACAAAAAAAGTGTATATAACAAACGTTACTCTAAATAACAAAATAAACAACTTTTGTTATGTTCATATTTGCCGAAAAACCAATAGGAAACGAAATATCGCTAATTTTAATTTCAGGCTTCCCTTATAACCCCCACTCCTGTTCGTCTCAGAGGATATTAATATAGCCTAAAGTCTAAGTTGAGTTAGTAGTAATATACATACCAAGTTTCATAAAATTCGGTTCAGCCGTTTATGCGTGAAAAGGTAACAAACAAACAAACACACACGAAAGAAACAAAATGCAGTTATGGTGTCTATGACACGTGAAACGAAAAGTTATCGTGAAAATTCGTGAAAAAAATCAATGTACAGACGGAGGTTACAATTTTATATATATATATATATATAAAATTGTAACCTCTGTCTGTACATTGATTTTTTTAATTTAGTTGTTGGGAAGTTGTTTACTTTGTTATTTAGATTAACTTTTGTTTTATAAATTTCTCCAGGAACAATGTTCGGAGCAAGTAATTTGCGTAGAAATATTGATCTGCTCAACAATTCATTCCAATTTGAGCTATGAGGTACCTCACCTGGAAAAATTATTCAAATCTATGTTAATATTTTGTCCTTAATAACTGAAATCTATGCATAATGCACAGGAGACGGGAAATATGACAATTTGGAGGACAGTGAAGACTTACATAAAAAATTAATTTTCTTGTTAACAAATGCCAACAACGGGTATTAACCCTAAACAGTGGGACGGGTAAATGTCAAAATATTGTGCAAAGTTAAGCTTTTCCAAAAAAATACCATCACCATTCAGCCTCAAATCAATTCCCGGGCGAAGCCGGGTATCTGAGCTAGTATATATATATATATATATATAATATATATATATATATATATATATATATATATATATATATTAGCACACTGGCAGACGTTGTCCTGTAAGATATTAGAGCGATTAGGATATTAAACAAAGTATGAAATGAAAAACAAATAATATAATAATTTCATTATTCTTGGTTTTGAAATAACATCAATTTCTCTAAAAAAAATTGTTATAATCAATAATGTTCCTATTGGAAAGAATTATTGAAATTGAAATTATTAAAATTATTTATTAACTAATAAACAACTTTTGTTATGTTCATATTTGCCGAAAAACGAATAGAAAACGAAATACCGCTTTTTTAAATTCAGGCCTCCCTTACAACCCCCACTCCTGCCCGTCCCTAGAAATGTTGGTATGTCTTATTATAATGAAAGCGTTCGTGCTAATACACATACCGAGTTTTATTTAGTTCGGTTGAGTCTTTTGTGCCAAATAAAATTGTTCACTTCCGCTATAGGTTTTAGCGTACATTTAGCGTTTATAATTCGGTATACGAAAAAAGTGTATATAACAAAAGTTACTCTAAATAACCAATTAAACCATTTTCGTTATGTTCATATTTGCCGAGAAACCAATAGGAAACGAAATACACATATAGACTTTTGTTAAGTTCGGTTCAATTGTTAGTGCCCAATAAAATTGTTGGTTTCCACTTTAATTTTTTAGTGTATATCTCGTTTAAGCTTTGTTATACGACAAAAGTTAGTCTAAATAACAAAATAAACAACTTTTATTCTGTGTATATTTTCAGAAAAGCCAAAAGCTCACTCTTGCTCCATCTGCCAGGCTGATTTGTAAATCTAAACCATCTAGGGCGTTACCCAAACGCATACAAAAAAATTAATTTAAATCGGTCCAGCCGTTTAGGAGGAGTTCAGTTTTGTTTGTTTGATTTTGGGCAAAAAACTACACGGTTATCAATGCCCAACACTCTTCAGACCGTATATGAGTTCCCCAATGATGGGAAGTCCCAGGCACACGCACGCTAGGCCGACTTTTTATTACACTTTTATTACTTTTTTTTTATATATATACGTATATATAAATATGCATTTATTTATTTTTTTATAACTTTATATTTTTTTATAACTTTATATTTTTCAACCACTTTTTTTTTTCCTTTCTTTTCTTTCCCCCCATTTTTTTTACTCCCCCCTTTTTTTTCTCTCCTCCTTCCCCCTTCTTTTTTTTTTCAGGAGGAGTTTAGTGACATAACACACACGTACAGTACAATTTGAAATATATTTATTTGTTTTCCACATGACTTGAACCAACTACTGACTGAGGGTAGCCCACATATTGACACGATTCTGACATATTTAAAAACAATTGGGCAGTTTGAGAATATTTAATTTCATATTTTAAATTTTTTTTAATGTGTGTGTGTGTGAGTGTGTGTGTGTGTGTGTGTGAGTGTGTGTGTGTGTGTGTGTGTGTATGTGTGACGTATTTAAATTTGAATGATGCCTGTTTTTATGAATAATTCTGCTTCAAAGTCACCAAGTTTACTTTTCTTACCTATTTATTTCCCACCTGTTTTTAGTTCTATGTTGTGTTTGTTTTTCTTTTGTGTTCTGTTCCTTTAGTTTTGTTCTTTATATTATTTTGTGTTCCATGTTTTGTTATTATTTGTTAATATTTATTATTATTCTATGTTCGGTTTTTATTTCGTGTTCCATGTTTTGTTATTTTGTTTGTTTTTGTTTTGTTTTTCCCCCATGTTTAAGAAAAGCAAGTTGTCATAGTTGCGGAGCTCCTCATAATAAATAATAATAATTTTACATGGGCTTTGGAGATTTTGGTGTAACATTCTGATAATTGGGAATCTTTTGAAGCAGACTTCGCAGCTCTACCTGCAAATTCATTTTCAAAATTTTCTGATATCAGGTATATATATATATATATATATATATATGTATGTCTGTGTGTGTGTGGGGGGGGGGCGTGCATGTGTATGCATCAGATCATAAAGGGCTTTCATTGAATGCTGTTTTGTTTATAAATCTATGCATTATAAACAAATGTTGTGTGATCCTGATTTTATTGTATGCCCAAGACATATGGAGAAATTTGTTTGAATTCTTTTATTTTTGTCCTCTTCGCCTCACTCCCCCTCAGCCGATTTAAATCAAAACCAAGAGGTGCACAACTCTAGATGTTACAAAAACCCCAAATATGAAATTCCAACATTCTAAGGCTAGTCATTCTTGAGTTATGATATCAAACGAAAACCAGTCGAAATGGGTTCAGCGAAGGCCGAAACAGGTAATTCTGTGTACTTCTGGAAAACTCAAAATGTTCTCTATTACAGTACTTTATTTCGTCTAATGGAGTAAAAAGCATAAAGGTGTACTGTGTATGGGAAATTCATTTGGAAATGGATATTACCTGTTCAACAATTTTATAGCAAGGGTTCAGCCCATTTTCATGATTACATTTTTCATTTATCTTTTCTTTATATACACATAAACGGATAATTCCACACACTCACACTCACACCACACACACACACGCACGCACGCACGCACGCACCACTCACACCACACCCACACACACACACACACACGCACACACCCAACACACACACACCCACACCCACACCACACACACACACACGCACACACCCAACACCACACACACGCGCACGCACACACCCACACACTCACGTACACACACTCACGTACACACACACACACCCACACACACACACGCACTCACGTACGCACGCACGCACTCACACCCACACGCACGCACGCACGCACACACACGTACACACCCACACACACACCCACACACACACACCCACACAAGCACACACACACACACACCCACACACACACACCCACCCACGCACACACACACCCACCCACGCACACACACACCCACCCACGCACACACACACCCACCCACGCACACACACACCCACCCACCCACGCACACACACACCCACCCACGCACACACACAGACAGACACAAGATGGCGACTGCCAAGTGGGAGGATATTGTGCACAAGCAGTTTATTAATATACTTTCTGTGCGTGAGAAAAGTGGGAACATGAAAACCGACTACAAAACATTAATATTGAGTTCAGTGAATACCTTGCGGAAGATTTTAGAGGAGCTGAAGAAAAAGGAGGATTTTCCAGTTCTTCCCCAGGTACCGGCTCCCCAGTTGTCATATGCAGACAAAACGAAAGGTAATTCTCATATTGTTCCTAAAGGTAAATTTAAAGCTATTGTTAGCCCGAAGAAGGGATACGAGGAAGGGGACATAAAGAATTTAGTTAAATGAGAAGATTGTTCCTAAAGGTAAATTTTAAAAGTTTAAAGTCGGGTGCTTTTTATATTGAGTCCAACATGGAGAGAGACATAGAAGTGATCTGTGACAATATTAATAATAATACTGGTATTAATTCCCAGGTTGAGGCGAGAAAACTCACTAGATATAACCCCCGGTTAATCGTTTATAACCTCCCTGAAGGGGTTACCCAGGATAATTTTGTACAAATTTTAGTTAAACAGAACAGTGACCTTAAATTAAATGAGAATGAAATCGTTCCTAAATACATAATAAGTACCAGAAGGAAAACACGTCACCTGATAATGGAAACTAGTCCCCTGAATTACAGAGCCCTGGTAAATTCAAAATTGAAGCTAAACTGGAGTATGTGCTTTACTGCGGAGTACATATTTTTACGAAAATGTTTTAAATGTCAAAAGTATAATCATAGTAGTACTGATTGCAAGAATAAAGTAGTCTGCCCAAAGTGCACGGGGGAACACTTAATTAATGAATGTAAAATTTCAGAAAATGAGTTGAAGTGTACGAACTGCCTCCAGTACAATAAAAATAGTAGGAAGGCATCGTGTTTAAATGTTAACCATTCGTCTTTGGACAGGAATTGTGCCGTAAGAATAATGTTGCAAAATAGGCAAAGGCAAAATATTAATTATGGAAATAATGAGTAACGTTCTTACCCCATTCTTAAGGTGTTATCAGGTTAACCTTCAAAAATCCAAGCAGGCTACGGACCTTCTGTTAGCACTTATGAATGAAAATAATATAGATATAGCGTTTGTTCAGGAACCTTATAACAATAATAGCAATAGTATTCCAGTACAGCACTGTTATTTCACAGCGGCGGTGAGCGGACTAGCTGTAAAACGGGCAGCTATAATAGTAAGACGATCATTTATTCAATCAATCAATCATCAATTAACGATAATAGCACAATTTTCAAATGAAGATTTCGTAGTTGCTGAGATAAACAGTGGCAGGTTATCACTGATAGCAATAAGCGCCTACCTTGATAGTACACTCCCGATCGATAGTTCCTTAGACAGGCTCAATAGGATTATCGATGCATACTGCCATAGAGATATAATTATAGCTATTGATAGCAACTGTCGATCGCATTATTGGTTCGACAGATTGACCAATGAAAGGGGTATCAAGTTGGAGGCTTTAATTGCTTCAAAAAATCTCTATTTAATTAATGAAGACTTAGGGCTTCCTACATTTAGGACTTCTAATGGAGAAAGTAATATAGACCTTACCCTTGCATCAGCTTCTCTGGTAAGAAAAATTAGTGATTGGAGCTTGGACATGGAGGATAGTGGATCTGATCATGCATTGATTGGCTTTGTAATTAGAAGTAGCCTGCCGTTCTGTTTGAATGCTTCGATTAAAGGTCAGGGGAATTTATTTAGGCTCACGGAGTCAAATAAGGAGCATTTTATAAATGCGTTAAAGGGAGGTTTAACTGTTTTTTCGGAAGTCAGTGACTTTGAAGGGGGTGAGGATTGGGATTTAGGTTTTCTATCTGTTATTAAAAGCAAGAATAGTCCGGAAGCGGGAGCTGAGGCATTTATGGATTACATAATTAAGTGCTCCCAGAAATGCTTAATACCTAAAATATCACAGGGCAAAAGATCCGTTCCTTGGTGGAATAGAAACCTAACTGGTAAGATATGATTATAGCGGCCAAGAAGGAATCATGGAAGGAATGGATTGAATCTATTGATGCTAGAAATCCTTGGAGCTCGGTGTATAAAATGTTGTCTGGTAATAGAGCGGGGAGTCGAGCTATTACTACGATAAGGAAATGGGACGGATCATTCACCACAAATCTTGAGGAAACGGTTGAGGTCATATCGGAAAAGGTTATACCTGAGGATGACATAAACTCGGATAGCGCTGGTCACCGGCAGTTAAGGTTGGACATTGAGCAAGAGCTTGATACTCCGGATGATGTTCCCTTCAATGAGAACGAGATTTCTCAAATCGTCAACCAACTTAAAAATAATAAAGGTCCAGGTGTGGATGGAGTTACAAATGAAATCCTTAAAGTGTTTTACAGTGTTTTTCCTCGGACTACTTGCTTTTTGTTTCCACGAATTTGGAAGGTAGCAAAAGTGGTCTTGCTGATAAAACCTGGGAAAGAACAGGTCGAAGACGCATCAAAGTTTAGGCCGATAAGTTTGTTAGCAGGGTTGGGTAAAGTCCTCGAGGGGCTTTTCATTAACAGAATAAGGCACCACATGGAGAAGAAAAGGTTAATCTCTAATAAGCAGTATGGCTTTAGACCTCAGAGAAGTACAACTGATGCACTACTTTGCGTCACTAGGTTCGTTAAGGATGCCTTTCTTTCCAGAAGTGACGTACTGGCAATTTCTTTGGACGTTGAAGGTGCCTTTGACTCTGCGTGGTGGCCTGCGATTCTAGGCCAGCTGAGACTTACTGGCGGTCCAAGAAATTTATACTTGCTCGCTAAAAGTTTCATTTCGGAAAGGAAAGTGCTCTTAGATATTGATAGATCAGGGGAGCCAAGAAGCTTGGAGAAAGGATGTCTGCAGGGTTCCAAGTCGGGTCCATTCTTCTGGGTTCTACTGTATAACTCGTTGCTGGGAATAAACTTGGGCGAGAATATTGAAGCAGTGGCTTTTGCAGATGATTACATGGTACTCATTCGAGGCAAAACCAGGGATGAACTTGAGCTAAAGGCCTACTTAGCTATGCATAGGATTTTAAAGTGGGCTGAGGACAAGAAAATCAAGTTTAATCCTGAAAAATCAGCCTATATGTATTTTACAAGAAGAAGGGTGGAAACGAATTTGGAGATAAAGGTCCAGGGTAAGCGGGTCCTTGAGGTAAAGCAGTTGAAGTATTTAGGAGTTGTATTGGACAAGACACTGAGCTGGAACTGCCATATCGACACCGTTGTTGGTAGGATATTGCCTATTGTAGGGAAAATGGCAAGGATTGCAAGAGTTCGGTGGGGTTTGAACTCTGAAGTTATATAATGGAGCAATCCTCCCTATGATGAAATATGCTTGCCCGGTGTGGGCCGAGGGACTGGCAAAGAAGAAAAATAGGATCAAGCTAAGAAGAGTGCAACGCCTGATAGCTTTGAGGATAATTAAAGCTTACCGGACGGTGTCTTATGAAGCGGCTTGTGTCTTGGCAAATGTGATCCCAATACATCTGGACATAGAGGAAACAGCCAAAATTTATCTTGTGAAGAGTGGTAGGCTGGTGTACAAGGATAAATATTCCCAATTGTCATTGGAGCTGCCTACGAGATATGAGGATTGGGGTCACCCTGGGAACTGGCCAATAGTAAAGCGTGTTGAGGAAGTTGGTGAATGCAATACCCTCATCTATACTGACGGAAGCAAAGACGACGCAAATGTGGGCTGTGCTTTTGTCGTATTCCACAATACACGGATAATTGCTTCCGGAAAATACAGATTGAACTCCGAAAATTCAAATAACCAAGCTGAAGCTCTAGCCATTTTAAAGGCTTTGGAATGGGTTCGAGGAGAGGCTCAGGGAGTTTTGGGGAAGGTGGCTGTTGCAACTGATAGCCGAATTACTCTCGAACGTATTGGAAGCAATTGCCATTTAGAGATAATTGAATCCATTAGAAGAATACTACATGATATCAAGAGCGCTGAGATAGTGTTCTGTTGGGTTAGAGGTCACGTTGGAATTGTGGGAAACGAAGAAGCGGATCGGCTGGCTAAGGAAGCTAGTAGGGATGACAACTTAGTGAGGGAACAGCTAAAAGGGAATGGAAGGATTCTAGTAATGCGTCATTGACAAGAAAGTTCATACCCACTATCGGGAGAAGGTAGAAGATGGACTTCAAGCTTCATTTCCAGCTAACGCAATTCCTTACCGGGCATGGGAAGATGCGCAGCAATCTTCACTGATTCCACATTTTGGAAGAAGATGCCAGCCCTTGCGATAATGCCTCTTCGCAGACAGTGGAACACCTGATCTTTGCTCTCGTCTAGAGCATATCAGGGCCCCCATCATCCGAAGAGCTATCGGGCTGAATATGAGCTGGCCACTTGAGCTGCATCAACTTACACACCAGGAAGTATTTGGTGATTGACCATGTTGCAAGTATAAATTTTGAGGTGTTGTAAAAAAATAAAAAAAAAAGAAAAAAAAAAAGAAACTTGTTTGTTCTTTATCTTGTATTTAATTAGGTTTTAGTATTTTATGGTATAAGTTTTAGTGATTTGTATTTGTTATGTAACACATGTAGTATATTTTATGTGTAGCATGTGTGATTTAAGTAATAAAATCCCTTTTGGTAGGGTTACTACCATTAGGAAAAAAAAAAACAAAAAAAAAAAAAAAAAAAAAAAAAAAAAAAAAAAAAAAAAAAAAACACACACACACACACACAATTCACCATATTTCATCTGGTCTAATCCTTAGTATAAGGTTAACAAATAGGAAATGTATAGTGCATTTAGGATCGGTGAGGTTAACGCCCTTCTCAGTAGCAAAGTCTGTCAGGCGGAGATTCTTTAAATTCCATTCTCTCTCTTCAGGAGATGATTGAAGATTTATTTGGAAGAAGGTGGTTTTGGACTGTGTATTGCGTTTTACCTCAAACAAAGACAGAATAGTTATTTATTATACACGTGACGAAAATAGATCATTTTACAATTCGAGTGAAACGTTTACCCACACGAGCGAAGCGAGTCTGGTAATTTCGCGAGAGTTGTAAATTCTACTTTCGGCACGAGTGTAATATTAATTTTTTTCTGTAATCGTGTAATACATGACCAGAACTAACCAGAATATGAACAAAATTAGGATGTTGTGAAGATTATGGTATGCTGTTGGTAGGTTATAAGCATGGTTGTGAAAGGTTATAAGCATAGTTATAAAACAACCAGTGATGATTTTGAAGTAGTGCAGGTTATAAACAAGGAAGGTAATTGTTATTGTATTTAAATTTTAAAATATATTGATTATTTCCACCAATAATTCATTCACATTTCAATTTATTTTTTTAAAATAAATTCATACAATGTTAAGAAACATTTAAAAGCATTTAATTTCCCACTTCAAACTATATTTTACTTTATACTTATTAATAATTAATAATGCAATTCACTTTCTTCACTTGTGAAGAAAGTGATTACTTTCTTCACTCTATTGCAAAATGTTTCACTTTCCTCATATTTCAGTTTAGTAATTTTACCATTATTCAACGATTACAGAAAAAACTAATTTCTATTGTAATATGCCTCTTGAAGTTTAATAGTAGATACATACTGTTAACAAAACACCACCGTGAATATTATGTGAAAAATACAAACAGTAATAAGAGATCTCCCATCCTGACGGGAAGCGCCTCAAATGTAAACAAACAGGTCTTCTAGTCTCTTACAGGAAAAAAAAAACAATTACTTTTAAATATAAAATATTAATTTTTTAACGGAAATATTTCCTGTATCAAGTACTGTAATTTAACACTGCATAATTTTGATATCCCAAAAAATCGAGAATTTTATTAGCAAAGAAATAAATAGAGGGTTTGGTCTCCCTTAAGGGAAATCATGCTAAAATGCTCATATAACTGTGAGCGCCATAGTAAAAAGAAATAGTTTTATTTATTAACATATCACCAGCAACGACGGGGTACAAAGTATTTGTAAAATAAACCCTAGAACGACTGTGACGGGGATGAGGGGAGGAAAGTGAGAGGTGGAGAAGAGGAAAACTTTAAAAAATATTGTCTGCGAAAGTAAAGCTTGGGTGTGTCAAAAAAAACATGAAGTATGAATCCCTTCTAGAGCGGATTTTCTCGCTTAATGTGATAATCTGCCATTAATATTTCATCTTCATTTCAGCCTCTTAATGATTTCCCCGAGCGAAACGGGGGCGTGGGTTGGCGGGTGGTGGGGTGGTACCTATCGCTTGATATATATATAAAACTTGGTATAAAACCTCTTGTTCTACTTTGTTTTTTTTGTCTCCGCCAGACTCCAAATTTCACCGCGATATTTTTTCGTTTCAGATGTTCATAAACACGGTATCCGCAATTTTTTTCTTTCTTATCTGTAGTTTATTTGTTTGTTACCCTTTCAACCGCCATTAAAACGTGCCTGAATCGTAAATCTTTTATGTATATTACTACTAAATCCCAACTTAAAAATATAGGCTATATACTCGAAACTAATATTCTTTTAAGAAGAGACAGACGTGAGGGGTTAGCGGGTTGGTGGTTTGTGTGGTGGGGGATATGGTTTATTTATGGGTTGGGGGTGATGGGGGCGAGTGGAGCTGAAATTAAAAAATACCAGAAATATCTAGTTTCCTAGTCCTGTATTTGTTTTTTTCGAAAATATTCACATAACAAAAAGTCCGTCCCCCGTTTAGCTTTATTAATCTTAAGAGTAACGTTTTGTTTTGTTTACTAGACACAATTAATGTCGTTAACAGTGAGTAGTATAATAATACAGGGATATACCCTAAAAAAATAAAATATATTAGAGAGAGGTTGTGTGAGAGAGAGAAAAAAAACGTCTAAT
>CM032228.1:253255000-253442500 GCA_019009955.1 Riptortus pedestris
ACCTCAATAGCTGATTTCCCTTAAGTGAAATCTGCTAAAACATAGTTGCACCAATCAAAGTAAGTTACACAAAAAAATAATATGAAAAGAAGCAAGGAGCAGTCCCTGTGAACAGCAAAGAAAGAATGAGTATGGATCATCTTTGTTTTTCATGCTCATACTTGTTCATCTTTCGCAATCAATCTCTTTGTCACTGTTGTCAAAGATGGCTGATTGTCCCACTCCTCTTTAAATATTTTTCATTTCTTTCAGTTATTTTAAACTGTATAATTAGCATCTTACTAGAAATGAAAATGGAAATTTTTCATTTATTGCATAAAAAAAAACAATATATATATGTTTTTTAATTAGTCAAAGCTATCTAACAAATTATTTCAGAGTGACTTTAATAGTTTAACAGTGGTTTAATTCATTATTTAACTAAAGAAATATATATTTTAATTTAATCTATGCTATTTAAAACAAACTAGCTGAAGTTTAGTTCTTTAATATAGTTATTTATTTTTACATTTTGTTAATGTGAAGCTCAATATGCCAGGAAAGGAACTTCAAGTTTGTATTGTTGGAAAAGAAAATGGGACTGAGTGTCATAAAACTAGTTACACTCAACTGAACAAGCTATCCAATATTGAATCATTAAACCCATTAGAAATTAACCTTTTGAGTTTGAGAAGTGGAATGAGCTGTGAATTATTATTTACTGAGTGCGAACATCATAAACTATTTTTCTTACATAAGTATGAAACCTATCAAACATCATGTTTTGATCCATATAAAAACCATAAGAAAAAAATTACAAAATCTCTGAGGAATATCAGTTTATATTTTTCACAGAAGATTAACAAAATACCAGATTCCTCGACAGAAGATATGTAACTCTTGCAGAAACAAAGTGAATAAATATTTTTCTGAATTAGGTGAAGAAACTGAAAAGGAGAAAGATCCAGCTCTCGCAGAGTGTACAATTTCTCTGAAAAGGACTTAACTGACATTCAAAAAGAATGCCTCTTAATTTCAAAAAGAAGGCATCACTAAATGGTAATATATTTAAAGTTTTATAATACATTTAAGATAATCCAGTTCTTCCAGTTTTTCAAATGATAATTTGTCATTTAATAAAGATTTAATTTTTTCAATCTTATATGTGCATCCTTCCCTGTTTATCCATTCTGTAAATAAATATTACATTTTAATTAAACCAAGGAAAATTTGTTTTTAAATTTGTAAGACTTTTTAAAAGGTCATACACCTAAATTAGCAATTATTTAATATTTTTTTTAGTATTACTTTTCATATTTGTTCATAGAAGAGCATTTTTTGAGAAAATTCCAAAATATTTTGGTTTATCTCCAAAAAAATGCATAAACACTCAAAAAGCCTCTATTTTTCTTTCATAGTCTTTTAGTTTGCTCATTAACGGATAATTTAAATAAAAGTTTGCTTGCTTAATTACTCTGCCTCATGTGCAAAAACATATTTGAAAAATTGGTTTTTTTTTAATGAATGAACACTTTAGTGAAAATTTTATCTTGATATGTTGAAAATAACTAAAGTTATGATTTTTTTTCTAATACAATGTGTGTCAAATAAGCAACCTTTGAAATGTCAGTTACACAAACTTTCTCAATACTTCAGCATTTTTTTTCACCAAAAACTACTGGAGATATCAAAGTAAAATTTTATATTCTTCATGAGGAAGGTAAAAAGTGTTGTTAAAAAAATTTTCATCGAAATCTGAAACCATGGGTGACATTGAATGACCCGATAGTAACGAATATGACTAATGAGAGCAGTATGCAGCTACTCCCCTGAACCAAACGATTTGGTCAGCACCGCTGAAAAATTTCAATCATTTAAAAAATTCATTGGTGAATGGAGGAAGAGGAAAAATAAATAAACTTATAATCAAACAAAAAAAAAAAAAAAAAAAAAACACCACAAAAAAAAAAAAAAAAAAGGAGAGGGAGCGAGAGGGAAGCTCTGAAAAGCGCCCTGTCGCATAGAATAAACTATAAACCTGTGAAGGAAGAAGGCCTTTCTATTCTTACCTCAGATAATAACTCCTTCATCATCCAGCAACTCAAGAATGGATAATTTAACTCCGTTACCAATATAAATAATTATTAAATACTTATTAGAATTGAGTGCTGGCCAGTCGTGAGGATACAAAATATTTCAGTAGTCTGCATTGTAAATGGATTTTTAAATTGTGGTATTTTTATAGTTTGTGGCCTGATGCATAAGGCAACGGGAAACCGCTCGATTCTCTTCTGAGCCCCTTACTTGTGTTGTTGGTTTGTATAGAAATGGGAGGCTTACTGCCCATGGCAACGAATCACCACGCACAGATTGCAGATACAACAACAATAAAATACCATTTATTGATTGAACATAAGTAGTGTACATAAATGTTTTCACTAGTGGTGCTCTGTGTACGTTATCTTGCATTTATTATCAGTGAACATTCTAGCTCTTGTCAAGGACTATTTATATTTAAAATTGCACCAAAATAAGTTATTATTACACCTATAGTATAAACTAATGCTATTAACCCTTTGACTGCTGTCGTCACGTTTAAGCAGTTTTGGCAAGAAATACTGCAGTCGTGACAACTGTACTTTTCCTCGGTCTATTGCTGATTGCTCCAGTCTTGTTAATTAAATATTATTATTTGTTTGAGATGCCGCTACAATGGCGATTCATCTTTTTACATGTTAGAATATCATTTTACAAAATTAGATAAATATTAAAATTTTTACGCTGCTAAATGTTACAAATGTACAAAATAAATAGAATGAACTAAACTAAATATAAATTCTTAGTATATTTAGAACATGAAGGAAAAAAACAAAATAAAAATAAAACAAAAAAAAAAACTAAATGAAAAGCTATAAATAGTTAAACTGGAAGGAGGCAAAACTTATATTCCACGTAAAGTGGTTGTTATATATAACTTTCATAATGGTAAATAATAGTTTTTATATTTCATCAAAATCCATTATTTCTTAAATACTTAAAAACATCTTCTATAAATGGGCTACTGTCGGCCAGTAGTTTGCATACATTTGTTGGCCATGGCTACGATATTACTTGTGTGCAGTCAGTTAGTATGTGTTTTGTAGACAGCATTCTACTGCAGTAGCTGCATATAGGTTCATCTTGTCTGCTCAGTAGATATGAATGTGTTAGTCTAGTGTGTCCTGTGCATAGGCGTGTAAGTACAATTTCTTCTCTTCTAGAGTATCTATTACTTGAAGTCTAGTTGAGCGTGTTTGATTTGATTTCTCTAAGTTTACTGTCAGTGTTATACCATAAATTAGTCCAGTCATTAATTACGAGTTTTCTTATTTGAGAGAAAGCGTCTTGGTGAGGTATGTCAAAAAAAACTATTTGTTCAAGTTGAGTTGACTGTTTGGCTGCTTTGTCTACTATATCACTTTGAGATATGCCCACATGGCCGGGTGACCAATAAATAGTAATGTGGTTTTTTAGTCTATGAATATTGTTAAAAATTTCAGTAATAAGAGGATCGGTGGAGTATATGTCTTCAAGTGACTTCATTGAACTTAATGAGTCTGTACAAATGACTATGTCTCTTTTAGTAGTTGTGATGTTCGTTAGTCCTAAGAGTATAGCCTGTAATTCTGCCGTGTATGTTGTATTGTAGTCATGTAGTTTTTTGTGCACAGTATTGTCTTCTACCACTGCAGCAATCCCAGTCCCATAGTCTGTTTTGGATGCGTCTGTGAATATAAAATATTCTATTTAAAATATTTTATTATACTCTCTCCGGTCTAATGTGTATGCGTGAAATTCTTTTTTATACATGGTAGTCAAAATGGGGTCTTTTTTAGTGTATTTAGATAGGGGAAATATTTATATCAAGTTTATTACTGAATGTCCAAGGGGGAAAGTCATCATGTCTGTAGTATGAAATAGAGTTCTTTTATATGTGGCACCCAAGTTAATTTAGAGTCAAAAATAGTTCATAGAAATTTAATTCCTTTTACAAGCTTTAAATGTGTATTTTCCAAAGTAATATTTAGTAAGGTGGCACGTCTTTTTTTTTTTTTTTTTTTTTGTAAACAGTATACATTTTGATTTTTCAGTGGAAAATTTTAGGCCGTTTCATTTACTCCATCTTTCTAGTAATCTCACTGCATTTTGCATTGTATTCTGTAGAAGATTTATAACTGATGATGACATATAAAAGAAGAAATCGTCCACAAATAGGGAATATTTTATATCTCGTGGTATGGTGAAGCGCACTGAATCAATGGCTATAAAAAAATAATGTTGTACTGAGTACGCCTCCCTGAATGACACCACGTTCTTGGCTAAACGATCTAGAGATAGTCGATCCTAATTAACTTCAAAAGTCTGCCACGCAGGGGCTGCGTAAACTAAGCAGATTTCCCGCGTAAATGTATACAATAGAGAAATCTCCATTACAGTTACGGAAACGGCCGAGCTAGCTTCCAGTGGGAACCAATAGAAGCGACCATAGCTCGTCCGTTACACTTAATAAAAATGCAAATATCTCGGTTAATATTCGAGATAGAGAATAAATGTATATAACAATATTTATAGTATTATTAATATTATTTATTAACTTCCACTTTTTGCAACTCAAACTAATTGGGACGGGTTATCTACAGGTTTCCACGCTTTTCTAGCCAGGGTGGGATTTAGGATTTTAGCAGATTTCCCTTAAGGGAAATCACCTATTGAGGTCGTACTCATGACGCGAGTTTCGAAAAATTTCTTCAAATGTCCATCGATCCTACCCAGGAGATGACGAAAATGAGGTCCGTTCAAAATTATATGTATATATATATATATATATATATATATATATATATATATATATATATATATATATATATATATGTCTGTTAACGCTCTAGCGGTCGCAATTTTTGTTTGATCATTACCAAACTCGGAATTTAATCGTTTTATGTAAAAAGAAAGATCAAGTTCGTTAATGGCTGAAATCGGACCAGTGGGAGGGGGGGGTTTATAGGGGAGGATTTTCGACAATTCGAAATATCTCCATTACCATAGGTCGGATCAGAAACATGTATAGATCCAATCTTATTGCACATTAAGTTTCCTATAAATATTGCTCTATACATTTATTCTCTATCTTGAATATTAACCGAGATATTTGCATTTTTATTAATTGTAACGGACGAAATGAGATCAGCTTCGGGTGTAGTCGTGAGTTTCCACCAAAAGCTAGTTCGGCCGTTTCCGTAACTGTTCGGCTCTCGAGAAATTTCTCTATTGTAAAACTTCTCGCGGGAAATCTGCTTAGTCTACGCAGCCCCTGCGTGACGGACTTTTTTACTCATAAAATGATGTAATTTTTATAAATACGTCACGAAAAGTAAGTTGTTTTTGAATAATATGAATAAGGGCTAAGTGTTTCTTTGTGCTCACTCATCTTTTCCAATAAATGTTCACATTTCTAACAGCAAATAGTCAACGTTATTACTCTAACCCTATACACAGTTGATTAAGGTCTTGCTATAGCAAAATAGATGATGAATGTTAAACGTATTGAAGGGAGCTAAAGGCAAGTCAAAGGAAGGGAAGGCGAAGGACAGAGTTTGGTTGGCATTCGGGGGACTGCAGTCAAAGGGTTAACCCGTTGATATGAAAAGCTTATATTATAAAAAGCTACATGCATTCCTGTTTGAAGGCTAGGTGCATACACAATAATGACGAAATAACTGTCGAAGAGGTAAATTGTGGTTGAAAATTCAATTCACAGCGTTCAGGAGGTTGAAGTAGGAAAACGCCGAGCTCAACATCTGAAAGGAAAATATTTGATCGTTATCAAGAGAAAAAACATATTTTATTAATAGATTTCCCCTAATGGAAATCAGCTATTGAGATCGTACTTGTGACGCGATTAACGAATTTTTTCTTACAATGTCAATCGATCCTACCTTTAAGATAACGAAAATGAGGTCCTTTTATATAGCAGAATAAAATATATATTTAGAACAGATCAATACTGAGTCGTGGCCCACGTGGGAAATCTTCTTAGTTTACGCAGCCCTTGCGTGACGTTGTAAATTTATGTACTGTGAACAGTATATTAGTAAAGCCAGTACAAGGAAAACAATATTTGATATTTAACCTTGGAATGAAGTGGTACATGATATAACAGGTTATTATTAATATGGCATGATTAGGAGTGGGGGAGGGGGTTTGCAAAGGGCTGAAATATATAAATATCTCGGTTAACATTCGAGATAGAGCATAAATGTTTAAAACAATATTTATAGTAAATTTAATTTGCAATAAGATCGGTTCTATATACTTTTTCGATCCAAAGTATAGTAACAGAGATATATCGAATTTTCGAAAATCCCCTCCTCTAACCCCCCAACCCCGCCCACTGGTTCGATTTCAGCCATTACCGAACTTTATCTTTCATTTTACATAAAACGATTAAATATCGAGTTTGGTAACGAACAAACAAAAATTGCGACCGACAATGTTAACAGACAAATATATTTATAAAGATTAGAATAGATATATTTATATGATATATATATATATATATATATATATATTTTCTAATGGACCTCATTTTCGTCTTCTACTAGGTTGGATCGATGGACATTTGAAGAAATATTTAGGAAATCGCGTCATGAGTACGACGTCAATAGCTCATTTTGCTTAAGGGAAATCTGCTAAAATAGATTTTCTTCTTTTATTAGAAAATTGTCTTTTTTTTTTTTTTTGTTCAATGTCCTGTTTTAGTTTTTGTCGTTAGTTAGTCAATAGTCTGCAATCGTATAGTAAGTGTAGAAATATTTGTGGAGATGTGTAAACAAATGTGTAAGTATTGTATATACATATAAGTTTGAGTGTGTGTGTGTGGTCTGTGTATGTACTGTTTAATTTGCTATTGTAGGGTCATCTTTAATAAATAAATAAATGATATATGTACTTCAGAATATTAATAATAAGATATATATAATGTATATTGTACATTGCTGTAGGTGTTGAGCGAGAGTGGTACATAACCGCCAGCCCGGATTTGGAGGCCTTCCTTAGTCTTGGACTGCATTATAAGTACATAGTTCTTGAGGACTATCATGTTCTTAGTCCAGTCACCACCGTACAAATCGTCACGGATATTTTCACTCTGAAAAAAAAAAATCAAACACACAGATGAACAAAAAAAACAACTTAATTCAGAAACAACTATTAAACTTCTTAAAAAAAAAAACATTTAACTGGTAACTAGCAGTGGCAGTAGCAGTAGCAGAAGTAGTTGCAGTAGCATAAGAATTAATAGTAGCAGTAGCAGTAGCAGTAGCATTATCATTATCATTAGCACTAGCATTAGCAGTAGCAGTAGCATTAGCAGAAGCAGTAAGAGTAGCAGTAGCTGTATCAGTAGCAGTAGTAGTAGCAGTAGTAGTAGCATTAGCAGTAGCAGTAGCATTAGCATTAGCAGTAGCAGTAGCAGTAGCAGTAGTAGTAGCAGTAGCAGTAGCATTATCATTAGCAGTAGCAGTAGCATTATCATTAGCAGTAGCAGTATCATTAGCAATAGCAGCAGCAGTAGCATTATCATTATCATTAGCACTAGCATTAGCAGTAGCAGTAGCAGTATCATTAGCAATAGCAGTAGCAGTAGCATTATCATTATCATTAGCACTAGCATTAGCAGTAGCAGTAGCATTATCATTAGCAATAGCAGTAGCATTATCATTAGCACTAGCATTAGCAGTAGCAGTATCATTAGCAGTAGCAGTAGGAGTAGCATTATCATTATCATTAGCACTAGCATTGGCAGTGATGATACTTCCTTACGAGTTGGGGGATATGTTAATAATAAAAGTCCGTCACGCTGGGGCTGCGTAAACTAAGCAGATTTCCCTCGTGAAGTTTAGTAATAGATAAATATACATACTGCTAACACAACACCGTGAATAAATACAAACGGAAATAAGAAATGTTTCATCCAATTTCAATAACCTGCCGACAGGAAGCGTTAGGTTAGAAATGTAAAGAAACGGGTCGGCCTCACACCGGAAAGAAAAACAATTACTGAAATATATCAGAATATAAGACATTAATTTTATTGAGAGCTATTTACTATATCTAGTACTGTATTTAATAATGAGCCAGAATAATTGTTATCTCAATCAATAAAATTTTAGTAGTCCAAAACTTTAAGATGGAGGGGCGGGGGGGAGTCACCGGGGCATATTTGCATGTATCTCGTACAAAAAGTTCTCTTGAATACAATTTTTGGTATTTAAACTTCCAATAACGTGGTTTATTATGTAGCAGAGTATTGTTTACGTAACATGAGTAGAAGTGGCGGTTTGCTGAAAACTGAAAAAGGCAAATATATCGGTTAATATTCAAGATAGAGAATAAATGTATATAACAATATTTGTAGTAAATTTCATTTGCAATAAGATTGGTTATATACAATTTTTCGATCCGATGCATAATAACGGAGATATTTGGAATTTTTGAAAATCCTCCCCTCTAAACCCCCCCCCCCTCCCTCTGGTCTGATTTCAGCCATTAACGAACCTGATTTGTCTTTTTACATAAAACGGTTAAATATCGAGTTTCGTAACGATCAAAAAAAAATTGCGACCGCTAGAGCGTTCACAGACAAATATATATATATATATATATATATATATATATATATATATATATATATATATAATTGTGCTGATGTTTTCGACCAGGTTGTATTTATATGTGGTGTGTTGTTCTTTTCGGAGCTTTGGTCAATGTTGGTGAAATGAATCTTAGTTTATGCCGATATTTCGAGAATCTTTATTTTCTCTTCTTCAGGGCTGTAAAAATTACATGTACTACATTATAATATTGCACATTGTTGTTATACATTGTTATAAAAGGGTGTTTTTTCCTTATTATTACTTACCTAACTAGACTAAATATATTTATAGACTATTATACATTCTTATTGCACTATGACTAGGGTTATAGTAACCTTCCTTGTTTTGTTTACATAGCAGGGTCACAGCCTTGTGTATGTTTTATATATTTATAGTATGTAACTTATAATAATTATTGTAAAATAATATAAGTTGCAATAACATAGTGGTAAGTGGCAATAACATAGATTTAACAAAACATAGCAATAATTAAAATAGTGCATAGCAATAACCATTGTAAAATAATATAAGAACCACAGTACAACAATTATAATATAGTTTAACAAACAAATACACCATACTATAAATATATAAAACATACAAAAGGCTGTGACCCTGCTATGTAAACCAAACAAAGGAAGGTTACTATAACGCTAGTCATAGTGCAATAACAATGTATAATAGTCTATAAATATATTTAGTCTTGGTAAGTAATAATAAGGAAAAAACACCCTTTTATAACAATGTATAACAACAATGTGCAATATTATAATGTAGTACATGTAATTTTTACAGCCCTGAGGAAGAGAAAATAAAGATTCTCGAAATATCGGCATAAACTAAGATTCATTTCACCAACATTGACCAAAACTCCGAAAATAACAACACACCACATATATATATATATATATATATATATATATATATATATATATATATATATATATATATATATACTAGCTCAGATACCCGGCTTCGCTCGGGAATTCATTTGAGGCTGAATGGTGATGGTATTTTTTTGGCAAGGCTTTAATTTGCACAATATTTTGACATCTACCCGTCCCAGTGTTTGGGGTTAATACCCGTCGTTTCTGTGGATTTGTTAATAATGAAATTATTTTTCTATGTAAGACTTCACTGTCCTCCATATTGTCATATTTCCCGTTTCCTGTGCATTACGCATAGATTTCAATTATTAAGGAGTAACTATTAACATACATTTGAATTAATTTCACTATTAATTAATTAATAGTTCATATTGAAAAGAATTGTTGAGTAAATTTCTCTAAATAACAAAATAAACAACTTTTGTTATGTGCATATTTGCCGAAACCCCAATACGAAACGAAATATCACTATTTTTAATTTCAGGCATCCTTAATAACCCCCACTCCTGCCCGTCCCTAGAAATATTAGTATGGCTTATTATAAGGAAGGCGTTAGTGCTAATACACATACCGAGTGTTTTATTTAGTTCGGTTGAGTCTTTTGTGCCAAATAAAATTGTTCACTTCCGCTATAGGTTTTAGCGTATATCTCGTTTATAATTCGGTATACGAAAAAAGGGTATATAACAAAAGTTACTCCAAATAACAAAATAAACAACTTTTCTTATGTGCATAATTGCCGAAAAACGAATAGAAAACGAAATACCGCTATTTTTAAATTCAGGCCTCCCTTACAACCCCCACTCCTACCCGTCCCTAGAAATGTTGGTATGGCTTATTATAATGAAAGAGTTAGTGTTAATACACATACCGAGTTTTATTTAATTCGGTTGGGTCATTTGTCCCAAATAAAATTGTTCACATCCGCTATAGGTTTTAGCGTATATCAAGTTTATAATTCGGTATACGAAAAAAGGATATATAACAAAAGTTACTCTAAATAACACAATAAACAATATTTGTCATGTGCTTAATTGCCGAAAAACCAATAGGAAACTTAATATCGCTATTTTTAATTTCAAGCTTCCCTTATAACCCCCACTCCTGTTCGTCTCAGAGGATATTAATATAGCCTAAAGACTAAGTTGGGTTAGTAGTAATATACATACCAAGTTTCATAAAAGGTTCAGCCGTTTATGCGTGAAAAGGTAACAAACAAACAAGCAAATAAACAAACAGACACCAAAGAAACAAAATGCAGTTATGGTGTCTATGACATTTGAAGAAATGTTTCGAAAATCGCGTCATGAGTACGACCTCAATAGCTGATTACCCTTAAGGGAAATCTGCTAAAAAAGTTACGATGGCACTTTCAGCTTTTCCCATACAAAATGAAGTAATATATGTTCAATTAAATAAAAAATTGTATTAATTAAATATAAATATATAATGTTATACAATGTTTTTTGGTTAATCACAAAACTTTTTTATGGCTCCTCACAATTTTATTTCTTATAAATGCTGAGCGCTTTCGGGGACTAAATCCCCATCCTCAGAGCTACAAAGCAATGTAACACCATAATTAGGAGTCTAAAAATCAGTTGTTAAAAATATTTTACATAATTGGTCATATAACAAAAACGTCTATAACATTATAAAATTTTTTTACAATAATAACACCTATATTCAAACACATTTACAATTAAAATATAACACATTAATAATTACTATTTAAACATTAAAATAATATTATAAGCAAAAATTACCGTCAGAGCGTAGGGCGATCCTATAGACTTGCTACCAGGCTAAACCCTGCCGATGCACTGAGGCCAAGGGGATCATTCCAAGCCGCTAGGGAGGGGGCAGAGACAAGTCTGGACATGAGAGACGCGTTTGTGTCAGGATCAGGGCTAAGGAACACATGAGAGCAGGCTCAGAGTTTTATGCACACTGTAAGGAGCACAACCACCATGCTGGAGACCACCGGATAAAATTAATTCATAGTGATGTTAGGGGTTATCTCTTGGACATGGTGGAGGCTATTGAAATAAAACTTGAAAAAGCCATAAATAAAGACAATGTAAATGTGCAGACTGACACAAACGCGTCTCTCATGTCCAGACTTGTCTCTGCCCCCTCCCTAGCGGCTTGGAATGATAAAAGGTAGATGGGGGGGGGGATATCCTGGAAGCCTATTATCTCATGCACATTGCAGAAGGTATTTAATGTTTTATTAAAAATAACTTTTATTATACACACTTTTGTCGTTTAACATAGGCTAAACGAGATATACGCAAAACTATAGCGGGAGTAACCAATTGTATTAGTACAAATTAATGATTATAAATCTCTGCAGCCCCCCCACCTTCTTATGTCTCGCTTGGTAATATTTTGTTGCTGGATGAATTGGACCTTTGCTTCTCCGTAACCAATTGACAAACTCGATAAGTGAATTCTGAAAGAGGTTGTCATTTCTTTCACTTAATATTAAATTGTTGAACTTTATTTCCCAATTCCTAATAATATCATTTGGGATATTGTCATGTGATCCGTCTAGATTAACCTTATTAATATTCACATTGAGATTAGATTCTGATATCCCAGCCAATGTCTTCCTGTATTCTTCTGGCTGCGCCTTACTAAGATGGATTTTTGGCGTTTATATAATTTTCCACATATTAGGCATTTATTAGAAGTATTAATATTTAAATCTGTAACATGTCTTTTTGCTTTATGTCTATTTATCCCTCTTCGGGTATAAAATTTATTACATATTTCGCAAAGTATAGAGTCTTCCACGATGACAGATTGTTCATCTGGCATTGTCTAATTTATGATATATTTGAAAGTTTTGAGGTTAATCTAACCATACTTATCATACCTTCTTGACATTTGCAGCTTGGGGGGGGGGGTGTTCTTGATTTCCACAGGCAGAGGTGGTTTCTTAGCTTGAATTCTATTGTTTGATTTGTCATTCTCGGCTGTTTTACCCCAATGGATGAATTTTTAGCAGAGAGCTTTTTTTTCGTGTTATTATATATATATATATATATACAATTTTTAACGGACCTCCTGGGTAGGTTCGATGGACATTTGATGAAAATTTATAAAAATCGCGTCTTGAGTACGACCTCAATAGCTGATTTACCTTATGGGAAATCTGCTAATATTTTAAAGGTAAGTAGATGCAATGAAAAATAGAGGCAGACACAGGTAGAGGTGAGAGGACGACCTCATTCATGGATTTTCTATCCGATATCGACAAGGGCTGCTTTATGATTGGGATTGGAGGTCCAGGTCCTTTTCGGACTGTAGCGCTTAGATTCTAGTCAACTCTACTCACCATAGTCTTGACCTTTTCGCCGTAGAAGCAGTACACCAATGTGCCAGCCAACATGCTGATCAGCAACATGCTGAGCCCCAATTTCGCTACGAGTGTAACTTCGTCCTGGAAAATGGGACAAATTATAAATCAGGTCACTTATGGCAGGATTCGTAAAATGTTGAAGAATTGTTGAGCTTATGTTGGTGTTCTACGCATTTTTTCGCGTATAAAAAAATTAAGCGAGTCATTCTTACTTTCTTGTTTTCAGCCTTCAATAAACATCCACTACTACTCATTGGATTTCTGCTTAGAAATAGAAATAATGTCCGTCAAGCAGGGGCTGCGTAAACTAAGCATTGCGAAGTTTTGCAATAGAGAAATCTGCATACTGGGATCAGTAGAAGTAACATGCCTCTCCACCAATTTCACGGCCGAACTAGCTTTCGGCGGAAAGTCCCGAATATGATCCGTTATCTGCACACACTTAATAGAAATGCAAATATCTTGGTTTATTGCAATAAGATTTGTTCTATACAAGTTTTCGATCCGACGTATAGTAACGGAGATATTTCGGAATTCCCCCCCCCCCCACTGTAAACAGTCCGATGTCAGCCTTTAACGAACTTGATTTTTCTTTTTACATAAAACAATTAAATACCGAGTTTGGGAACGATTAAATATATATATATAACATTATTTGAATATATATATATATATATATATATATATATATATATAATAATAATAATAATAAAGTATGTTTATTTTGACATTTGAAATAATTTACATTTTAAATATACAATTAATTTATCATAATAATTTCTTTCCTTATACTATATATAACATACATAAACATGGACTCATAAGTCCGTCTGTTGAGTTCGGCCATTATTTACTAAATTATTTATCAGCATGATTGATTATTGCTAATAGACATATCAATATAATATTAACATAATATTACAATATTCTAAATAAAACAATTAAGCTTTAATAAGTATTCTATCTTTAAAAAAAACAACAAAAAATAAATAAAATAAACTAATTATTAATAATTATTTACAAAGAAAGAGAAGAAAAGAAATAATAAATAGAAAACTTATCCATTATACTCAGCTACTAGTAACTTTCTATATCTCAGTGCAACACATAGATATTTATAAAGAGCATGCCAATCTTTGCCATTCAGAAACAAAATAAATTCATTTTGACTAAATGTTGATGAACCAAGGAACTGCTTCCTAAATTCACTAAGCACTGGGCATACTGCTATAAAATGATATGTATTTTCTATTTCATTCATATTACATAAGGAGCATAACCATTGGCCTTCAGTTCTACATACTGAATAATTCAGATTTAACATTTCCCCCCTTGCTTTCATTATAAGGCTTGTGAAATGTAAACTATTATTGCTGTTCAAATAACTATTGTTACCTAAAATTATATTGAGATTATTGTAATTAGAGTGAAATCTAGAATGATTTGCCTTTCCCAACATTTCTTCAATAAATTGCAACCTTAATTTTTCCAATACTATTTCTATTTTCTTATTCATACTTCCTTGCTCTTTAATCCAGCTACAATTTACACCCAGATACTCCTGGCTGATATTTTCAATACTCCTAAACCAATTAGCCTGTTTTTCAATTATATGCTCAGCAATTATTCTGGGCCAACGATGACTTGGGAGGTTTAATGATCTACTTAAATAATTTAAGAATAATTTAAGGGTGAAAAAGTAGAGAGGGTAACGCTTAGTTTCCAAAAACAATATATAATCTGGACAGTTTTTTGGAAGTGCAAACATCTTTTTAATGAAATATTTTTGAATTAATTCAACCTCAATATATTTTTCATAGCCCCAGAATTGTGCACCATAGCACATAACTGCTCTTGAAGTAGATTCAAACACACTATACTTGGACTCGAGTGGTATATTTTTATTAGTGATAAATGTGTGCCATGTTGAATTAATTCCAAATTTGGCTGTAGTGATCTTTTCCCTGAAATGATGTTTCATTACCAGTCGAGGAGTGAGTAGTATACCTAAATATTTATATTCATTTACTACCTCTATTTCTGAGCCTCTAAAATACCATTTCTCTTTTTTTGACAACTTTCCTCCTTTTCTGAATATCATAATTTTTGATTTTTGCAAATTTATTGTCAAATTCCATAGGGCACAATATTCACTAATTCTGTTTATCATATATTGCAGAACTTCAGGTTCCTCAGCCAAAAATATGATGTCATCAGCATACATTAAACAATTAATTTTAACTCCGGCAATAAATATACCACCACCTACAAAATCTGGAACATCATTTATGTAGTATATATATAAATGAGGTGACATTAAACATCCCTGCAATAAACCACAGATTGTTTCAAAGTCTTGAGTAACTCCTTTGTCTGTCCACACTGCAGATTTAGTGTTTTTATATAAAGCTTGTAAAATATTTATGAATTTTGATGAGAGTCCTATAGTTGACAGCTTATAAAACAATGCTCTTCTGTCAGGCGAGTCAAATGCAGACTTGAAGTCGACAAAAAAGCAGTATAGTTTTTTCCTTTTGGGGGCAGTTTTTATTTTAATTATGTTAAATAATGTAAATAGATTATCCACTGTCGAATATGATTTTCTGAAACCGGCCTGGTTTTCCTTCAGTATTTTGTTATAGTCTTCCCATTGTTTTAGTCTCTGCTGCAGCAGTCCTGTGAATAATTTGGTAATACTATCCATGAAACTTATACCTCGATAGCTGTTTGTATCATTTTTATTCCCTTTTTTAAACAAAGGGAATATTATAGATTTTTTAAAAGAATCTGGAATGTCTCCTGTGTCATAAATGTAATTAAAAGTTTCTAGGATTTTTTCTAAGAACATTTCAGGGCAGTTTTTATAAAATTCAACAGGGATTCTGTCAAAGCCAGGTGCCTTCCCACTTTTAGCTCTACATAATACTGACCACAGTTCACTGAACTCAAAGGGAGCATCCAGAATATCATCATGAATCAGGGGTGGTGCATACATAAAAGGGCTAGATTTTATTTCTGGATTTAATAACTTGCTAAAGTAGTCTCTCCATTCTTCGGCTCTTATATCTCCAACATTATGAGTACCTTTTTTCTTGAAAGATTTGACTAAGTTCCAGAAATCCTTTCCATCCTTTACTGCCAAAAATTTATCAGTTATCTCTTGGTAATACTCTTTTTTCTTTTGTGAGCACACCTTTTTATATTTGTAATTAGCTTGTATGTATAAAAATCGTATCCATTCCAAATTACTTTTTCTAAATAATTTTAAAAGATTAAAGGACTTTGTCCTCAAAAGTTGGCACTCTTTATCATACCAAGGACTTTTATAGCACAGTCTTTTGTTACTAACGATTGTTCTTTTTCCCATCCAAGAAGTATTTTTAATTAAATTTGTAATTTTAATTATATTTTCCTCTACATTTCTAATTTTAGAATTATAAAGCTCCATCTTATTTTCCAAATTAATCTTAAAATACTTATCATCTATCTTTGTCCAGCTCAACTTTGGAAGTAGAGGGATAATGACATCAGTTTTATTCATTTGTAGCTTTAGTGACACAGTTATGGGCATATGATCAGAATAAAAGTGTGGCATTACTGAAAAATCTTCTATTAGTTCTAATAGTTCAAGAGATACACAACAGATGTCGTTGACAGAGCTACCATTTTCCTTAATGCAAGTAAACTCTCCATTCATATCTCCCCTTGTTCTTCCATTCAATATAACTAGATTGTTGTCATCACACAGATTTAAAAACGTTTCGCCCTTTTTATTTAAAATCAGATCTTTCGATTCCCTAAAATGCCTTATCTGATAATCTGGGTTTAATAATTCTTCTGGAATGGTCTGCTTATTAGCCACCCTTATATTCATATCCCCAATCAACAAATATTTTGAATTAGGATTTATTGTTTGTTCTACCTCATTGAAATCCTCATCCCACTTCAACCCATTTATATACATAGGGAATATATAAAAATCCAATCCCACACTGACTTTCAAATATAATAAAACTTTATTATTTATTTCCATTATTCTAAAAAATACTTAGCAAATCCCTGTCCTGTTTTATGCCAATCCAATAACCCCCCTTAGCCCTTCCAAAATCACTTTCTCTATTAGCTTTAACACAGTGCAGAACGAAACCAGTAAAGTACTTTTCCACCCATTCAAAATCTTTTACTCTCTACATGGGTTTCTATTAAAACAGAAAATGTCAAAACTTTAACAAACTTAAAAAAATCTAAATCGTTAATTTTATTTTTTTATACCAGACTACATTATAAGATAGTATTTTTTAACCTTGATTTTAAAACTCTACTCACTTCCACAGAGGGGCCGTTGGACCTTACGTAGTTTTTTGGGGGACTGGGGTTGTAGACTCGATAGCTGTTAACCTCATCCCTGATGTCAAGGTGTGATGTAAAGGTGATATAAGTTTAATATCATCCACGTTAATCTGCCGTGTATCCCCTTCCATTCAATCCATGAGAACCTCTTGTTCTGGAAAAAAACAATAGAGCCACCCCTCACAAAAAAAAAACACTTTCATCTTTGTTGTCAGTGAGTATCTTCCTCCTGAGTAGCAGTAGTTTATTTCATAATACTCTCTGCTTATATGTCAAATCTCTGTCCACCCATATTCCTGTACCTTTCAATTTTTTTTTCCTTTACTCAAAATAGTTTGGGTATAATTTTTATTTTCAAATTCGATGTCATTGTCTAATGAATTGCACCTCTTTTCCAGGGTATTGATTAGGCTTTTTAGTTCTTCATTTTCCTGTATCACAAGCGATAATTTATCAGAGATTTCTTTAGCGTCTTTTTTCTTCACCACATCCTTTAATTTTTCATCTAGCATTTTGCTGATTTTTTTGAAGATGGCTATCATCATTGTGACTAGTTTCAGGCTTTCCCCCCTTTCTTCACCACGTCCTTTAATTTTTTTGTTTTTTTTACTATTCTGACTTGACGCTTGCTTTCTTGTAAATCTGGTGACGTATTACTCCTTCTTTTGACAGGTGTGAAGTAGTTGTCAATAGTGTTAATGTTTTCAGTAGACATCCACAGCTGTCAAACGGCAGATGATCCACTGCGCCGGGGATTATGCACTCCTTACCCAATCTTTCAGCTGAGTCCTCTGATCTGAACTACGATAAGGCCTTGTGTCCAGTCTCAATTCCTTTACTTTTATTAAGGAATTACCCACACTATTGTTCACTTCCACAAACCAAAATCTAGTAACTGACACTACTTAATCAACACAATAACTGTACAATTTTTCTTTAATGACCGTGCTATACTTCCCACTAAAAAAGTGATATGTTACAGAGACGATGTGTACACTATGGCCACTAGGCGCGAACCCCTCCCGTATATATTTATATATATATAAATATATATATATATATATATATATATATATATATCTGTTAACGCTCTAGCGGTCGTAATTTTTGTTTGATCGTTACCAAACTTCATATTTAAGCGTTTTATGTAAAACGAAAGACCAAGTTCGTTAATGGCTGAAATCAGACGAGTGGGAGGCGGGGTTTAGAGGCGGGATTTTTAAAAATTCGACATATCTCCGTTATTATGCATCGGATCGAAAAAGTGTATAAAATCAATCTTATTGCAAATTAAATTTACTATAAATATTGTTCTATACCTTTACTCTGTATCTTGAATATTAACTGAGATATTTGCATTTGTATTGTGAGTGTGGTCGGCACTATCCGCCGAGAGCTCTGGCTGCCGTTTTGCTAACTATTCCTCCCTCGTGAATAGGTCTAGAGATACCTTCCTACTACTGTTATTATTAGGTAGATTTCTCTATTGCAAACCTTCACGTGGGAAATCTGCTTAGTTTACGCAGCCCCTGCGTGACGGACTTTTGTTTACATTTTCCCGCCTCAATGTTTAGGATTTACACCCGAGTCCGGCGTGCTGGGGATATGAGAAAAAAGAAAATTTATTTGGACCAATACATAAGTATTATACACAAATGGATGTTACTATACAAGATTTGTTACAAAATTAAGAGATTTTGGTACAACTTGGGAGGTAGTCGCCCTTCAGTCATTGCACCTAAATTATAATGAGTTGCTCCACTTGACATCGGAATGCTGCCATGATATTTCCTTACGAGTTGGGGGATATGTTAATAATAAATGTATTTGTTATGTACTTAATTTTTCAAAAAATACGCAATATTTTTATATTACCCGTTTTCTGTGCATGTATCTTTTTTTATATATAACATAACCATAGATTATCATATTATTATAGTCAAAAATAAGGAGTTTCATTGATTTCGATTTAGTCTTTCGAGTCCTATAACATTGTTGACCCTTCTGTAGTTTTTCGTTGTATACCTCATTCAAACTTTATTATACGGCAAAAGTTTATTTTACAAAAGTTACTTTAAATAAAAAAACAACCATCTTTTGTTACCAAACTCGGAATTTGATCGTTTCATGTAAAAAGACAGATCAAGTTCGTTAATAGCTGAAATCGTATCAGAGGGAGGGGGATTTTCGAAAATTCGAAATATCCCCGTTATTATGCATCGGATCGAAAAATTGTATAGAACTATTAAATACTACTACCTAAGAATATTAACCGTATATTTGCATTTTTATGAAGTCTGTGATCGGGTGTTGTTCGCCCGTTTTCGTAAGTCCGCTCTGGCGGATGCTTCTAACCTAACCTGTAGTTTCTAACCTTACCTAACCTTCGTTAATTTGTGAGATTTATGCAAATACGTTCTGTTCATCCGCCCCCCCCCCTTCTTTAGTTGTTGGACTACTAAAATTTGAGTTATTAAAATATAAATTATTATTAAAATTAAGAAGCCGTTTCAGTTGGGTATTTATTTTAATTAAATGAAAGAATTCTAAATAACGTTTGTATTCACTTATGGTGGTGTTGTGTTACCAGTAAGCTGATTTCTCTAATGCTAAACTTCACATAGGAAACCTGCTTAGTTTACGCAGCCCCTGCGTGACGGACTTTTTTTTAATATATAAATACGTAGATGAAAGCCAACTTGGATTATCAGAATTCCAGGAATCTAGCATCCCTCATCACCTCCATTCTTGCAGCTTACTACCAAGCCTATAATTCAGCTAGCTTCCTCGTTTAAAGCCAGCAGCCTGAAGCTGTCATGTTTACAAAAGCAGCCATTCCAACGAGTTTTTAAAACGACTCAGATTAAAAAAAGTCCGTCACGCAGGGGCTGCGTAAACTAAGCAGATTTCCCACGTGAAGTTTTACAATAGAGAAATCTGCCTAATAATAACAGTAGTAGTAACCTATTCTCACGAGGACGAATAGTTAGTGAAACGGCCACACTAGGGCTCGGCGGAAACTCCCGAACATAGCCGACCACACTCACAATACAAATGCAAATATCTCGGTTAATATTAAAGATACAGAATAAATGTATAGAACAATATTTATAGTAAATTTAATTTGCAATAAGATTGATTCTATACAATTTTTTGATCCGACGTATGGTAACGGAGATATTTCGAATTTTCGAAAATCCCCCCTCTAAACCAAGATCAACAAAATTGCGACGCTAGAGCGTCAGATATATATATATATATATATATATATTATATATATATATATATATTATATATATAATTTTGAACGGACCTCATTTTCGTCATCTCCTGGGTAGGATCGATGGACATTTGAAGAAACTTTTCGAAACTCGCGACATGAGAACGACCTCAATGGCTGAATTCCCTTAAGGGAGGGGGTTTTATGTAAAAATAAAGATCAAGTTCATTAAAGGCTGAAAGCGGACCAATGAATGGGGGGGGACTTTAGAGGAGAGGATTTTCCAAAATTCGAAATATCTACCTTACCATACGTCGCTATAATTATCGTCATATCAATTTATTCTCTATCTTGAATATTAACCGAGATATTTGCATTTTTCAGTTTACAGCCTTCAGCAAATCCCCCCTTCTACTCGTGTTACATAAACATATAAAACCACATTATTCAATGCATAAGTGCCAAACATTGTTTTCCAGAGGCCTTTATTTACGAGATACATGCAAATATGTTCTTGTGATCCATCTTAAATTCTTGGACTAATAAATTTTGATTGATTGAGTAAAAATTATTCTGATTCATTATGAAATTACAGTACTAGGTATAGTACTTAGTTTTCAATAAAATGAATATGTTATATTTTGATATATTTCAGTTATTGTTTTTCTTTCCGGTGAGAGGTTAGCAGACCTGTTTGTTTACATTTGAGACGCTTCCCGTTGGGGGGGGGGGAGATTTTGTATTTCCGCTTGTATTTATTCACATAATATTCATGGTTGTGTTGTGTTAGCAGTACGTAGGTTTATCTATTATTAATCTCGACAAGGGAAATCTGCTTAGTTTACGCAGCGCCTGCGTGACGGACGATTCTTTAATCTGATTGAATTTCTTTATTTTTCATTATACTTATTTTCCATTATTATTGCGCAGCGTTTTGAAAGATTTAAGTTCTTGGTTTAGAAGTGCTCGTTTGGGGAATGACGTTTGGTGCGCATTCTACTGAATAATTACAGAACTAATAAGACTTCTTTTCCATCTCTCTTTTTTCAGTGTTTTTTTTTTATTTGCTATACTTTGAATTCCTTTTTTTTATATTATTTGTACTTATTGAAATTGAGGTCATTTTAATGTCATCTTTAAAGTCGATTCCTTTTCTCCCCTTTTTAAATAATTAGATTTAAACTGTTCATTATATAAATAAAGTAGATCTTATTTTTATGAGACGTTTTAATTTGGAGTTTAGTGCCGACCAAAACAAAAGTGCATCCGCTATATCGTTAACACCCAGGTATAAATAGTTTGGCACGGACCTAATTTTCGTCATTTCCTGTGTAGGATCGATGGACATTTGAGGAATTTTTTTGAAAATCGCATCTTGAGTAAGACACCAATAGCTGATTTCGTTAAGGGAAATCTGCTTAAAAAAATTGGCCCTCCGAATTTTAATAGAAAACCAGACATACCATACATAGAATTTGTTTATATAGATGGATTATTACCTCTGACGGTTTCTATAAAAAAAATTCTCTACCGACCAGTTCGGATTACTTGAGTATTTGGATTAACGAAGTTCGGATTATGGAGATTGAACGGTAGTTAAACATGAAATGAGATCTTAAATAATAAATCAGTTAAATGACATATGCTCTCTTCTCTCTCTCTCTCTCTCTCTCTCTCTCTCTCTCTCTCTCTCTCATATATATATATATATATATATATATATATATATATATATATATATATATATATATATATAAAATTGTAACCTCTGTCTGTACATTGATTTTTTTCGCAAAATTTCACGATAACTTTTCGTTTCGTCAACACATGTCATAGACACCATATCTGCAGTTTGTTTCTTTCGTGTATGTTTGTTTGTTTGTTACCTTTTCCACTCATAAACGCTTGAAACCGGGGCGATTTTATTAAACTTGGTATGTATATTAACTATTAACCCAACTTAGACTTTAGGCTAAATTAATATCCTCTGAGACGAACAGGAGTGGGGGTTATAAGGGAGGCCTGAAAATTAAAAAAATAGCTATATTTCTTTTCCTATTTGGGTTTTCATCGGCAAATAAGAACATAACAACAGTTGTATTATTTTGATATTTAGAGTAACATATTGTTATATCCACTTTTGTCGTAAGCCGAAGAATAAATGATGTTAAAAGCTAAAAACCATAGCGGGAGTCATAAATATTTATTGGGCTCAAAAGACTCAACCGAACTAAAAATAAAACTCGGTATGGTTAATTAGAGTTGAATCGCCTTAAATAACATAAGCCCAATCAACATTTCTAATGGACGAGCCGAATTGGGGTTTGTAAGGGAGGCCTGAAATAAACATTAGTGGTATTTTTGTGTATCCTAATGGATTATTTTCGACAAACATTCACATTACAAAAGTAGTAATATTTTGTAATATTTCAGTAACATATGACGTCATAGTCACTTTTGCCGTATAGAAAAGTATCAACCCGAGAAAAACCCTAACCTCTAAAGCGGGCGCCAACTATATTGTTGGGCATTAACGATTGAACTCTAAATACCAAAACTTCGGTATGTGAATAAGCATTAATTCTTCAGTGATTATAAGCTATATTAAAAATTTTAGGTTCAAAGGGGAGTGGGGATTATAAGAGAGTCTGAAATGAAAAACTCGCTTTTTTATTTTCTATTTGTTTTTCGGCAAACGTGCACATAACAAAAGTTGTTTACTTTGTTATTTAGAGTGAATCTTGTGTGCATTCACTTTTGTCGTAAAATGAAGTAAACACGGGATATACGCTAAACGGGAGTCAATAATTATATTACTACCTATTTAAGGGGTTTTAATAAATGAATATTATGACACATGATGTTATGTTTTCGTCTTATATGATAGTTCAAAGTATGATTCGGATTAGTGAGGTTATAAATCTTCGTCATCCCCTCCTCATTTATTTATTTTTCCTAGAAAATAACTTTGTTATTTATTTCCAATAGAAATATAAACTACAAGAGCATTTCCATTATTTAATTTTTGTAATATAATAACAATTAACGTAATGGTAATGTCATTATGACAAAAAACAATATGCGTTTAAACTCGATATGATATTTTCACGGTACTACTATTATTTAATTCCATCTGGTAGATAAATTATAAAATAATGTTTTGCATCAATAATATAAGTAGAAGAGTGTTGAGAAGTCTAATGCGGGAGCGGAAGATGACGGCAGCCTTACCAGTTAATTGAGTTAACTTATTTCCCGTCTGGCATACCTGGAAGCGATTTCCAGTGAGATTAACTATTACAAATATAATCTTACGTGCAAAACTTTGCCTATACTATGTGACCTCGGATTGGCTTTTGAAAGGAAATATGTTCATTATAGATGATATTTAATTGTAATAAATGCTACCCATGATTATAGTTTGAACAGTGAAGTCTTACATAAAAAAATAATTTTAGTATTAAAAAATGCCAACAACGGGTATAAACCCTTAAAACTGGGATGCGTAAATGTCAAAATAGTTTGCAAAGTAAAGCCTTGCCAAAAAAATACCATCACCATTCAGCCTCAAATGAATTCCCGGGCGAAGCCGGGTATCTGAGCTATCTTCTATATATATATATATAAAATTGTAACCTCTGTCTGTACATTGATTTTTTTCGCGAAATTTCACGATAGCTTTTCGTTTCACATGTCATAGACACCATAACTGCATTTTGTTTCTTTCGTGTATGTTTGTTTGTTTGTTTGTTTGTTTGTTTGTTACCTTTTCACGCATAAACGGCTGAACCGAATTTTATGAAACTTGGTATGTATATTACTACTAGCCCAACTTAGACTTTAGGCTATATTAGTATTCTCTAAGACAAACAGGAGTGGGGGTTATAAGGAGACCTGAAATTAAAAATAGCGATATTTCGTTTCCTATTGGGTTTTAAACAAAGTTGTTCATTTTGTTATTTAGAGTAACTTTTGTTATATGCACTTTTGTCGTATACGGATGTATAAATGAGTTATACGCTAAAAACTATAGCGGGAGTCCACAATTTTATTTGGCACAAAAGACTCAACCGAACTAAACCAAACTCGCTATGTGAATTAATACTAACGATTTCCTTATAATAAGCCATACAAACATTTCTAGGGACGGGCAGGAGTGGGGGTTATAAGGGAGGCCTGAAATTAAAAATAGCGATATTTCGTTTCCTATTGGTTTTTCGTCAAATGTAAACATAACAAAAGTGGTTCATTTTGTTATTTAGAGTAACTTTTGTTATATGCACGTTTGTCGTATATGGAAGCATAAATGAGTTATACGCTATAAACTTTTGCGGTATTCATCATTTTATTTGGCACAAAAGACTCAACCGAACTAAACCAAACTCGCTATGTGAATTAATACTAACGATTTCCTTATAATAAGCCATACTAACATTTCTAGGGACGGGCAGGAGTGGGGGTTATAAGGGAGGCCTAAAATTAATAATAATGATTTCCTATTGGGGTTTCGGCAAATATGCACATAACAAAAGTTGTTTATTTTGTTATTTAGAGAAATTTGCTCAACACTTCTTTTCAATATGAACTACCAGGTACCTCACCTGAAAAAATTAATTCAAATGTATGTCAATATTTTCTCCTTAATAATTCCATTCTATGCATAATGCACAGGAGACGGGAAATATGACAATTAGCAGGACAGTGAAGTCTTACATAAAAAAATAATTTTATTATTAACAAATGCCAACAACGGGTATTAATCCTAAACACTGGAACGGGTAAATTTTAAAAATATTGTGCAAAGTAAAGCCTTGCCAAAAATATACTATCACCATTCAGCCTCAAATCAATTCCCGAGCGAAGCCGGGTATCTGAGCTAGTATATATATATATATATATATATATATATATATATTATAATTAATCACTCTCTCTTTTTTTTCCATCCACGTACCCCTGTAAAAAAATATGGATAGATTTATATTTTTTACTTACGTTCATGAAGAGAAATCCCAAGATGCAAATCATGTATGTTGCACCGAAAATGAAACAGAAAGAATAATACTTCACTACGCTCTCTACGTCGAACACCACTCTGAAAGGAAATAACTTCTTTTATTTATAAACAAGCAAGGGAAACATAAAAACTTTTCATTTTGAATACATTCATAATTAATTTTCAAATGAAAAAATACTCCTTTTGAATCAGTTATTTACGAAGTTCAAGGAAAATGAGAACATTCCTGAAAAGATGGAGATGGATAGAGGCTGGGCGGGAATCTAGAGCCTTCTAGGCTGCCCGGGTCAGACCCCACCGGGCGAGTTGCCGCCTCGAGAGCTGGTGCGGGCTAATATACACTCGGCCAGATACCCCGGCGATCGAGTGTAGCAGAGAATAAGTGTTTTGACAGATGATCGGCACGTGAGTTATTGAACCCACTCGTAAGTTGTTGTGTGGATTGTATACCAACCTGCTGATTGTGCGATAGTGTTTGATAGAATGCGCCATGCATTTCCTTAGAGCCTCATCCTTAGGCAATTTCATCGAAGCGGCTCTTCTCCCGACATGTTTGAACGTCATCCCGACTACTTGGAACTGTGCAGCACACGCCTCGCAGACTGCCAGGAAGAATACGTGATGAGCGATGGCGACTGCTGCACCCATGGTCGCAGCGTGCAGCTGGAACAGGAACATGGAGATGTTGGTCCAGAGGCTGAACTTGTCACCGGGCATCCAGACCTCCACTGGCATCACTCGCAGCATACCTGCAACACGGAAGTGATTTAAAAGGCAGACTCGAAGATTAAGCTCCGAGGAACGCGAAGGGTACAGGAAGGAAGATGGTGTAAAAAGAGTCTTCATCAGGTTTGTGGATCTCGTGTTATCATGTTCAGGTTTCTAAGAATAAATGATCGGGTCCCTTCTGAGCGGACGGGGGAAAGGAACAGGACGTCAATGGAAGTAATACACTGCAAGACGACAGTGAGTATAAAGATTTTCCTCAGAAATCAACACACGTCTGACGACATAAATCTGAGTTACACCAGACACCTTGCCAATAGAGAAACATAATCGAAAGGAGGAAAGAAACTGGAAGCCTATGAAACAGAGATACACTCCAAGATAACAGAAATTCTCCAGAAGTCCACCCCACGTCTTATAGCATTACTTACAGATTTTCATGAATCACTTACAGCAGACACCTTGCGATAGTAGAGGAACGTTGGCGAAGAGAGGAAAGTAACAGGAAGCCTATGAAAGGGATACACTGTAAGATAACAGTGTGTATACAGCTTTCCCTCAGACGTCCATCCCACGTCTTATAGCATTACTTACAGGTTTCCATGGATCAAGGTAGTCATTTACAGCAGACACCTTGCAATAGTAGGGAAAAAGCGGTTGAACGAAGGAATATAACAGAAAGACTATAGATAGGATACACTCCAAGATAATGAATGACGAAGATATCCTCAAGAGTCTCTTTAATTTTGTAGCATCACTTACAGATTTCCAATATTCAATGTAGTCCCAGCTGCAGACACCCGATTACAATAGGGAAAAAGTGAATGCATGTAGGAAAGTAACTGAAAGACTATGGAAAGGATGCACTTCAAGATAACAGTGTGCATAAATCCGTCCCTCGGAAGTCCTATAGTTGTTATCACATCTCCTACAGATTTTCCACGAATCACCGAAGTCCCTTCCGGTGTCTTATACCAATAGATAAGCATAGACGAACGGAGGAAAGTAAGAAGACGCCTATGAAAGAGACACACTGCAATACAACAGTGTTTATAAATGTTCTTCCCCAGAAATCTACCCCAATGATCCTTGTTGAAGGGGGAAATAAGGAATAGAATTTGAGTCAGCTGCTTTGCTTACCGTCATCAGGCGTGCCGAGGAGATAGTCCCCCCTGAAGTACTTAATACTCGGCTTGAGTAGTACTACCAGAGCGTAAGTCGTGACGAACATGTAGCAGAAAGTGTTGATGAGGAAGTTCTTATGCTTGACCGATTTGTTGACGACGTCCTCCACCTGTCTCCTCGTCTCTCCGTCCAGAGTGTCCTGGTAGTCGTGAAAGCCATCGCCCATGGTTCTGCAACACATCGATTGGGTGACATGCATCTGTACATTAGCAGTATTCTGGATTATTTGAGATGTGTTTGCATTGTTGCAGCCTTCCATAAGTACCTGTGGATACTCGGAAACGCCAGAACCGTGCCCCTACCATAGAATATATAATAAACTAGAAGCGGCAGTGGGGCCTGGCTCTCAGAGAACCCAGTGAGTCCTCTCCCTTCACCCTCACCCCCCACTCCCCATGCCGCCCCCTAACCACAGACCGCTTACAACTCGCTAACACACGGGTTTAAATAACAAAGATAATGTTGCATTCTAGTCTTTAATTTTAGCATTTATATTTTAATAATAAAAGTTTTACATGGACATAATAATTTATATAATAAATCTCAAATATCTAGTAAAATGTTATTAATATCACCTTTAGAAAAAAATAAATCAACATTCTCAGACTGCTCCTCTAACAATACGTCCATACTTGTGTATGTTTTTCATTCCGTATTTTAACTTTGTGCATTTGGGTAGAGGGGGGGGGGGGGGGGGTGGGGGGGGGGGGGGGGGTGGGGGGCGGGGGGTGGGGTTGGGTGGTGTTGGGTGTTGTGAGGGGGGGGTTTGTGGGGGTAGTGTGGGGTGGGGTGGGAGGTGATGGTGTGGGTACGGGGGTATGTTATTTGTGGGTGTTTTTTGGCGATTGTGAGTGTAAATTGGCGTGGAATTATTCGTTTATATTAATCTATATGAACTCGGAAAAAGACGTCTTTGTTGCTTTTTGTATAATTCGTATTTTATTTGATGCAGTTTCATCATTGGATATTTTTCAACTTATCTAAGTGATTAATTCAGACATTACAGACATTACCTCATACATGATTGCTCAAGAGAGAAGCTACAGCTACCATAAATTAACGCTTTATCTCAGTATGTTCTTATTCATAAGCGGAAAGAAGTAGTAGATGGCACTTCCCCACCGCCATTTTTATTCCTGATCACATAATATAAAGTGTGAATCAGATTACACTATAACTACGAATAAACACTCACTAGACTGACTTAAACTAAACTGCTTGACTAAATCAGAGCACACTGATTAAAACCAGAGTGTGCAATGATCAAAATCGAGTCATGCCTTTTCTTGGTTATTATGATTTTTTTTTCTTTGGTTCTAAATAGTTTTTTCCAACAGAATTGTAGACACCTTGACTACATCTTCGCCAGGAAATATCAAACCTCCACGATCCTTTGATGTATATTAACCCAGTCTTCCTTTTTATCTATTTTTATTTTTTTCAATTGCTTCTAAGCATCCTACGCAATTCAAAATAGAGTTCAACTTTTCTATATGATGAAACTCTGAGAACAATAGAATTCAAAAAAATTTATAGAATTTACAGTATCAATGAAGCCTGTTCTATAATTTAATCAGTAGGTAAATTGTAAGTGATATATAAAAAATAAAAACATACCACTTATGTACTCAATGGAAAATCACGAGTAACGGTTCGTAAATTCTGTCCCAAATCCAAGTAGTCCGTTGGGAGTATTAGCTATAATTTTATCCCCCGAAAAATAAGTGTCACCTGATTCGTCAATCGAAATGTTTTGGGAATCTGAAAAAAAACCAACACACATATATACAAAATATACATATATTTGTGAAGGTTTGAGGTTAAACTCATGATAAAAAGAGCTGAAAAAGTTAAAGTTACCTGAGTCATGATCATCTACTTCCACCATTCTGTTTCTCGAATAGGTGTCATTTATTTCCGTTATTGGACAAGATCTTGTACGATTAATGCCCAAAATATTTATTTTATCCAATGGGATTGCATTAGAACTTGATGCCGAATTCTCATGAAGCTGCTTATGGACAAGGATGGCTCTATATGCAAACGTGAAATCCTTGCTACTAGGATTATTGTTGCGTCCTCCTCTTGATCGAATGTAAGAAAAAAGTCGCTCAATGTGGTCCTGTGAGATTTTATAGGTAGAGAAGTATGCTTTGTAATATAGGTTTGCCGTCCAAGCACTTTAAATTAATTATGTAATGTTTCGTTTCTTGAAGAACGCTTGTCATTCTTGCTATGTTCAAAGGGTTGAGGGCTTGTTTGAAACCCTGTGTTATAATATTCCTCGAATTTAGAATATCAAAATTTCTATTTAATATTTTAACAAATTTGATTGTGCCCTCACATAATTCAAATCCATCTATTTCATTTCTTAAGCAAGGCATCTTACTTAGTGATTTGATCAACAGCACTCAATAATAATTTCTTGAAAATATATATAAATGTGAAACACAACAGCCAAGAACACGCGGTACACTGGAACCCGAATACACGGAAGGGGTGCATGGAGTGGGGGGAAGTCGCGGGCGCCCGACTCACCCCCCACCACTACTCTGCCGCTTCTAGTCTCCTCTATATTCTATGGCCCCTACTTACAAAACTACCCAAATAGTTGCCGAGGCAAGACTGCATCTTATACTTCAGAGGAGGGTCACCCCATGCTACGGGGGAAAAGTCCGTGACGTAGGGGCTAAGTAAACTAAGCAGATTTCCCACGTGAAGTTTAACAATAGGTTAATCTACAAACTGGTAACACAACACAACCGTGAATATTAAGAGAACAAATTCAAGAGGAAATAAGAAATTTTTCCCCTACCCACGGGAAAAGGGGGGGTATATATATATATATATATATGTATATATATATATATATATATATATATATATATTTGGTCGGACCTCATTTTCTGGGTAGGATCGAAGGACATTTGAAGTAAAATTTCGAAAATTGCGTCATGAGTACAACCTCAATAGGTGATTTCCCTTAAGGGAAATCTGCTAAAATAGAATTTTAATTTTCCCAGCTGCGATGAATCATCTCTCGATATGATACCATCAGTAATATGCTGAAAAAGGTATATGCTATTCTACATAGAGGTGTTTTACAGTTTGTTGTTCCTCGACTTGTCGTTCTTCTTCATTGCTGGAGGGTTCAGTAACGCTGCCACGACATAATTTCAGTACAGTTTTTTTCAACGTAACGAACGAATGCCGCATCGTTTTTTGAACACATCAATCCTCCTTTGAAATCAGTTACATCGGGATAGATATTTGTTTGGAAAAATTTGGATTTTTCCTTCAAAATAGGACCAAAGGCGCCTGAAGTGATCATTCTTGTAAAAACCACGAATTAACTGCATCTTCTCTCTCTCTCTCTCTCTCTCTCTCTCTCTCTCTCTCTCTCTCTCTCTCTCTCTCTCTATCTCTCACTCTTTGTTTTGTTTTTTTACCTGTAACTACTTACCTGTAAATAAACTGCACCTTCCTTTTTTGAAAGTGGAATGACAAGACAATAGTTAGAACGATGAAGTAGAAGAAGAGGTAGTTGACGCCTTCTGTAGCGACGACCAAGTCTGAGATGGTGTGGACAATAGTCTGTACGAGGACTACAACCACAGCTGGGAACGTGAGTATTATGATATGGGCAATGAGTTTGAAACCTGCAAATTGAGTTATAGTAATCAATAATAAGAAAAACTATCATTGAAAATAATCCTAATATTCCATTAGCAAATATTTAACAAACAAAGGAGTTAACAGAGTCCTCTATTTAGGAAGTACGCAGCCCGTCACGCAGGTGCTGCGTAGGCTAAGCAGATTTCCCACGTGCTGAGTGCCACGTGTAGCGGCAATAAAGAGACATGATTAAGAGATTATCTTTAGTTGCTTCCAACCACTTGGTATAAATAGACCACGAACTGAAGCATGGCAGTAATCGGACCAGTAGGGGGAGGGGTGGTTTAGAGGGGAGTTCCGAAAATTTGAAATACGTAGTAAGGTCCAAAAGTTTCCGGCCTGGGATAGAAGGAAAGGTGAAAGAAAAAAACTAGTTTTACTGTTTTTCAATATATTCTCCTCTAAGTTCAATACACTTATTACAACGCTTTGGCTACATTTCTATACCATGAAAAAAATAATTGTCTTCTTTGTTAAAAAATGTTCTTCCACTGCTGCTTGGAGCTCTCCGTCGGTGTTAAATCGCCTTCGACGGAGGTCAGATTTTAATTTTGATAAAAGGTAGAAATCACTAGGGGCCCAAGTCTGGGGCTGTAGGGTGGGTGAGGAGATTTCTTTCTTGAATCCACAGTCCTTCACAGCGGCCTTGGAAATCAATGCTGTGTGGACAGGGGAAAAGGTCGTGAAGGAGGCGCGGACGCCTCTGCTTAAACTTCCCTCGCCTCTTCTCTTTAATGGCGTCTCGTAACCGGTGAAGTAGGGCTGCATAATACTCACCATTCATTGTGGTATTCCTTTCTTTAAAGTCTATCAATAGTTTTCCTTTATAGTCCCAAAAAATTGTCGTCATTATCTTTTTTGTCGACTGCGTGACTTTTTGCCTATTAAAGGAGATGCTTCCTCCTGGTCTTCTCCATTCCATGGACTCTCTTTTGCTGAGTGGATCATAATATAGAACCATTGTCTCATCCCCAGTTAACAACTGAGTTCAAAAAATTCTTTGTGGTCGGCAGATACTCGCGTAAAAATTCATTGCAAAGGTAGTGAAATCGTCCCTGTTTTTAATGAGCTGAAAGAATTTTTTGGAATCCATCTTGCACTGAACCTTGTTCATAAGCAAATGTTCTTTGATGATCACCACCTCAAAACACTTGTTTTTGAAAGCCCCAACCTCGCTGGCTATTTCCTTGGTTTTCAGTCGTGCGGTTCAGACAGTAATTCAGATTCCACAAGTTGGATTGTTTCAGAAGTGACAGCTTCCCAGCGGGGCGAACCGGAACTGGGGCATCTTCTAGACTTTCTCTCCCCTAACTTTAATAATTTTGCCCATTCATTTCACTGTTGGAATACGAGGGGTAGGACTTCCTGTATACACAATCCAAGCACTCTTTAATTTGCGCATGAGTAAGACCCTCTTTACAAATGAAATTTGATTACCCGCACGGTACTCGAGTTAAAACACTGTTAAAATGTGGAGTTTCCTTTAAGGCTGGAACACTTACTGACAAGACTGGAGGAAGTGCGGGCGATGGTATGGAAGTGAGCAGCATGGACCTGCATAGGCGTGCAGCTCCCGGCACGTTTGAAGGAGGGCAAGCAGGACAGGCCGGAAACTTATCGACCTTACTACTTACGTCGGGTCTCAAAATTAGAACCAATTTTATTGCAAATTAAATTTACCATAAATATTGTTATGTACATTTATTCTCTATCTTCAATACTAACCGAGATATTTGCATTTTTTTTTAAGTGTGTGCGGATAATAGACGAGATGAGATCGGCTGATGTCGGTTCCATTCGTCAACTCCGCCTAAAGCTAGTTCGGCTTTCGTGACATTGGTTTAGAGACTCGTTACTACTACTGTTACTAGAATGCAGATTTCTCAATTGTTAAACTTCACGTGGGAAATCTGTTTGGTTTACTCAGCCCCCGTGTGACGGATTTGTTTTTTTCATTAATCAAGTTACTAGAATGCAGATTTCTCAATTGTTAAACTTCACGTGGAAAAAAAACAATACAAAGAAAAAAAATTAACAACATTAAACAAAACAGAAATGGAACACAAAGCACATAAAGAAAACAAACCAGATAAGGAACACAAACCAGAAAAGGAACAGAGAACACAAAAGGAACACAAAACATAAAAGGATCACAACACAGAGAGAAAACACGAAACACAGAGATGAAATCAAAACACCAATGCGAAAGAAATAGAAACGCAACTCAAAACAGTACTGGGATAAAAAAAATAGAACACAAAAGGCGAAATTAACCCTCCGTCGGGCGCAGCTAGCCTGAGAGGCCAGGAAAACATACTTTTTGATACCACGCCTCATTCTGTTTCCCCTGTGAGGGGCCATTCGCAGTAATTTCCTGATTTGTTTTCATGCTTAGAATCCCCTACTAAAGTCTATTGCCATCCTTCATCCAGCCCGTCTGGTCCCTAGGTGGCTTGTGAGGCCGATTGCACCCAATTGCTCCTTAATTACGATGATGAGTTTTTTTCAAGATATACTATATCTATTGCAATCGTTCCTTTTACTAAGATTATTGCTATTCTATACGGAAGTTCGTCGATATCTTGAGAAATAAGTGCTAACTCTAGCCTCTCAGGACGAATGCGCCTCATCAATTTTACTCGTTTTAGTTTAAGCTTCATTCTATTCTAATAAAAACAATATTTTACGTTATAAATATTATATTTGGTTTCCAAAGATCCTAGCGAAGTCTGTCCTACCAGCGTTTTAAATTAAAATTAATTAGTTGGGTAGTGGGGGTTTAAAATATGTGAGCGGCCTCTCAGGCCGGGTGCGCCCGATTTTGTTTCGTCCAGAGGTGGGCCCGACGGAGGGTTAAGCCAGTTATTCGTACTTTCTTGTTTTCAGCCTTCAGCAACTTCTCATCCCCCCCCCCCCTAGAACTCTGTGGGGTGATTAGGTTACAAGGGATACACAAGGTACAGGTGTTATTTCAGTATATGGGAAATGAGCTCAGTTTACGCAACCCCTGTGTGACGGACAAAAGAATGAAACATTTATGAAAAATAGTTTTGGAATTACCGCTGTTTCCATGGTGAAGCCCTCCTAGAACGATCCAGAACTTGAAGTTGGCATTTAGTCCTTTCATGAAGATTCCATCTGTTTGGACTTCTTCTGTAATTGAGTAAAATCATAATTGAAAAAGTTAATTGTTTACAAAGAACAAGAGTAAAAAGGAAGACATTGCTCTGCATTATTTGAAGTATGAATTTATTCATGCATTTACATTCTAGTTGCTATCTGTTGTCATATAAAGCAACCTCAGACACCTTGCCCCTTCGTTTTCAATAGCAGCAGCATCAAACATAGGCCGATGGAAGATGTAGAACAGCTATTGGAAATTTACTTTCGACATAATATATATATATAAAACTAGCTCAGATACCCGGCTTCGCTCGGGAATTCATTTGAGGCTGAATGTTGATGGTATTTTTTTGGCAAGGCTTTATTTTGCACAATATTTTGACATTTACCCGTCCCAGTGTTTAGGGTTAATACCCGTCGTTTCTGTGGATTTGTTAATAATAAAATTAATTTTTTATGTAAGACTTCACTGTCCTCCATATTGTCATATTTCCCGCTTCCTGTGCATTATGCATAGATTTGAATTATTAAGGACTAAATATTAACATAGATTTGAATTAATTTTTCCAGGTGAGGTACCTGGTAGTTCATATTGAAAATAACTGTTGAGCAAATTTCTCTAAATAACAAAATAAACAACTTTTGTTATGTGCATATTTGCCGAAACTACAATAGGAAACGAAATACTACTATTTTTAATTTCAGGCCTCCCCTATAACCCCCACTCCTGCCCGTCCCTAGAAATGTTAGTATGGCTTATTATAAGGAAGGCGTTAGTGCTAATACACATACCGAGTTTGGTTTAATTCGGTTGGGTCTTTTGTCCCAAATAAAATTGTTCACTTCCTCTATAGGTTTTAGCGTATATCTCATTTATAATTCGGTATACGAAAAAAGTGCATATAACAAAAGTTACTCTAAATAATAAAATAAACAACTTTTGATATGTGCATATTTGCTGAAAAAGCAATAGGGGACGAAACATCGCTATTTTTAATTTTAGGCCTCCCTTATAACCCCCACTCCTTCCTGTCCCTAGAAATGGTGTGGTTTCTTCTTATAATGAAAGCGGTCGTGCTAATACACCTACCGAGTTTTATTTATTTCGGTTGGGTCTTTTGTCCCAAATAATATTGTTGACTCCCGCTATAGTCATAAGCGTATAACTCATTTAAACTTCGGAATACGATGAAAGTGTTTATGACAAAAGTTACTCTAAATAACAAAATAAACAACTTTTGTTATGTACATATTTGCGAAAAAACTAATAGAAAACGAAATATCGCTATTTTTAATTTCAGGCTTCCCTTATAACCCCCACTCCTGTTCGCCTCAGAGAAAATTAATATAGCCTATCTCTCAAGTTGGACCAGACTGCTCACGGTGTGCCAATTTAATTTAAAATCGGTTAAGTAGTTTAGGAGTCCATCGCGGACAAACATCGTGACAGGAGATTTATATATAAAAAATTGTAACCTCTGTCTGTAAAATTGATTAATTTCACGATAACTTTTCGTTTCACATGTCATTGATACCATAACTGCATTTTGTTTCTTTTGTGTGTTTGTTACATTTTCAAGCATAAACGGTTAAACCGAATTTTATGAAATTTGTTATGTATATTGCTACTAGCCCAACTTAGACATTAAGCTATATTAATATTCTCTGAGACGAACAGGAGTGGGTGTTATAAGGGATGCCTGAAATTAAAAATAGCGATATTTCGTTTCCTATTGGTTTTTTCGGCAAATATGTACATACAAAAGTTGTTCCTTTGTTATTTAGAGTAACTTTTGTTATATATACTTTTTTCGTATACCGAATTATAAACGAGATATACGCTATAATCTATAGCGGAAGAGAACAGTTTTATTTGGCACAAAACCTCAACTGAACTAAATAAAATTATTATACGTATTAGCACTAACGCCTTTATTATAAAAAGCCATATCAACATTTCTAGGGACGGGCAGGAGTGGGGGTTGTAAGGGAGGTCTGAAATAAAAAAAATTGTGGTATTTCGTTTTCTATTGGGTTTTCTGCAAATATGCACATGACAAAAGTTGCTTATTTTGTTATTTCAAGTAACTTTTGTTATATTCTCTTTTGTTTTATAACAACGTATAAACGAGATATACACATAAAACTAAAGCGGGAGCCAACTATTTTATTGGGCACTAACGATTGAACCGAACTTAACAAAACTCGATACGTGAATTAGCATTAATTCTCCCAAGATTATAAGCTATTTTTAGGTTCAGACGGGAGTGGGGGGTTATAAAGGAGGCCTGAAATAAAAATTCGCGATATTTCATATTCTACTTATTTTTTGGCAATCGTGCACATAACAAAAGCTGTTTACTTTTTATTATATAATTAGATTAACTTTTGTATATAATTTTTTTTTGTAAAATAAGGTATGAAGCAAGTAATTTATGTAGAAATATTGATATGCTCAACAATTCATTCCAATATGAACTACCCGGTACCTCACCTGGATAAGTTAATTCAAATCCATGTTAGAATTTTGTCCTTAATAATTTAAAACTATGTTATTTTTTAATGCCAGTAACAGTTTGCACCAAATAAAGTATACTGCCCCCCCCCCTTCTCTTATCCCAAACATTAATTCATGAGAAACGCCGGTTTTCTCTAAATGTATTTAATTCATTATTTAATTAATAACGTGAAAAATATTTGAACAAACAGTTTTCGTATTGTGAAGATAATGTAATCTGTAAAATAATGTATGTATTACAGAATTGATATCCTAAAGGAGTTGGCAGCACTGAGGCTAGGGAGGTACTTCCTTTGTCCTATCAGCTCTGCCACTTCCCTGCCTGCCTCATACTGGTCTATGAATACATGATAATTGATGCTTACACTTTTAGCAATGTAGTGTTATTCTCAGGAATGTGAATTTGTTTAATAATCATAAATAAATAATTTAAAAGGATGAATGCTGGGGATGTGCACCCAGTTATTTCTGGTATTTATTAACTCTGCTCCGCAAATGTATGATATACTTTACTAAATACCAATATAAATATATAGTTTACAATCGAGACTTACAAAAGTGGACGGGCATTCATTATAACAAGCCATACCAACATTTATAGGGACGGGAAGGAGTGGGGGTTGTAGGTGACGTCTGAAATTGAAAATGACGATATTTCGTTTCGCATTGATTTTTCGGTAAATACGCACATAACAAATGTTGTATAATTTATTATTTAGAGTAACTTTTGTTATGTACACTTTTGTCGTATACATAAGTATTAATGAGTTATACGCTAAAAACTATAGCGAGAGTCAACAATTTTATTTGGCACATAAGACTTAACGGAGTTAAACAAAACTCGGTATTTGACTTAGCGGTAACTCCTACATGATAATAAGCTGTACCAACATTTCTAGGGGCGAGCAGGAGTGGGGGTTGTATAGGAGGTCTGAAATTAAAAATAACAATATTTCGTTTCCTATTGTTTTTTCGGCAAATACGCTTATAACAAAAATTGTCTATTCTGTTATTTAGAGTAACTTTTGTTATATTCACTTTTGCCGTATAACAAAGAATAAACGAGATATACACCAAAAACTAAAGCGGGAGCAACTATTTTATTGGGCACTAGCTCAGATACCCGGCTTCGCCCGGGAATTCATTTGAGGCTGAATGGTGATGGTATTTTTTTGGCAAGGCTTTACTTTGCAAACTATTTTGAGATTTACCCAACCCAGTTTTAAGGGTTTATACCGGATGTTGGCATTTTTTAATACTAAAATTAATTTTTTATGTAAGACTTCACTGTTCAAACCATAATCATGGGTAGCATTTATTACAATTAAATATCATCTATAATGAACATATTTCCTTTCAAAAGCCAATCCGAGCTCACATAGTATAGGCAAAGTTTTGCACGTAAGATTATATTTGTAATAGTGAATCTCACTGGAAATCGCTTCCAGGAATGCCAGACGGGAAATAAGTTAACTCAATTAACTGGTCCCGTCATCTTCCGCTCCCGCATGAGACTTCTCAACATTCTTCTACTTATATTATTGATGCAAAACATTATTTTATAATTTATCTACCGGATGGAATTAAATTATAGTGGTACCCTGAAAATATCATATCGAGTTTAAACGCATATTGTTTTTTGTCATAATGACATTACCATTAACGTTTAATTGTTATTATATTAGATATTTGTTTCAATAACTTCAAGGTACATTATAGAAATTAAATAATGGAAATGCTCTTATAGTTTATATTTCTATTGGAAATAAATAACGAAGTTATTTTCTAGGAAAAATAAATAAATGAGGAGTGGATGACGAAGATTTATAACCTCACTAATCCGAATCATACTTTGAACTATCATATAAAACGAAAACATAACATCATTTGTCATAATATTCATTTATTAAAACCCCTTAAATAAGTACTAATATAATTATTGACTCCCGTTTAGCGTATATCCCGTGTTTACTTCATTTTACGACAAAAGTGAATGCACACAAAAGTTACTCTAAATAACAAAGTAAACAACTTTTGTTATGTGCACGTTTGCCGAAAAACAAATAGAAAATAAAAAAAAGCGAGTTTTTCATTTCAGCCTCTCTTATAATCCCCACTCCCCTTTGAACCTAAAATTTTTAATATAGCTTATAATCATGGAAGAATTAATGCTTATTCACATACCGAGTTTTGCTAAGTTCGGTTCAATCGTTAGTGCCCAACAAAATTGTTGGCTCCCGCTTTAGATTTTAGTGTATATCTCGTTTATACTTTTCTATACGACAAAAGTGAATATAACAAAAGTTACTGAAAATAACAAAATAAACAACTTTTGTCATGTGCATGTTTGCGAAAACCCAATAGGAAACAAAATATCACTACTGTTAATTTCAGGCCTCCCTTACAAACCCCACTCCTGCTCGTCCATAGAAATGTTGGTAGGGCTTATGATAATTAAGGCGTCAACTCTAATAAACATACCGAGTTATATTTAGTTCGGTTGAGTCTTTTGAGCCCAATAAAATTAATGACTCCCGCTGTAGTTTTTAACTTATAACTCATTTATACTTCGGCTTACGACAAAAGTGTATATAACAAAAGTTACTCTAAATATCAAAATAAATAACTTTTGTTATGTTCATATTTGCCGAAAACCCAATAGGAAACGAAATATAGCTATTTTTAATTTCAGGCCTCCCTTATAACCCCCACTCCTGTTCGTCTCAGAGGATATTAATATAGCCTAAAGTCTAAGTTGGGTTAGTTGTAATATACACACCAAGTTTCATAAAATTCGGTTCAGCCGTTTATGCTTGAAAAGGTAACAAACAAACAAACAAAGAAACAGATACCAAAGAAACAAAATGCAGTTATGGTGTCTATGACATGTGAAACGAAAAGTTATTGTGAAATTTCGCGAAAAAAATCAATGTACAGACAGAGGTTACAATTTTATATATATATATATAGATTAACGGTTGAACCGAATTTAACAAAACTCGGTATGTGAATTAGCATTAACTCTTCCATGATTATAAGTTACATTAAAATTTATAGGTTCAAACGTGGGGGTTATAAGGGAAGCCTGAAATAAAAATTTGCGACATTTCATTTTCTATTTGTTTTTCGGTTATGATGTATCTAAAACAGTTTTCCCTATGTGTATTTAATACTTTATTTAATTAAAACGTGAAAAATATTTGAATAAACAGTTTTAGTATTGTGAAGGTAATGTAATCTGATTTGTTAATATAATTTAATGTATTACAGGATTGATATCCTAAATGAGTTGCCATCATCACTAAGCCTAGGGAGGTGTCAAGCTACTTCCTTTGTCCTATCAGTTCTGCCGCTTCCCGGCCGACCTCATATTGGTCTATTTTTAAATGTTATGATACTTATAGCAATGTAGTCTTATTCTCAGGAATATGAACTTCTTTAATTACCAAAAATAAATAATTTAAAAGGATGAAGGCTGGGGATGTGCAAACAGTTATTTCTGGTATTTATTAACTCTGCTTCGTTAATGTATGATATACTTTACTAAATACCAATATAAATATACAGTTTACAATCGAGACTTACAAAAGAGTATTTTAATAGCGGTTATGGCTTACCTAAAACAGCTGTCACCATTAAGCTTTGTACCGCATCAAGGGAAAGGAACTTTTATTCATACATGCTTTGGAAGATAAATACTTTCTACAATTATGAATATACGATGTTCAATACGTTATAAAAAAAAGCAACATGCACATGAGACGGGAAATATAAAAAATATTGAGGAGAGGGAAGTCTTAAATAACAAATAATTTTATTATGAACAAATCCACAGCCACGACGGGTATGAACCCTAAAGACTGGCACGGGGAAATGTCAAAATATTATGGAAAGTAAAGACTTGCCAAAAGAGTACCTTCATTCAAGTTCTAATGAATTCCCGGGCGAAGCCGGGTACCTTAGCTAGTATAACAATATTTATATACTTTTTCGATAATAACGTAGATATTTCGAATTTTCGAAAATTCCCACCTCTAAACCCCCCCCCTCCCACTGGTCCAATTTCAGCCATTAACGAAATTGATCTTTCTTGTTGTACAAAAGGAGCAAATATCGAGTTTGGTAACGATCAAACAAAAATTAAGACCACTAGAGTGTTAAGACAAATTATTTATAAATAATTTTGAATGGACATCATTTTCGTCATCTCCTGGGTAGGATCGATGGACATTTGAAGACAATTTGCGAAAATCGCGACATGAGTACGATCTCAATAGCCGATTTGCCTTAAGGGAAATCTGCTAAAACTCTTACCATCAGTGTGTCCATCCCCAGACATTGCAGGTTGTCCAACGAGCGGCGCAGCTCAGCCTGACACGGACTCCAAGATAATTACCACCTGTTTTACCCCACAACACATTCAGCCAAAACCGCAAGGCCTCCACCGACAATCGAATGAAACATGAGACATCCTCCTCTAGCTGAAGTATAATTTCAGTGCTGAATATCTGTTTGCGACACGCGACTAACACCAGCAAGAAACGCTTAACATAAATATTAAATTATGTTAAATCATTTCACCATATATAATTCTGAAGGCACGTTGTAGTAAATGAAGATGGCTAGAGGCTCGTTTATAATCTTGCAATAAAATATGAGAATATTTGTGGTGAGTGGATTCTTGAATAACCAATAAACTCTGGAATGGATCTAGATTGCACTGGTCAGTAGGTGTTAATTATATTTCCTAATATATTAAATAAGACTATCAAGGCCTTATTATATCTTGAAATTAGGTGGCCTGAATAGATATATCAAATAGTAATGGTATATATATATATATATATATATATATATATATATATATACATATGGTATATAGTTGTTGTTACGTGGCAATAGTTCTTTTGGATTGCAAAATTAAACACACACAAGTTTCACAGTTTTTATCACTGCACAATTTATTTAACAATGCTCAATACACTTGGATAATTATTCTTAATTACTACTCACAATATGCACTGATAGCGTCACTGTTCTTCAGATTACACAGTCCAATAATTCACTCACGGTCACTGAAATTCATAGAAAGACGGCACTGCACTGTTCCTTTACTTCGCGGCACTGCACTGTCTAAACACGGCACTAAACTGTTATTTTCAGTCACGGAACAACACTGTTCATCTTATAAAAATACTTTACCGCACTGCCTTAAGTCGCACTGTAGTACCAAACGCACATATGAGCACTTGAGAAGAAAAATGACTAGCTAGCGGCTGGCCAGTTCTTTATATAGGTCATCGGCATACATCAAACGGGAATTGGCTGGGCCCTTCGACGTCTGGACTAGTAGGAGCTCGGCCCTCTGTCGGCTTCTTTGATCTACCTCGCACTTCCCAAATACGCGACTCTCTCTGCTAATCCTTCATGTATTTAATTTTCGCAAAAATATTTTCCAAGTTTTTACGTAGATCCAAGCATTACAGGGCTAACCATACACCCACTCAAATAAAAAAGAAAATGTTTTCTAAATACCCATGGCAGACGTTGCTACGGTAACTAACCATTGGACTTTGAAATTAAAAAAGAAAATGTTTTCTAAATACCCATGGCAGACGTTGCTATGGTAACTAACCATTGGACTTTGAAATTAAAAAAGAAAATGTTTTCTAAATACCCTTGGCAGACGTTGCTATGGTAACTAACCATTGGACTTTGAAATTAAAAAAGAAAATGTTTTCTAAATACCCATGGCAGACGTTGCTATGGTAACTAACCATTGGACTTTGAAATTAAAAAAGAAAATGATTTCTAAATACCCTTGGCTAATGTTGCTATGGTAACTAACCATTGGATATTGAAATTAAAATAGGCATTTTTTTTTTGCTACACCAATAACATATGCGCCGTCAGGACGTCGGCCTGGAGAAGATCGGATAGCTTCTGGCCGACCTTGCTTTTGTCCAGCTTCCAGAGGTTGCGATTCGTGCCATAATGACGTTTTTCTTTAATCGTTGAATAATGGTAACATTACTAAACTGAAATGAGTGAAGAAAGTGAAACATTTTGCAATAGAGTGAAGAAAGTGAATTACCTTCTTAATTAGTAATAAGTATGAATTAAAAAATAATTTCAAGTTGGAAATTAAATGCTTTTAAATGTTTCTTAACATTGTAAGAATTTATTTTAACAAAATAAATTGAAATGTGAATGAATTATTGGTGGAAATAATCAATATATTTTATAATTTAAATATAATAATAATTACCTTTCTTGTTTATAACCTTCACTTGTTTATAACTGCACTACTTCACAATCATCACTAGTTGTTTTATAACTATGCTTATAACCTGTCACAACCATGCTTATAACCTACCAACAACATACCATAATCTTCACAACATCCTAATTTTGTTCATATTCTGGTTAGATCTGATCATGAATTACACGATTACAGAAAAAAATTAATATTACACACGTGACGAAAGTAGAATTTACAACTCTCGTGAAATTACCACACTCGCTTCGCTCGTGTGGGTAAACGTTTCACTCGAGTTGTAAAATGATCTACTTTCGTCACTTGTATAATAAATAACTATTTCCATTGTCTTAGGATGGAGCGGATTTGGCAGGTGGGGAGCTAAGAACAGGTGGGATTTCTGGTCCTATGCGCTGTTTAATGAGTTTCATAATGTGAGGGGGTGGTGTCTTTAGACTGGGAGGAGATCTGATGAATTTTGGGATCGCTGCATCTGCTGCTTCAATGATAATTTTTGTAAGTTCCTCCATTCTCGTCTCAACGGAGGGGCGTCTCCGACGGAGGTGTACGCCGGAGTGTTCTCGTACAGAAGCGACATAGAAACGCAATTTTTCATTTCGGGCTTTCCTTATATGCTCCCCCCTCACCAGCTCGTCCATAGAAATGTTGATGCAGCTTGTGATGAAGGTCTTGCTCAGTTACGTATTAAATGAATTACACGATGACAAGATTTATATGCCCCAGCGAAAATTATTTTTGGCCTATTGTTATGACTATTATATGTATAAAAAGAACTGTATAAAAAAGAAAAAGTTAATCTAAATGACATAGTAAACAACTTTTGTTATGTGCATGTTTGTCGAAAAACGAATAGAAAATGAAATACCGCTAATTTAAATTCAGGGCTCCCTTACAACCCCTACTCCTGCCCGTCCCTAGAAACGTTGGTATGGCTTATTATAATGAAAGCGTTAGTGCTAATACACATACCGAGTTTTATTTATTTCGGTTGGGTATTTTGTCCCAAATAAAATTGTTTACTTCCGCTATAGGTTTTAGCGTATATCTCGTTTATAATTCAGTATACGAAAAAAGTGTATATAACAAAAGTTACCTTAAATAACAAAATAAACAACTTTTGTTATGATCATATTTGCCGAAAAACAAATAGGAAACGAAATATTGCTATTTTTAATTTCAGGCTTCCCTTATAACCCCCACTCCTGTTCGTCTCAGAGGATATTAATATAGCCTAAAGACTAAGTTTGGTTAGTAGTAATATACATACCAAGTTTCATAAAATTCGGTTCAGCCGTTTACGCGTGAAAAGGTAACATACAAACAAACCTGTTACCTTTTCACGCATAAACGGCTGAACCGAATTTTATGAAACTTGGTATGTATATTACTACTAACCCAACTTAGACTTTAGGCTATATTCATTTTCTTTGAGATGAACAGGAGTGGGGGTTATAGGGGAGGCCTGAAATTAAAAATAGCGATATTTCGTTTCCTATTGGTTTTATGGCAAATACGCACATAACAAAAGTTGTTTATTTTGTTATTTAGAGTAACTTTTATTATTTACACTTCCGTCGTATACTGAAATGTAAATGCGTTATACATTAAAAATTATAGCGGGAGTCAACTATATTATTTGGCACAAAAGGCTTAACCGAACTAAATATAACTCGGTATGTGTATTAGCACTGACGCCTTAATTATTATAAGCCATATCAACTTGGGGTTGTAAGGGAGGCCTGAAATTAAAAATAGTGATATTTCGTTTTTCTGTCAATATGCACATGACAAAAGTAGTTTATTTTGTTATTTAGAGTAACTTTTATCATATACACTTTTGTCTTATAACCAATTTTAAATGAGTTATACACTTACAACTATAGCAGGAGTCCACAATTTTATTTGGCACAAAAGCCTCAACCGAACTAAACAAAACTCGGTATGTGAATTAGCACTAACTTATAAGACACGCCTGTAATAAAAACTCGTGTTTTTTTTTTTTCATTTTCTATTTATTTTTTGGCAGACGTGCACATAACAAAAGTTCTTTACTTTGTTATTTAGAGTAACTTTTGTCGTAAAATGAAGTAAACACGGGATTTACGTTAAAACTGTAGCGGAAGTCATTAGTTTTATAAGTACATATTTAAGTGTTTTTAATAAATGCATATTATGACAAATGATGAGAATCAATAATTTAAGGAAAAGAATATTGATAACTCTCAAGCTGGAGCGGAAGACGAGGGAGGCTAATGCAGTTAACTGAGTTTACTTATTTCCTTTGAAATGCTGGCATTACTGGAAGTAATTTCCAATTAGATTTACTATTAGGAATATAATTTAAGTACAAAACTATGCTTAACTATATGTGCTCGGATTTGATTTTGACCAGAAATATGTTCATTATAAGTGATATTTAATTGTAATTAATGCTACCCATGATTATGGTTTGAATTATTCAAAAACGGAGAGTCAAAAAGTGTAGAGTGATAGATTAGGAACACATTTTAATTTATTCTTTAAAACTAAAAGTTCTATTCTGTTAGTCCCCAAACGTTACCCTTTAGGATTGGCTATTTCGGGAAAACATTACGCCATGGAGGGAAGTGTAGTTGTACACATTGAAGTCTCGCTATAAAAATACCATCATTAGTCAGTCAACAATGATTACACGGTCATCGCCGGGTACCTTAGCTAGATTATTTATACAAAATACGTAAATAATAGATGCATCTATTATTATGCATCTATAATTATGATTTGAATTATTCACGGTGTGTCAAACAGTGGAGAGGGAATGATTAGGGACGTATTTTCATTTATTCTTCAAATCTAAAATTTGTTTTCTTTAGGTCCCTCGACTGACCCTTACGGGAAAACAATGCGCCCAGACGGGAAGTGCAGTTGTACATGTAGACGCATTCCCAAAAACAAAATAGAATCTTTTCGCCTCAAATGATTTCCCGAGCGAAGCCAGGTACCTCGGCTAGTATATATATATTTTGAGAGCATCTTTCTCAAGATGGCACCTCCTACTCCTCAGATCCTTAAACATTTCTAGTAGCTTCTTTCCCATTACATATAATGCGATTAAACTATCTGAATGTAATTTAAATCAACATTTCATTGTAACTAATCAATGTTGAGACAGTAACAAATTTTGATACGGCCACATGTTATTAGATAAAAGTCCGTCACGCATGGGCTGCGTAAACTAAGCAGATTTCCCACGTGAAGCTTTACAATAGAGAAATCCGCCCAATAACAGCTGTAGTAGGAAGGGATCTCTAAACCTATTCACGAGGGACAAATAGTTCTGTAAACGGCCATCAGAGCTCTCGGCGGAGAGTCCGGAACATGGCGGGGTTCCGTCTACCACACACACAATACAAATGCAAATATCTCGGTTAATATTCAAGATACAGAATAAATGTATAGAACAATATTTATAGTACATTTAATTTACAATAAGATTGATTCTATACACTTTTTCGATCCGACGCATAATAACGGAGATATTTTGAATTTTCAAAAATCCCCCCTCTAAACCCCCCCTCCCACTGGTCCGATTTCAGCCATTAACGAACTTGATCTTTCTTTTTACGTAAAACGCTTAAATATGAAGTTTGGAAACGATCAAACAAAAATTGCGACCGCTAGAGCGTTAACAGACAAATATATATATATATAATTTTGAACGGACCCCTTTTTCGTCATCTCCTGGGTAGGATCGATGGACATTTGAGGAAATTTTTCAAAACTCGCGTCATGAGTACGATCTCAATAGCAGATTTCCCTTAATGGAAATCTGCTAAAATGACGGAAAGATTAGCATTTGTCTTCAGTTTCCGAAAATTCATAACTTGGTTCAAAGTCGAAATTTTTACTCGACGTTGCTATCATATACATAATGTGAAAAAAAATTAATTTTATATTCTGTCCTATCGGAGATATAGAACCCCAAACTTTAGAAAAATTCATAAATTCAAAAAAAAAAAAAGAAAACAATTCTTAAAGCTGTTGCTGAATAAAATGTGATTACTTGAAGATTCCTTACTGCAAAATAAACATTACTTCTGGTAAATCACTCCTTCATAGTTTTTTAAATTCTAAATACCGGAATCTCTCAATTTTCAACCCCTAACTTTTGAGAACATTTTGAAGGGTAAACTTTGCATTTACGCCATCGTAGCTTAGAAACAATATTGTAGAGGAGAAAGTTTCGAAATAAATGTTTCCAACTACAATGTTGTAGAATGATCCTGCCCTGAGTTAATCAATTTAACACTAACGTCTTCAAAACGAAAAAAGTCCGTCACGCAGGGGCTGCGTAAACTAAGCAGATTTCCCACGTGAAGTTTTACAATAGAGAAATCTGCACACTAGTAACACAATACCACCGTGATTAGATAATGAGAACTCTTTCAGTAAAGTAAAATAAATTCCCAACTGAAACGGCTTCTGAATTGTAAGAATAATTTATATTTTAATAACTCAAATTTTAGTAGTCCAAGAACTAAAGAAGGGGGGGCGGATGAACAGAACGTATTTGCATAAATCTCACAAAGTAAAGAAGGTAAGGTAAGGTTAAAAACGACAGGTTAGAAGAAGTTCCGCCTGAGCCGAGAATTGACGAAGATGGCCGACATAATACGAACCACAGACTTCATAAAAATGCAAATATCTCGGTTAATATTCAAGATAGAGAATAAATGTATATAACAATATTTATAGTAAATTTAATTTGCAATAAGATTGGTTCTATACAATGTTTCGATCCGATGCATAATAACGGACATATTTTGAATTTTCGAAAATCCCCCCTCTAAACCCCCCCCCCCCTCCCTCTGGTTCGATTTCAGCCATTAACGAACTTGATCTGTCTTTTTACATAAAACGGTTAAATATCGAGTTTCGTAACGATCAAACAAAAATTGCGACCGCTAGAGCGTTAACAGACAAATATATATATATATATATATATATATATATATATATATATATATATATATAGATATATATATATATATATATATATATATATATAGATATATATATATAATTTTGAACGGACCTCATTTTCTTCATCTCCTGGGTAGGATCGATGGACATTTGAAGAAAATTTTCGAAAATCGCGTCATGAGTACGACCTCAATAGCTGATTTCCCTTAAGGGAAATCTGCTAAAAACACTTTCGAATCTCTTTCCCCTCTAAACTCCCGAACGTAAAATCTTAATTGGTGACGTCACCTTACAATGAATTTGGCTGTCTCTCGCATAAGGAAGGTCTCTTGCAAACAATTTCAATTTGCGTCAAGAGTTCTACATCAACAGCTGATTTAACTTAAGGGAAACTGCTAAAAATGAGTTTTTAATTTTAAAACATTAGCCTGAGGTATTCTGGAGGATTTGGTGTTATTAAGAACAGAAATGTTTTTGTTGTCACCTCCTCTTTAGCTGTGGAGATGAGGCCAAAGGCAGTTATGGTTTTATTACCCGATGTACCGTTATTTATTACTTTATGACGGCCCTTTCTGGTTGGGGGAGGATGGCTCTGAAGCCGCTAAAAGCATTTAACCCTTCACAGACAAGGAATATGAAAATTACATTGCAGGCAAGCTGGGTCACGGGTGACCCAGTCATATTTATAACACATTTTTTTCATTTTAACAAAAATATTCCAGTTGTTGTTGTTGTTTTTTTCATATAAAAAAAAGAAAGTATAGTTTGAAAAATTTATTTTATTTAGCAATATACATAATATGATAAAAATACAAAAACTTACATTAGTAGGAACTATAGTTAAATTAGTAGGAACGTAGAGTTCCAGACCTTTGGTACCTTTGGTATCCGTATAGGATAAAAGATAAAAATTAAACGAGTAAACTCCTAGAAGGGAAAAAATAAGAAATTTCCAGCTATAAAAGACGAGAAAATTTAATAAAATCTTAGTGATTAAATAATTTTCAGTAAGTTATCAGTCTTCCATTTCATCCGGCAGTCCAGCAATAATTTGTCCTACTCTGAACAGTCAAAAACTTTCCAGATCAAAATAAATAGTTTAAACTCTTACAGAAAAAATATATATAAAAAAATACTCTACGTAAAAAAGAATAAGAAAATATGAGGGATAAAAAATCAAAAAAATGGAATGAACTCTTAGTAATGAAAGTTCACTAATACTTCAAACTCAGAACAATCTAACAATCTTCTATTTCTTCATCTTCTTCAGGTGAGACTCTGGTAATGCATCGTGAACAAATACTTAGCCTATGCTCAGCACATAGGCTGCGATTACAATGAGCGCAGTTTGATGTACCCTTACGATCTCTTGATTTTTCACAAAAAGCACACCGACGTCTTGAAGTGCTGGGTCCAGGCTGATTCTCAATTTCTTTTTCATCAACTCTCGGAAGGAGGGGAGGGGTACCGTGCATTCCCCCTCCCCTCCTTCCCTTACTTTACTCAGAATATTATTTTTACCAACCTCTGAGTCACCGGCGACCCAGCCTTGCCTGTGAAGGGTTAAGAAGAAAGGGCAAGAGACACGAGCCTGCCTGTGGTGTCAATGAACGGGAGGAACCAGCCCAGGTACTTGCCTTTGTCAGGAAGGGTGTACTTGTAGAGCAGGTAAGGGCTACTTGCAGCTCAGTCTCAGCATGGTCAAGGACGTGTTCAGCAACTTGCACAGTGCAACATGGACAGAATGGATGTTTATAGTATTTTACCCCAAGCTCCAAAACTTGCCCTTCCATTAATCAAAGAAGAAGCACTAGAGAATCCAATATCAGAGGGTAAACACATTTATCACTTATATACCTTAAAATGTTTCCTTGTGACTTTAATTTCCTTAAGTAAATGTTTGTTGTAGATGACAAGAGCAAACTATTTATGATTGAGAAAGAAGATTCGAATAATTTTGGGAGTGTAATGTCGGATTGTAAGTATATTTGAAAGATTTACATTTTGGTTTACTCTCATTGATTAAAGATTTACTCTGATTATAGCAATTCGTTATTCTGGGATTTGTTTCAGATAATGAAGAGATGTTCCCAACTTTTGTGAAAGAAGAACAGTTCTACTCTTCTAATATTTCTAAATCCGCGGGTGAATACTTTCATATTCCCTATTTAGTGTTCAGCCTCATTTTATGGAGTAGTTATTAAATTCATGGTTGTGATTGGATTCATCATTTATGCCATTATCAGCGGCAGATAGTATACAAACAAACCAACAAATACATTAAATACTAGTTCTTCTTTATGTCCTGCAGTTGTGGCTATACCAAACCACGGGAAGTACAACTTACTTTTTTTATTTGCAGGGATTGGAGAAACTACATTCCATGTGAAGGAGGAACCACCCTTGGATATTCCTATAGCCTTGAAAGAATTCCAGGGTAAGAACAATAATGTATTCTATTATATTTTAGGTAGAAATTAAATTGATATTTTAATAGCTAAGAGCAAGCTCATTGTAATATATGTATATATATATATATATATATATATATTTAATTTAACCAATTTATAAAAAACCTCAACAATACAGCCTTATGTTATGATTGCTGTGAATGATACTTGCATTCTGTATCTATGTTACGCCCTGCAGTTGTGGCTATATCAAACCACTAGAAGTACAACTTGCTTTATTATCTGTTTGCAGGGATTGGAGAGACAATGTCCCATGTAAAAGAGGAACCACCCTTCGATATTCCTATAGCCTTAGAAGAATTCCAGGGTAAGAACAATAATTTATTCTATTATATTTTAGGTAGAAATTAAATTGATATTTTAATAGCTAAGAGCAAGCTCATTGTAATATATATATATATATATATATATATATATATATATATATATATATATAAAATTGTAACCTCTGTCTGTACATTGATTTTTTTAGCGAAATTTCACGATAACTTTTCGTTTTACATGTCATAGACACCATAACTGCATTTTGTTTCTTTGGTGTCTGTTTGTTTGTTACCTTTTTACGCATAAACGGCTGAACCGAATTTTATGAAACTTGGTTTGTATATTACTACTAACCCAACTTAGACTTTAGTCTATATTAATATCCTCTGAGACAAAAAGGAGTGGGGGTTATAAGTGAAGCCAGAAATTAAAAATAGCGATATTTCGTTTCCTATTGGTTTTTCGGCAAATATAAACATAAGAAAAGTGGTTTATTTTGTTCTTTGAAGTAACTTTTGTTATATACACTTTTTTGTATATCGAATTATAAATGAGATATACGCTAAAACCTATAGCGGAAGTGAGCAATTTTATTTGGGACAAAAGACCCAACCGAAATAAATAAAACTTGGTGCGTCTATTAGCACTAACACTTTCATTATAACAAGCCATACCAACATTTCTAGGGATGGGCCCTATGGGGAGGGGGGGGCGGGAGGCCTGAATTTAAAAATAGCGGTATTTCGTTTTCTATTTTTTCGGCAAATATGAACATAACAAAAGTTGTTTATTTTGTTATTTAGAGTAACGTTTGTCATACTCATTTTTGTCTTTTAACATAGTATAAACGAGATATACACTAAAATTTTAGCGGGAGCCAACAATTTTATTGGGGACTAACAATTGAACCGAATTTAACAAAACTCGGTATGTCAATTAGCATTAATTCTTCCATAATTATAAGCTATACTAAAATTTTTAGGTTAGAACGGGAGTAGGGGTTATAAGGGAGGCCTGAAATAAAAATTCGCGATATTTCATTGTCTATTTGTTTTTCGACAAACATGCACATAACAGAAGTTGTTTGCTTTGTTATTTAGATTAACATTTTTTTTTTTTATACATTTCTCCAGGAACAATGTGTGGAGCAAGTAATTTGCGAAGAAATATTGATATGCTCTACAATTCATTCCAATTTGAACTATGAGGTACATCATAACTGAAATCTATGCATAATGCACAGGAGACGGGAAATATGACAATTTGGAGGACAGTGAAGTCTTACATAAAAAATTAATTTTATTATTAACAAATGCCAACAACAGGTATTAACCCTAAACACTGGGATGGGTAAATGTCAAAATATTGTGCAAAGTAAAGCCTTGCCAAAAAAATACCAATCACTATTCAGTCTCAAATCAACTCCTGGGTGAAGCCGGGTATCTGAGCTAGTATATATATATATATATATATATATATATATATATATATATATATATATATATATATAATTTAACCTATTTATAAAAAAACCTCAATAATACAGCCTTATTCTATGATTGCTGTGAATGATACTTGCATTATGTATCTACGTTACGCCCTGCAGTTGTGGGTATATCAAACCACTAGAAGTACAAATTGCTTTATTGTCTGTTTGCAGGGATTGGAGAGACAACATCCCATGTGAAGGAGGAACCACCCTTGGATATTCCTATAGCCTTTGAAGAATTCCAGGGTAAGAACAATAATGTATTCTATTATATTTCTCTATTCGGAAGGTAGATATTTAGGTAGATAGATATAAATTGCTGCTGAGAAATAAACAGAATTTATAAAACAAAACCCCAAATGTGCAAATCTTTAAATAATGATTAATCATTACAGTTATCAGTAATTAATACAGTTTTTGATTAAATAATGACTACTAGCAAATGGTTATTGGCCAATTAAATGAATTATTGTTGATTCTTATTTTTAGTATACCTAAATTTAGAATTTTATTTTACGTAGTAGAAATCTGTTTAATAATAAACTTGTTATTTCTATAAATATATCGTTATATATTATAACCTATTTAGTAAATAGCCACATTCTATGATTGCTGCAAATGACAATTGCAGTTATTATTAACTCATTTTTACAAGTAATTATTTCACCGATTTTTACAGAAGAAAGAGGAAGTCTTGCGTTTGTGGTGAAAAATGAGGACAGTTCAGCAGATATTTCCATGGATGAGGGTATACGAGTTTGCATTACATGTTATGATTATGTAATATTGATTGGTTTTTGATAAGCCCTTAGACAATTGGGCAAGCTTAATTGGATTAATTAATTAATGTCATACAGTGAAAGACACTGATATATTAAAGACGATTGAGTGCATATACATCTCATAGAATTGGTAATTTGTTGTGTAGAACTGCTCGGACTATCGCATCTACTTTTCTATGTCTCTGAAAATTCTAAATTCTTATTCTTGTATCCCTAGATTACTTTAAAAATAGAGACTTTACTTTTCGTACATCTCATGAAATATATCAATCTTGGCCCAGGCTCAAAATATCATTTTATATAGTCAATGAAAAATGATGTATTTAAATTGATTATGATTATATATAAATGTATCTGTTTACCTCCACAGAAATTTTTTAAATATTTTATTTTATGTAAAGGAGGTAAGAACTCCTTTTAAATGTTTTTTTTTGTTTATACTTCTTTGATTGTATAAATTAATGTATTCTTCATATTTTATGGGAAGGGTCTCCAATAAAAAACGTTTTTTCTCTGTGGAAACTTTGTTGAAACTGCCCTACATGTTACATGGCTTGCTTGTCACCTCTTCAGGGGCTACCCATTTCTGCTCCTTTCCGTTTGGCATTTGTTGTGACAGTCCTCACTGAGCAGGTGGTCGATACTGCATTATATATACTGTTGGGTATCGACTACCTCCTCAGTGAGCACTGCCGCTATGAATGTAAAAGGGAAACGAGCACTTCAGAAATGGATAGCCCCTGAAGAGGTGGCAAGCAAGCCATGTAACATATAGGGCAGTTTCAACGAAGTTTCCTCCGAGAAAAAATGTTTTTTATTGGAGACCCTTCCCGTAAAATATGACTTACACAACAGACTTACTGAAGGTAGCCCACATTCCCTTAATACTCCAACATTCAAGAGATATTAGCATTTCCTCACTAATTTAAAAATTTTACATTTCGAAATTGATAATTTTTTTTAAAACGAATGTTTTAACTCCAGCTAAAAATTCTGACAATGTGTGTGTGTCAGAGACAGTTTTGTGAATGCGTATACAAGATTTTAGAAAATTAATCTAATAATTTAATTTGTGTACGTACTAATTATTATTTATAGGTCCTAATAGTTTTAATTGTAACAATTAAACATATAATTGTTTCCAAAATTTATAAGATTTTTTTGTTTTTGAATTTCATATTTTTTTTTTTTGTTGATTATTCTTGTATTTTGTTTATTTTTGTTGCGTTTTTAGCATTCTTAGTTTGTATTGTTTTTATAACAGTGCTTCATTTTTTCTTTTTACTGTTTTCTATTTTTGTTTATGAGCAATATCGCCTCGCAGCAAACACTCCACAAGAAATTAATAAATTTATTTATGATTAATCGGCTTTTTCCATTAGCAGGACAAAAAGTTTTTTAATATATTAAAAACGATTGAAGTCATTACATTGAGCCGCTTTCTTCAGCAGTAATAGTCACGTTTCAAATAGAGTCATAGACATATTTTAATATAGAATATTTCGATAAATGTGTGATTATAATTGCTAAAAATTCCACTGTTATCTCAATTTTTATTGATGTATCAGAATGAGCATATATAAATATTGCCATTTTTAATTACAGGCCACCCTTACAACCCCCACTCCTGCTCGCCCCTAGAAATGTTGGTACAGCTTATTATCATGTAGGAGTTACTTCTAATTCACATACCGAGTTTTGTTTAGTTCGGTTGAGTCTTTTGTGCCAAATAAAATTGTTGACTCCCGCTATAGTTTTTAGTGTATAACTCATTTATACTTATGTATACGACAAAAGTTACCCTAAATAACAAAATAAACAACTTTTGTTATGTGCTTATTTACTGAAAAATCAATGCGAAATGAAATATCATTTATATTAATATAATTTTAGGCCTCCCTTATTGTTAATAAGCCTTAATATTGTTTCATAAAATTTGGTTCAGCCATTTATGCGTGAAAAGGTAACAAACAAACGAACAAACACACCAAAGAAACAAAATGCAGTTATGGTGTCTATGACATGTGAAACGAAAAGCTATAGTGAGAGTTCGAGAAAAAAATCAATGTACAGGCAGAGGTTACAATTTTATATATATATATATATATATATATATATATATATATATATGTATGTATGAATTCCATTCAGTATAAGCACATTTCTACAAGTAATAATTCGACTGAATATTACAGATGACAAATGAATAATATCATTTCCGTTAAAAGAAGAAGAAGGAACAGCTGATATTTCCATGAATGAGGGTAAATATTAACGAATGTATGATGATTGGTTTTAAGAAATCGTCATTAGAAAATGAGGCAAAAGTAATCAACACACACTAGAAAGAATATATGCAAATAATATTGTTGACTTCCGCTATAACTTTTAGCGTATGACGCATTTAAACTTCGGTATACGACAAAAGTTTATATAACAAAAGTTACTCTAAATAACAAAATAAACAACTTTTGTTATGTGCATATTTGCCGAAAAACCAATAGAAAACAAAATATCGGTATTTTTAATTTCAGGCTTCCCCTATAACCCCCACTCCTGTTCGTCTCAGAGAAAATTAATATAGCCTAAAGTCTAAGTTGGGTTAGTAGTAATATACATACCAAGTTTCATAAAATTCCGTTCAGCCGTTTATGCGTGAAAAGGTAACAAACAAACAAACAAACATACACGAAAGAAACAAAATGCAGATATGGTGTCTATGACATGTGAAACGAAAAGTTATCGTGAAATTTCGCGAAAAAAATCAATTTACAGGCAGAGTTTAAAATTTTATATATATATATATATATATATATATATATATATATATATATATATAATATATATACCAAAACACGAGAAGTACAACTTACATTTTTTTTTTTTTTTGCAGGGATTGGAGAGACAACGTCCCATGTGAAGGAGGAACCACCCTTGGATATTCCTATAGCCTTTGAAGAATTCCAGGGTAAGAACAATAATGTATTCTATTATATTTCTCTATTCGGAAGGTAGATATTTAGACTTTTCAAATGTAAATAGCTACTTAGAAATAAACGGAATCACCAAATGCGCAAAGCTATTGGAATAATTAATCATTCAACAGTTTTTAATTAATGACTAACTACTAGGAAATGTACAAGTATAATTACCAATGAAAAGATTTACTGTTTATTGTTATTTTTAATAAACATCAATTCTGAGTTTCAAGGACTGCGCTATCGAAACAATCGAAGGTACAGTATTGCTTTATTTATATTTTTTTTTTTGTAGTGAAAATATATTTAATAATTAGCTATATATCTACATATAAGGTTATGCACTATATATAACCTCTTCAGTAAATAGCCACATTCTATGATTTCTGCAAATGATAATTGCAGTCAATATTAACTCATTGTTACAAGTAATTATTTTATTGATTTTTACAGAAGAAAGAGGGAGTCTTTCGTTGGTGGTGAAAAAAGTGGACAGCACAGCAGATATTTCCATGGATGAGGGTAAATGAGTTTGCATTAGCATGTTATAATTATTGTTTTTTTTATTAATCCATTGTGACTGAGGCAAAAGTATTTGGGAAAATGTATTCACGTATTTAATCCTATCCATTGAAAACTTACACACACACACATATATATATATATATATATATATATATATATATATATATATACATATATGTTCATACATATTTGAGTGCAAATACGTTTCATTATTGAATTGGTGCACCATGCAGCATTGGTGGTTTGCAATAAAGTATTGGAATATAATAACTGCTTCGTCTATCGCATCTATTATCTATGTCTCTGAAAATTATAAATTCTTGCGTACCCCTAGATCATTTTAAAAATGAAGTCATAACTTTCGTACATATCAACAAATATCCATATCGGTCCAGGCACAAAATATCATTTATTGACAGTTAAGGAAGAATGACAATATTTTCAAGTCCGTTATGAAGTAAAACTTTCTATCAGCAGAAAACTTTTAAGAACTTATTTTATTTTATGTAAAGAGATATGAAAGTCTATTACATTTTTTTATTTTATGTATTTATATCAATGAAGTTGCTCATTTAAATGTAATGCTCAGCTTACAATAAAACACTTACTTACAGACTACAGAAGACGTGATCATTTATAGATTCTAAATGACTTACACAACAGACTTACTGAAGGTAGCCCACATTCCCTTAATACTCCAACATTCAAGAGATATTCATTGTTAATGCTGTGTTAACCACCACTTCATATATAACGAAACACAAATACTGGACATGGAGCCCAACAAAACTAAAAGAATGTTTAAAGAGATGCTATATATAGCCCAACACAAAAACACATGTAACACAAAGACAGGCATTGACAAACTCAGCACCATATACTGTAACATAATACCATAAACACAACTCAATACTATACATTATTCACACTCACACATATACTCACATGCATAACTCTTGGGCACCCCATAACACCAGAATATATATAATACGCATGTCATTATTATTATAAATGTGTGTGATTGTGTGTGTATATGTAAATAAATAATTATGGTAACACACAACAATAACAGTTGTAACATAGTAAAATAATAATAACTTAATAGCTTTAATACAACATAAGGGTGGCTTTGATAAAAATATAACTACTATTGTAGCAACAAACAGCATTAATGGTTGTAATATAATAGAATAACAGTTGTAACATAAAAATAACAACAACATAGTATCATTAATATAGCATGAAAATAGATTTAACAATATATAACAATAATATTGGTAACATATAGCAATAATAATTGTAAAACAGTTGAATAATATAACATAATAGCGATAAAACAACATGAAGGTGGCTTCGATTAAATATATAGTAACTATGGTACAACATAAGAATAGTTTTAATGAAATATAACAATAATTGTAATAACACACAAAAATAGCTGTTGTAACATAATAAATATAACAATAAAAATAGTAACTTAGGTACAACATAAGAATAGCTTTAATATAACATAACAATAATTGTAATAGTACATAACAATAACTGTTGTAACATAATATAAGTGGCAATAACATAATAGTCTTAACACAACATGAAGATAGCTTTAACAAAATATAGCAATAATTGTAATAACACATAACAATAACAGCTGTAACATAATAACATAACAATAACACAATAACTTTCATACAACATTTTAATGCACGGGATTTATAACGTACAATAACAAAACTTGAAAGTAATAAGGCACTATAATTTATAAAAAAAAAACAAACAACTGGTCAGCTTGCTTCAGACGGTCGAGTGAGACGGTTCTTGGTCCCGTAGGAAGTTGGATCTTGAATGTCTTCAGCTGTCGGTCCAGTACCAGATGAGGTCCTGAGTATGGTGGTGTTAGGGGTTGGCGAACTGCATCATCTCGTAGGAACACATGAGTGCAGTTCCTGAGGTCCTTAGGAACAAAGGTTTGGCTGGGACGGTGAGGTGCTGGTCGAAGGTCCTTCATGTGGTCCCTCAACCTCCGCAGGAACTCCTCGGGGTCCTCAGGTCATTGGTGGCTTGCGAACAACTCACCAGGCAACCGTAGGGGCTGCCCGAATACCAGTTCTGCTGCACTACTGGTGTTATCATCGCGCACTGCTGCTCTTAGACCAAGAATTACTGTGGGCAGCAGGTCAGTCCATCTCGATGAGGTGAGCTGTGAGAGCTGCTTTGAGTGTCCTGTGCCACCGTTCAATACAGCCGTTACTTTGTGGATGGTAAGGAGTTGTCCTAGTACGTTTGATCCCAAGAATGTGTGTGAGCTTGCAGAATATTTGACTCTCGAACTGCCGCCCTTGGTCCGTTGTTATTCTAGTTGGGACAGATCCAAGTCCTGTGTAGGGCTCTGGATATCATGTCGGCTCTGCTTTGGGCCACCGGGTAAACCTATCTCCCATAGTAAGGCAATAACGTTTGCCGTCCGATGTTGGGAGTGGTCCAATGATGTCTATGTGGACGTGCTCGAAGCGAGCACTTGTGGCAAAGGTTCCCAGGGGCGTGACAGTGTGGCGATGTATCTTACTCCGCTAACAAGCGACACAAGCACGTGCCCAGGTGGCAATGTCTACATTCATATTTGGCCATAAGAATCGTTGGGCAATGAGTCTCCTTGACCCGCGTATACCCGGGTGGCTGAGGTTGTGGATATGAGTAAAAATCGATTCTCTCAATGATGCAGGCAGGTACGGACGCATTCGTGAAGTGCTTGTTTCGCAGAGCAGGGGCCTCGTAGCATGTGGAACTTTCATCCACTTAAGCGAGAGGGCAGGGTTCTTAAGGAGCTCGTTTATGTCAGAGTCCGTCTCTTGTAGCTCTGCAATTTTTTCATTGTCATCGGGAAGCGTTATCTCCTCCAACCTCGAGAGTGTGTCTGCGACCACATTGTCATTTCCAGCTACATGTCGGATATCGGTTGTAAACTGACTGATAAAGTTCACCAATCGGATCCTCATAGGTGTGGCTGTGTCAGCGCGTTGTCGGAACATGTGGATCAGTGGCTTGTGGTCGGTGAGTATGGTGAAGTTACGTCCTTCGATAGAGGGCCTGAAGTGATGTATTGCTCGGTGTACGGCGACCAGCTCCCTGTCGTAAGTGGAGTAACGTTGTTCTGCTTTCGTCAGAGTCCCCGATGGCTGTGTTTAATGCGTCACATGCCAATGAGAGTTCGGCATCGTCGGATGGATGCGACAAAGTGAGGGCCGACTTGATGTCTTGCTGACATAGGCGAAATGCAGCGTCTGCTTCCTTGGACCATTCCAGAGCTGTTGCATCGCTCTTCTTGCAGTTGCCTACTAACGAGTGTAGGGTATGCTGGTGATCGGCTGCGTTTGGTATGAATTGCCTATAAAAATTCAGCATTCCCAAGAAACGCCGAAGTTGTCCCTTATTGCTGGGTCGAGGAAACTTCATGATCTGGTTAACCTTTGCTGGCAGTGGCTTGATACCTTGGGCATTCACGAGGAAGCCAAGGGATCTCGGTCTTGTCAAGCTCACACTTGGTGGGGTTTATTGTTAGACCATGCTCGCTCAGTATTTGGAAGACGTTGTCTAAGTGTGTATGATGTTCATCCTTGGTACTGGATGATACGAGTATGTCGTCTAGGTACACGAAGACATAGGGTAGTGTCAAAATACTATCCATGAGGCGCTGGAACGTCTGGGCAGCATTACAAAGGCCGAAGCACATTACCAGGAACTCGAAGAGACCGAAGGGTGTGATTACTGCGGTCTTCTTAATGTCTTCTTCTGCTACAGGTACCTGGTAGTACGCCCTGTTCAGGTCAATCCTACTGAAGTAGGTCTTTCCGCTAAGATTGGTGCTGAGAGTCAGTATGTTTGGAACACGGTATCTGTCGGGAACAGTCTGTTCGTTTAGTCGGCGGTAGTCCCCACAAAATCGCATTTTGCCATCTTTCTTTACCACTATATGTAACGGACTTGAGTAGGGGCTGTTAGACGACCTGCAGATGTCTTCGTCCACCATTTTGAGGAATTCCTCCCTTGCAGCCCTGTATCGTTCAGGTGGGAGGCAAGCTTTTGCAGTGACGGGTGGTCCCTTCGTCTTGATGAAGTGCTGGATGTTATGCTTTAGTTTCTGCAGGACGGTTGACGGGCGTGTGATGAATGGCTATTTGCGTAGTAGGTCCTAATACCACTCACCAGCGGGAACTGAATATACCATGGGTATTTTTGAGTGTGCAATGGTCCCCTTTGCTGTTAGCCCCGTTTTCGCGTCTAGGAGCAAATGACCTATGAGATCGACGATTATGTGGTGGTGGAAGAGAAGGTCAGCGCCGATGATGGGGATACTGATGTTTGCCAAGATGAAGGTCCAGGGAAGTGGTCGTTGGAGGCCGATATTAAGTGTCTTCCTGACTTCCCCACGTCTTAATCGTTGTACCATTGGCAGCGTACAAAGGGAAGTTGGTTGGATGTCTCCGATCCTGCGACCTGGCTGGGAAAACAGATATACACGCACCTGTGTCCACTAAATATCTCTCTCCCGATTCTTTCTCCTTCACAAATAATCGGCGTTGATGAGTGTCAGTGACAGAGTCCGCCATCTCGGCCGCTGCTAACAGTTTTCCTGAGCCGGAATGTTGTTCTTCCATTCACAGGGCTGTCTGCATTTCTGTGCTTTTTCCCGGAAGGTCTCGTGGTAATAACATAATTTTCTACTTCTGCTACTTGAACGGCTACGTCGACGTGAGTGTGAATGTGAAGGGTCCTTTCGTCGTATGCGTGCTATCTCTCTTCAAATCTGTGACTTCCAGGGTGAGTTTCCTGACCATCTCTTACAGCTGTGATAGCTGAGTAGGTTGTGTCTGTGAGGGTTGTGTGTTCTGTACGCGTGCTTCGAGGAAGCTGGGCTCATATACTTCAGCGATACGATCTGCAATCTCAGCCAGTTTATCGACTGAGGCCTCATTGGTAACGGCTAGCATGGCCTGTATATGGTCGGGAAGTGCCCTTGACCATACATGACGTAAGAGGTTTGGGGGTATAGCGGCGCCAGCTAGTCGTTTCAATTCGTTGAGGAGTTGGGAAGGCCGTTCTCCTTCAGATAGACGTTTCTCTTCGAGAAGTCGCCGGATCCGTAAGTTTGCGGATTCCGTGAATGTGTGGAGAAGCCGGCTTTTAAGGGCTTCATATGGGTCAGCCGGGAGATTTTTAACTATATTGACCACCTCTTTTAGAATTTCGAAGTCTAGGTTGGCAGTAACTAACTGGAATTTAATCCTAGAGCTAGTTACCTTGAAGGTTGTGAAGACTGCTTCAGCCTGGCAAAACCAAAGCTCTGGATCTGCCTTCCAAAAGCTTTGGATCCGGAAGTTAGGTCCAAATCCACGAGCACAGACTTCCTCCAGTTCCGTAGGATTTACGTCGTTGCTGATGTTTTCCATCTTTAATGTCCGGTGTCGGGGTCACCACTTTAATGTACGGGTTTTTATAACGAACAATAACAAAACTTGAAAGTAATAAGGCACTATAATTTATAAAAAAAACAAAGAACTGGTCGAAAAATAAAAGATTGAAGAACACAAAATGCAATAAATAATAACAATCAGTCTTTGGATAGATAACAACAAAATGGTTCGGAGCAGAGTTCACAAAAACACAACAAACACAACTGCGAGAGTAAGCGGTCATTTTTACACCCTAACTGACAGAATATTATGAGATTGCTCGCAGTGTAGCCACCTTAAAATTAGATTAATTGTTTTAGGTTAAATAGTTCCTGGCAACACTGTCACTGAGACCACGTGGCAGCTAGTAGGGGTTAGGTTAAGGGTTGCTACAACATAAAAACAGCTATAATAAAATATAACAATAATTGTAAAAACACATAACAATAGTTCTAACATAATATAACAACAGCAGTATAATAATAATAATAATAATAATATAGTTCAAACAAACAAAGACAATATACTATAGATATACAAAACCTAAGGCTGTGACCCTGCTGTGTAAACAAAACAAGGGAGGTTACTATAACCCTAGTCCAATAGTCATGTGTAATAGTTTTTAAGTATCTTTAGTCTTGGTAAGTAATAATAGAAAAAAAAACAACCCTTTTCCACTCTAGTTTAATAACAATGTGCAATATTATAAAGTAGTACCTGTAATTTTACAGCCCTGAAGAAGAGAAAATAAAGATTCTCGAAATATCGGTATAAACTAAGATTTTTTCACCAACATTGACCAAAACACCAAAAAGAATAACAACACCATATATAAATATAACCAGGTCGAAAACATCAACACAGTTTTATATATATATATATATATATATATATATATATATATATATATAACTGTGATAGATATATAGATATGTGTGTGTGTGTGTGTGTGTGTGTGTGGATTTATTGATGATGGATTCATAATGGTTGTTCTAACTTTAATCCTACAATTATGTTTAGAGTCTTCACAGATCGGGAAGAATTGGAACTCTGCTGGGACTCTCTACACATCGGCAGCAACCTGTAGCAGGACTACTGAAGCATTCTACACACCAAAGGATACTGGCCAAAATAAACCCAGCAACGAGAATACTAATCGCACAAAGGAGGCTCTTCTAAAATGTCCTCATTGTCGTTTTTATACTGCACAATCTTTCAACTTAGAGCAACACGTAATTACTAAACATACAAAGGTGAAACCTCTAAACTCCCCTCTCTGTGATTTTAGTACTGTTGCATCTTCCAGCCTAAATGACCACATAATTGCTAAACATACTCACAAGAAGCCAAGACAATGCTCTCATTGTCCTTTCACGGCTGTGCAAGCTTCCAACTTAAAGATCCACATAATTAGAAAGCACAACAACGAAAGGCCACAAAAATGCCCACACTGTGATTTTAGTACTGTTGCATCTGCGACCCTTAGAGACCACATAATGGCTAAACATACTCATGAGAAGTCTAAACAATGCCCTCATTGTCCTTTTACGGCTGTGAATGTTTCCCACTTAAAGATCCACGTAATGGCAAAGCACAGCAACGAAAGGCCACAAAAATGCCCACACTGTGATTTTAGTACTGTTGCATCTGCGACCCTTAGAGACCACATAACGGCTAAACATACTCATGAGAAGCCAAGACAATGCCCTCATTGTGAGTTTAGGACTGTGAAAGCTTCGAATCTAAGAGACCACATAATGGCTAAACATACTCACGAGAAGCCTAAACAATGCCCTCATTGTCCTTTTAAGACTGCGAATGCTTCCCACTTAAAGATCCACGTAATGGCAAAGCACACCAACGAAAGGCCACAAAAATGCCCACACTGTGATTTCAGTACTGTTGCATCTGCGACCCTTAGAGACCACATAATGGCTAAACATACTCACGAGAAGCCAAGACAATGCCCTCATTGTGATTTTAGGACTGTGAAAGCTTGGAATCTAAAAGACCACATAATGGCTAAACATACTCACGAGAAGCCAAGACAATGCCCTCATTGTTCCTTAACTGTGCAGGCTTCCAGCTTAAAGGCCCACATAATTGCAAAGCACACCAACGAAAGGCCACAAAAATGCCCACACTGAGATTATGCTACTATCCAATCTTTGAAGAAACGAGAAAATAATCGCTAAGCACAATAATCAGTCGCCTTAAATGCTTCTCTGCTACAGTTCATTCTAAAGGACACAATATGGTTGAGAACCCTAATCACTGAGTAACGTACTCATTCTGAGTATACAACTTCTCAATCTTCGAAAGATAACTCCTGGTATAAAATATTTGTGGTATTTAACTTGTCAATGCTCAAACGTGTCATTTGAGTTTTGGTTCTAAATTGTATTGTTTCGGTCTTTTTTTATTAATTTTGTATTGTAAATTAAATTAATTTATGTTGTTTCTCATCCTTCGGTTTTTCCTCTGGTAATAAGAAAATAAATATTGTTTGTAAGCAATTCTGTAAACCTACTCATTGTAAATACCCATATCTCCACATCTGAATAAAGTACAAACATAATTGCTGGTAAAATTGCACTAATACTTTTATTATTGTTGTGCTCAAAGGTGTCATATGTGTTTTGGTTACAATTATCTTGGCCTTTGTTATTTAACCCTCCAACAGGCGTCCTAGTTAATGACACACTTGGGCGCGTTAGCTACAGGTGTAGCCATTACTTAAAAATGATTTATATAAGAAAAAAAATCAAATGTAATGAATTTTTATTATAAAACAATTTAATCTATACAATTTCTAAGCAATTATATCTGTGAAAAATCGAAATCAGTTTTTATTGAAGTGAATAATTTTTTTTTAACTTTTTTTTAATGAAAACACATTAATATACTTTCTATAAGCAAAAAAACGTAACGGGACTGTATTTTATTAAAACATATTAATGGAAAATAAAATACTATGTACAAAATATAATAAATACATATACAGCCGCTTTTATAAACAGTCAGGACAAATTTGCCACATATGATCTTTACATATAATTTTTTTACATTTTGCACACATGTTTCTGGATGTTTTCTTTTTCTTTGTCGGTCCTTCACAGAAATTGCATCTTCTTATAGTGTCTTTAGGGATTATAATGGGTTGGCTATGGTCTTCTGGCAAATGCAAGAGTTCCTTTGCTCGTTGCTTCAAATTTGTTGGTAGACTTCCACCTCAGACTCCTCACCCGATGAAACTTCTCGCAACCGTTGAGAAAGAATATCTGGATCACTGGTGCGTTTCACAGAACTGTGTTGGCTCAAGGAAAAAGCCATCTTAACTTTATCTGTTATGATAACTTTGAAAAAAACAACAATACAAAACGATAAACTGAAATTTCCAATTCTCATAGCTGGGCACAGCGTTGGGCGCGTTGGCTACGCCAATAACACACTGGGAATTAAAGATCTGCTGTAAGAAAGATCAAGGTCACTTGCATACTGACTAATAGACATATCCTGCCTAGGAAGATATTAGTCCGCCAAAAGCAGCTTCCAGCCCATGTATGCCCTTGCTACGAACATTTAAACTTTGTCATGGCTATACCCGTAGCCACGCGCCTAACTTAATTTAAATTCTGATTTCATTTATAGTTTATGTTGTGACTTATCAATCTGATTATATTTCTTTGGTTTTTAATTTACATTAGCAATTTCTCGCAAAGTGCTAAAATTATTAAAAAGAACAAATATTGTTTATACACTTTTCTGAATTCCATTTTGTTTCTGACCTAAATACCGAGTATTTAGGAGATCTTTGACATGAAGAAGAAAACAGTAATCAAATCAAAAAGAACGAAGAAAAGAAGACAAAATCAAATGAAGATGAACCCCTGAACACAGCCGTAATACCTTTTGTTAAAGGTACAACAGAGAAGATCTCTAGGATACTAAAGAAGCAAGGAATAGAAACAGCATTTGAGAAACGACGGTATAGCCGGTGAACAGCCATCAGAAGAAGCATCCGTAGATACCTGGAAGGGAAGACAACGCCCAAGGAAACCGGATAAGACTCACATATATACCTGAGGTGAACACATAACTCTTCAGTCTCTGTGAAGCCCTGAGGAAGCTAGAAGCATGTCTGGCGAAACGTTGGCAACAAAAATGAAGACGCGGTCAATACCCCAAGACTTTAATAGTATTAATGACCAGGACCGTGGAAGTCTACAAGTATATGCTACATTATATAGTTATATACGTAAATTTGAAAGTGTTGGGCAAGTGCACAAAGGCATTTCTGCTTTTAATGGTCATTAATATGCTATACATAAGAGAGCATACTATAAAAAATTAGGAAATAATATTCTTTAAGCATAAAGTGAAATATTTATATTAACTGTTATTAAAGACATAAAATAGGTAGATTTGTTGCCCCTTTACCGAAGTTGTGTGAGTGCTCCCGGTATATTGTTATTTTAGCAAGTTCAAAACATATTATATTATTTCTAATGGTTATAGCGTGATTAATTAGAAATGTTTTCATCACTCGCAAGCGATCTAGAAACACATCAGAAAGGTGAGTTAACAAATAATTGTGTGCCGTTAGCTGCGAGGACATTTTAAAGGTAATCATAACCTATATTATTTGTATTATTAGGAAAAATCTCATTAGCTATTGACAGTATAATTTTGATACTTTGTATATTGAAAAGCATAATTTAATATAGTTTCTTAGGCTATATATTTTATTAATTTAGTTTAAGCCCCTAATTAGTCGATGGTTTTAGGTTTTCTGTTAGATCTATATTTAAAACGTTTAATCTTTATATTTAGTTTCCTTTTTCATTCTGATCTATCTCCATTGTTAATTATATCCTGTGACTAATATTTATAGCTCTTCTTGTTTTATATAGCTAAATACTTGTTTCATGCCTCATTTATATAATTTACTAAATAACTATTAACGGAAATGCAAATTTGATTTTTTTTTTTTTAAATATTCCTCTTTACATCTTCCTCTAGATTATTCCTAAATTTAAGTAATATGAACTATATTAATCATATACATAAATCATTTTCTCATTGAAAATTATTTTTTTATAGTAGAAATTGTAGTAATATAACTAGAGTTTTAATTTTGGAGCTATAATAAAAAAAACCTTTACTCATAGAGGTAGGTTGCGGCATAGAGGTACGAGTATGTGAGTTTTGTGCTAACTAGAGAGATATTAATGTTGATGACGTAGGGACGTAAGTTGATGACGTACATGTTTTGAGACTCAAGGATTGATGACGTTTGTATTATTTTATTCCCGCCGAGACAGCTGAGTGGCAGCCATGTTCTTTCACATTGATGAATTTTCAAATATCAGAGTATTTTGGATAATCTGTTTAATAAGTAAGCTAACTTCTATTATGTGTCATTGGTATGCTAATTATACGTTTTTATTAAGTCCAAATTTCTCCAGGAGCGAGGAGTTGTTTTATTTTCTAATGCATCCTTAAGCTGTCTTTCATTTAATGATTGCCATTAGATGAATATTACCATTCTGGTTAGTCTTATCTATTCCTAAAAAGGAAGACACTCAATTATTGTACTATTAGTGGTATATATTTATAATTGAGGGTTTATGTTAGGTATAAGCCTTTTCAATATAATGAATAAGTTTAATCTATATAAATAGACATTTATCATTATTATCAGACTTTAATGAATGTACACATACTTATTGCCTATATATTTACTAAGAAGAAATATATTTCATTGAATTAAATCAACATTTGGTGAAAATGATCTATGTAAATCCTAACAAAATACAGCTATTATTTGAAATATTAATGTCTTGTTCCCTAATTAAACTTGAATGATAAGAAAGGTGCAATTTTGTAATAATATTCTCTATGCTCTTTCCTATGATTCTTAAGAATAATTCTTTTTAAAATCACAAAACAATATTTAATTTTTGAAAAAAATATAATCTCGTATTCTCTTTTATGAACATATAGTGACTGGGTTTCGTGCAAGGTAACTTTACATTCACTATATATTAAATATATTTAGCTTTTAAAACTTCTGACATTTATTTCAGAGCCTATTTGACAGTAATTTTGTTGCTTGTCCTTTTAATAAATTTATTCCTAGTTGAATTTGAAAAATAATGTTTTAACTTATTTAGTTTTTACAGTATATCACATAAAATTTATTATATTAGACTGATAATAAATTCATCTTTTCTTTTATAATTTGGAGAGAAATAACATCATGTATTTACACATTTTTACAATAGGTCATGTTTTGTAATATATAAACTTAACTTCTTAATATGAATGAAAATATCAAATAGAAATACTGAGGTTGAATGGGAACATGGAATGAGCCCAACAGTACGATTTGTCGCCTCAACATCTTTTTACTAAGCGAACTACCTTATATTGCTAATCCGTGCTCATTAATAGATGTATTTAATTTGAAGCACTGTTTTCCTTCCCCCCCCCCTCGACGTTTTCACATATAAAATCTCAAATTTCGGAATGTTGTATTAATTAAGAGTTGCTATTTTAGAACTGAAAGTGGAACAATGTCTGAGTCATTGCAACAGGTAGAAATCTGCTTAGCTTATGCAGCCCTTCTGGGATCAACCCCTTTTAGGCCCATTTGCATACACCAATATACATGTATTTTTTTACTACCTTTTTTTAAAATCTTTATTTTGGGGGTCTTCAGCTTCTTCACAATCATGACTCTGCAGTCGAAACAGTTTCATGCAAGAAGGAAAAAATCATTTGCTCTGATTACAATTTTCCAATGATTTTTAACATTTCATATACATCATATACATTTCATTACCATCTTACTAATGAATGTAGTGCGTTAATTGCTGTTCTAGGTACATGAATTTATTTTGAAGGCATTAATAGCCTTCAGAAGCTTATTTAGAGTGATTCTTGAAATGAGTTCAATAATTATGGAAATAAATATAGAGACCTGCAATCTAGAATTATATATATTAAAATTATTTCAATTTAATTTTTTTTTAATATTTATTGAATTCATTTTTATTTTGTTTCAGGTGACTAACCAGGTGCAAACCCTTGATTCTTCAGGATGTATTTATTGGTTGTTTCTGAGGCACACATAAAAGATTGTTTAAATTTAATTTTTGGAGAATCATATTTTTTTTTACTTAATAAATTATTAACATAACTTCTTAATAGTTTTTATACAGATTTTAGTGTGTATTAATCCATTTGCTCTTCATTCCATAAGGTGGTGCTGCTAGTTTTTCCTAGTCATGTTCAAATAGCTAAGGTTGTTTCTATGAAACATCATTAGGCATTTAAACGTGATTAAATGCAGGCCATTGTAAAATTTCTACTTTTTCTATTTATGTTTCTCACATCATCCAATTCTATTTGAAGATACAGAACACTGCATTTAAAAATAATTTTTCCCCTATAGATTCGGCTCCTATTTTTATTTCAAAACCGACTAACTTTTGTTGGCTTTTACAGAATCACAATAATTATTATATTATTGGCCCTGCCTTGAGTGCAAATGCTCCGAAGACGGAGACTCTGTTGTCCAAACATTTCAAAAGGGTATTTACCCTTTTTTTTTATGTTGATGTATTGACTAAAAAGGTTGAAAAACAAGTGTCATATGCTTCCTTTGCTGTATTATGAAATTTGCAATATACCAATTACAAATCTCTCTATATAAAATTGTAATCTCTATCTGTACATTGATTTTTTTCTCAAAATTTCACGATCACTTTTCGTTTCACATGCCATAGACACCATATCTGCATTTTGTTTCTTTGGTGTATGTTTCTATGTTTGTTTGTTACCTTTTCATGCATAAGCGGATGAACCGAATTTTATGAAACCTGCTATGCTATTACTACTAACCGAACTTAGACTTTAGGCTATATTAATATTCTCTGAGAAGAACAGGAGTGGTGGTTATAAGGGATGCCTGAAATTAAAAATAGCGAAATTTCGTTTTCTATGTTTTTTTGTGGTAAATATGCAGGTAATAAAAGATGTTTATTTTGTTATTTAGAGTAACTTTTGTTATAACATTTTCATCGTAATTCGAAGTATTAATGAGTTATATGCTAAAAACTATAGCGGGAGTCGACAATTTTATTTTGCACAAAACACTCAACCAAATTAAACAAATCTTGGTATGTGAATTAGCACTAACTCCTCCATGATAATAAGCTGTACCAATGTTTCTAGGGATGAGAAGGAGTGGGGATTATAAGGGAGGACTGAAGTTAAAAATTGTAATATTTTGTTTCCTATTAGTTTTTCGGCAACATTGCACATGAAAAAGGTTGTTTATTTCGTTATTTAGAGTAACTTTTGTTACATTCACTTTTGAAATTTATCAAAGTTTAAACGAGATATACACTAAAAACTAAATCAGGAGCCAACAATTTTATTGGGCACTAATGATGAATCGAATTAAATATCGAGTTTCGTAACGATCAAACAAAAATTGGGACCGCTAGAGCGGTAACAGACATATATATATATAATTTTGAATGGACCTCATTTTCGTCATCTCCTGGGTAGGATCGATGGACATTTGAAGAAATTTTTCGAAAATTCCTTCATGAGTACAACCTCAATAGCTGATTTCCCTTAAGGGAAATCTGCTAATAAATTATGGTTCAGAAATAAACAATGGTTTTCATACTTATATATTTTTATTAAAATGAATTCAATTCAGGCATAAGCAACAGGGAAAGAACAAGACAAAAATTAAAAAAAAAAAAATCAATATTAAGAGATTATTAAACTGTAATGAAAAGGAAGTAAGTGGAGGAAATTATTAAAAAAATGGTTTTGAGTTAAGACTTAAAATATATTCATAAGGATCTATTAACTAGTGAATTATGAATATAACTGTCTATATTTATAAAACTTGTGTAAAGTTAATGCATAAGAATTCTCATAAGACATGCTTAAAGTCTTAATATTTTTTGTAAATGATTCATAACAGTCCTGCCAAGGACAAAATTATTTAAAACCCAATCATAATGTATTGAATGTAACTAAAAATCATTATTAAAATATTTTAACTCAAAGAAGTATGGACATTTTCCTCCCACAGTTAATTAATATCATTTTGAATATACAAATTAGTAAATATATTAAGAATAATTAAACTCACTTGGATTAACATCCAAATTAGTATTAACACCTGTAAATAAGTACTGTTTGCTTATCCACTTTTTTTTTAGTATTTTTTTGTAAAATTGTCGTACCACTCTCATGATTGATCTTATAATTTTTTGCGAAAATGCTGAATGGTAGAGGAACCAATTGAACAGGATCAAAGAAAAAGCCTTGTCCTCTACTACTGTTTTAATTTATGCAAAGTGCACATTCAGAGTCCAAGCCTGCTGAAAAACAAAAACCTTAAGTACTATATAACAAAACTTAGCATGGCCAACAGTGTAAAACTAGTCAACCAATAAATTTAAAACATTAAAAACGATAAACGTGAGTCATAAAGACAAAAGTTAAAACCTGAAGACTGTCAAAATTAAAAACAGAAGACTTATTAGGAAAAAAAACTATATTTACATATCACAGTGGGGTGAAATCCCACTGCGTGCTACGCCAGAGGACTATAGTGAAAATGACAAAATGAAAACCCCAATACTAATAATAGAGAGGAGATGGATGAGGTACCTTATAATTGTTATATTTAATATACCTAATTAATTAAACAAGAATTTAGAAGTCTCAGTACTGCTCATTATAATACTTAACATAAACATAAAAGAAAGTTACTTCAACTGACTTTAAAAATGACATATTACTGAAACATTTATTTAAATGAGAGTTAATAAGTTACTTGCCAAGTACCTAAACAAGTAAATATTTAAGGATAAAAGGAAAATAAAAAGGTTTAAAAAACCTAAATTGATTAAATGATTGAAAAAGAAAACTAAAATTTAACTGACAGGATAGAAATACACCAAAACCTAAATGAATGGGATTTCTTGAATTAGGGACTCTATAGAAATTCTGGTCTCCCATAAGTTCTCTTTCTGTTCTCTCAGCTTTTTATTTTAGATCATCTCTCAATCACATTAACAAAAATATTTAAGTTTATTCATTTAAACTTTAAGGCAAAATTAATTATTTGTCTTGTAATAATTCTGAATTTAAATAATTCAAATGCATTCTGAGGGCATTTCATACCTACACCCTCAACACTTCCTAAGTGAGTTTTGTGTAACTAGAGAGATACTAGCGTTGATGAAGTAAGCGTAAGTTGATGACGTAGGCGTAAATTGATGACGTCCGAGTTTTGTTAGGAATTGCTCGCCTGACGTCATCAAATAGGTATAGAACAGGAATCCCATGCTAACTAGAGAGATATTAATGTTGATGACGTCATGTAAACAGCCAATCACCGACGAGGAATCGTGTTCTATACCTATTTGATGACGTCAGGCGAGCAATTCCTAACAAAACTCGGACGTCATCAACTTACGCTTACGTCATCAACGCTCGTATCTCTCTAGTTACACAAACCTCACTCCGGAAGTGTTGAGGGTGTAAGTATGAAATGCCTCAGAATGCATTTGAATTATTTAAATTCAGAATTATTACAAGACAAATAATTAATTTTGCCTGAGAGTTTAAATGAATAAAGTTAAATATTTTTGTTAATGTGATTGAGAGATGATCTAAAATAAAATGCTGAGGGAGCAGAAAGAGAACTGAGAGACCAGAATTTCTATAGAGTTCCTAATTCAACCTTAATCGTGGATAGCATTTATTACAATTAAATATCCTCTATAATGAAACTTATTTCCTGTCAAAAACGAATCCGATCACATATAGTTTAAGCATTGTTATGTAATTAGATTATATTCGTAATAGTAGAGCGCAGTGGAAATCATTTCACAGGAAATAAGTTAACTCAATTAATTGTTTAGGCTCCGGCCTCCTTCCGCTCCAGCATCTCCATAGTTTTCCTTAAAATATTGATTCGAAAGTATTATTTTAATTTATTTATCTACCTGATGCGAATTACATTAATAGTATTACCTAAAATTAATTTTCCATTTATATTAAAAAAATATACGGTGAGGGGAAGAGAACGTAGCCTCCCTGCAAAAATAAGTAGTATGGTTTACTTTAAATCATATCAAATTTAAATGGATATTTGTCTTTTTTCATTAATAAACATCTACCTTTAAACGTCTAATTGTTATGATGGTACATATTTGTTTCAAATAACATCAAGATATCGGAAATAAGATAATATAATAGCAGAACCAAAGAGTATGATCCCATTATCTTCCGCTATCACTCTTTCGTGCCAATTCAGCATGACTTTGTTTAAATAATACATTAGACAAATTAAATAACGGAAATTCTCTTATAGTTTTCATTTCTATTGGAAATAAATAGCAATGTTATTTTCTAGAAGAAATAAATAAATGAGAAGGGGACGACGGAGATATATAACCTCACTATTCCGAATCATATATGTATAGAGTTATCATATGTGACTAAAACATAAAATCTTTTGTCATAATATTCATTCATTAAAAACACTTAAATAAGCACTAATAAAATTAATGACTCCCGCTATAGTTTTAGCGTATATCCCGTGTTTACTTCACTTTACGAACATAGCTGAATGCAACAAAAAGTTTACACTTAAATAATAAAATTAAACAACTTTTTTTGTGCAGGTTTGCCGAAAATCTAATAGGAAACGAAATATCATAATTTTTTCCATGTCAGGCCTCCCTCATAAACCCTCTACTCCCGTCCGGACCGTTAAACATTTTAATATACCTTACAATCATGGAAGAGTATTAATGCTAATTCACATACCGGAGTCTTGTTAGATTTCGGTTCAATCGTTAGTGCAACAACAAAATTGTTGGCTCCCGCTTTAGTATTTAGTTGTAAATCTCGTTCTATACTTTGTTTTAGATCGAGACACATCTAGTATCTATGTGATGTGTGTTGTCATGTGTCTACAAATTTGCATAGTCTAACAAATCTTACATTAAGCAATAACAAAATATGAAACAATTCTTATTGAGTCTGATCTCGCTTCCTCACAATACTATTGATATGTGTTGCAGAAAAACCAACGTGTAGAAGTGACGAATAAACGAAGATAGATAAAGTACTGCTGTCTCGCTCTTTTAATTTAAGGCCTCCCTGCCCGTCCCTAGAATTGTTAGTATGGCTTATTATAAGGAAATCGTTATTATTAATTCACATACCGAGTTTTATTTAGTTCGGTTGAGTCTTTAGTGCCAAATAAAATTGTGGACTCCCGCTTTAGTTTATAGCGTATAACTCATTTATAATTCCGTTTACGGCCAAAAGTTGCATATAACAAAAAGTTACTCTTAAATTTATATTTAAATAAAATCAACCTTTGTTATGTGCCATTATGTTGCTTGAAAAAGGCAATAGGGGAAACTAAAATATCGCTATTTTTAATTTCAGGACTCCTTATAACCCCCCCCTCCTGTTCGTCTTAGAGAATATTAATATAGCCTAAAGTCTAAGTTGGCTAGTAGTAATATAACATACCATGTTTCATAACAATTCGGTTCAGCCGTTTATGCGTGAAAAGGTAGCAAACAACAAACAAATAAACAAACAAACAGACACGAAAGAAACAAAAATGTAGTAGTTATGGGTGTCTATCGGCATGTGAAACGAAAAGTTATCGTGAAATTTCGCGAAAAAAAATCAATGTACAGACAGAGGTTACAATTTTTATCTATCTATATATATATATTAAATTGTTAACCTCTGTCTGTACATTGATTTTTTTTCTCGAAATTTCACGATAACTTTTCGTTTCACATGTCATAGACACCATAACTATTGCATTTTTGGTTTTTTCTTTCTTTGGTGTCTGTTTCTTTGTTTGTTTGTTTACATTTTCAGCAATAAAACGGCGGAACCGTATTTTATGAAACTTGGTATGTATATTACTACTTACCCAACTTAGACTTTAGGCTATATTAATATCCTCTGATTTAATAATTTCATATCCTGAGTTAATTTTATTGGGCTCAAAAGACTCAACCGAACTAAATATAACTCGGTATGTTTATTAGAATTGACGCCTTAATTATCATAAGCCAAACCAACACAAAAAAAGTCCGTCACGCAGGGGCTGCGTAAACTAAGCAGATTTCCCCTGTGAAGTTTTACAATAGAGAAATCTGCATACTGGTAACACAATACCACCGTGATTAGATAATGAGAAATCTTTCAGTTAATTAAAATAAATACCCAACTGAAACGGCTTCTGAATTGTAAGAATAATTTATATTTTAATAACTCAAATTTTAGTAGTCCAAGAACTAAAGAAGGGGGGGGGGGCGGATGAACAAAACGTATTTGCATAAATCTCACAAAGTAAGGAAGGTAAGGTAAGGTTAAAAACGCCAGGTTAGAAGAAGCTCCGCCTGAGCCGAGAAATGACGAAGATGGCCGACATAATCCGAACTATACCCCACCACAGACTTCATAAAAATGCAAATATCTCGGTTAATATTCAAGATAGAGAATAAATGTATATAACAATATTTATAGTAAATTTAATTTGCAATAAGATTGGTTCTGTACAATTTTTCGATCCGATGCATAATAACGGAGATATTTTCATATATCGAGTTTGGTAACGATCAAACAAAAATTGCGACCGCTAGAGCGGTAACAGACAAATATATATATATATATACTAGCTCAGATACCCGGCTTCGCTCGGGAATTCATTTGAGGCTGAATGTTGATGGTATTTTTTTGGCAAGGCTTTATTTTGCACAATATTTTGACATTTACCCGTCCCAGTGTTTAGGGTTAATACCCGTCGTTTCTGTGGGTTTGTTAATAATAAAATTATTTTTTTATGTAAGTCTTCACTGTCCTGCATATTGTCATATTTCCCGCCTCCTGTGCATTAAGCAAAGATTTGAATTATTAAGGAGAAAATATTGGCATACATTTGAATTAATTTTTTCAGGTGAGGTACCTGGTAGTTCATATTGAAAAGAATTCTTGATCATATATTTCTAAATAACAAAATAAACAACTTTTGTTATGTGCATATTTGCCGAAACTACAATAGGAAACGAAATATCACTATTATTATTTTCAGGCCTCCCTTATAAACCCCACTCCTGCCTGTCCCTAGAAATAGTATGGCTTTTTATAAGGAAGGCGTTAGAGCTAATACACATACTGAGTGTTTTATTTAGTTCGGTTGAGTCTTTTGTGCCAAATAAAATTTTTCACTTCCGCTATAATTTTTAGCGTATATCTCGTTTATAATTCGGTATACGAAAAAAGTGTATATAACAAAAGTTACTCTAAATAGCAAAATAAACAACTTTTGTTGTGTTTATATTTGCCGATAAACCAATAGGAAACGAAATATCGCTATTTTTAATTTCTGGCTTCCCTTAAAACCCCCACTCCTGCCCGTCCCTAGAAATATTGGTATGGCTTCTTATAATGAAAGCGTTAGTGCTAATACACATACCGAGTTTTATTTATTTCGGTTGGGTCTTTTGTCCCAAATAATATTGTTGACTCCCGCTATAGTCATAAGCGTATAACTCATTTAAACTTCGGAATACGATGAAAGTGTTTATGACAAAAGTTACTCTAAATAACAAAATAAACAACTTTTGTTATGTGGATATTTGCTGAAAAAGCAATAGGAAACGAAATATCGCTATTTTTAATTTCAGGCCTCCCTTATAACCCCCACTCCTGTTCGTCTCAGAGAAAATTAATATAGCCTATCTCTCAAGTTGGACCAGACTGCTCACGGTGTGCCAATTTAATTTAAAATCGGTTAAGTAGTTTAGGAGTCCATCGCGGACAAACATCGTGACAGGAGATTATATATATTAAGATATATATAAATAAATATATATATAATTTTGAAAGGACCTCATTTTCGTCATCTCCTGGGTAAGATCGGTGGACATTTGAAGAAAATATTCGAAAATCGCGTCATGAGAACAACGTCAATAGCTGATTTCCCTTAAGGGAACTCTGCTAAAATTTTAGATTCAAAGGGGAGTGGGGATTATAAGAGAGGCTGAAATGAAAAACCGTCTTTTTTATTTTCTATTTGTTTTTCGGCAAACGTGCACATAACAAAAGTTGTTTACTTTGTTATTTAGAGTAGCTTTTGTGTGCATTCACTTTTGTCGTAAAATAAAGTAAACACGGGATATACGTTAAACGGGAGTCAATAATTATATTAGTACTTATTTAAGGGGTTTTAATAAATGAATATTATGACAAATGATGTTATGTTTTCGTCTTATATGATAGTTCAAAGTATGATTCGGATTAGTGAGGTTATAAATCTTCGTCATCCCCTCCTCATTTATTTATTTTTCCTAGAAAATAACTTTGTTATTTATTTCCAATAGAAATATAAACTATAAGAGCATTTCCATTATTTAATTTCTATAATTGTTATTTTTAAAAAAATTACCTTTAAGTTAATGGTAATTTCATTATGACAAAAAACAATATGCGTTTAAACTCGATATGATATTTTCAGGGTACCACTATTATCTAATTCCATCCGGTAGATAAATTATAAAATAATGTTTTGCATCAATAATATAAGTAGAAGAATGTTGAGAAGTCTCATGCGGGAGCGGAAGAATGACGGCAGCCTTACCAGTTAATTGAGTTTCCTTATTTCCCGTCTGGCATTGCTGGAAGTGATTTTTCCAGTGAGATTCACTACTACAAATATAATCTTTACATATAAAACTTTGGCCTGAAACTATTTGAAGCTTGGGTAAGCCTTTGAAAAGAAAATATGTTCATTATAGATGATATTTAATTGTAATAAAAGCTACCCATGATTATGGTTTTAACAGTGAAGTCTTACATAAAAAATTAATTTTATTATTAAAAAATTCCAACAACGGTATAAACCCTAAAAATGGTCAAAATAGTTTGCAAGTAAAGCCTTGCCAAAAAAATACCATCACCATTCAGCCTAAATGAAATCCCGGGCCGAAGCGCCCGGGTATCTGAGCTAGTATATATATATATATATATATATATATATATATATATATATATATATATATATATATATATTTGACTGTTGCCGTTCAATCGTCCGTAATTTTAGCAGATTTTCCCCTTAAGGGAAATCAGCTATTGAGGTCGTACTCCATGACGCGATTTTCGAAAAATTTCTTCAAATGTCCATCGATCCTACCTCAGGAGATGACGCAAATGAGGTCCGTTCAAAATTATATACATATATATATATATATATATATATATATATATATATATATATATATATATATATATTCTTATATTTGCCTGTTAATGCTCTAGCCATCGCAATTTTTGTTTGATCGTTACCAAACGTTGTTTTATCGGTATTTAAACGTGTTATGTAAAACTAAAGATCATGTTCGTTAATGTCTGAAATCGGAATAGTGGGAGGCGGGTTTGTAGGGGACATTTAGAAAATTCAAAATATCTCCGTTACTATACGTCGGATCGAAAAATTTTTACAGAACCAATCTTTTTGTAAATTAAATTTACTATAAATAATGTTATGTACATTTTATTCTGTATCTTGAATATTAACCGAAATATTTCGCATTTTTTCAGTTTTTTCAGCTTCTGTAGATGAGATCGGGCTAACTTCGGGTCTAGTCCGTGAATATTCCGTCAAGAAGCTAGTTCGGGCCGTTCCCATAAACTGGTTTGAACTCTCTATTTCTGAAAATTTTCTCTATTGTAAAACTTCACATGGAGAAATCTGCTTAGTTTACCGCATCCCCTGCGTGAACGGACTTTTTTTGTTTGATCAGTTTTTTTTTTTAAAACCAAACCCGATATTTTAGTCTATTTATATAAACAAGAAAAATCACGCTCGTTTAACGGCTGAAATATCGGACCAGTGAGAGGGGGGGGGGGGGTGGTTAGAGGGGAGTGATTTTTGAAAATCCAAAATAATGTCCGATACTAAAATTAACTCGGATCGAAAAAAACTTGGTACAGAATCAATCTTTATGCAAATTTAAAATTAAATTTAGCTATAAATATTGTTATATACATTTATTTCTCTATCTTGAATACTAATATAACCCGAAGATAATTTTGCAATTTATTAAATCTGAGGCGGGCTAACTGGGACAGAGTGACAACCACTCCCGCCAAAAGTCTAGTTCGGCGGCGGGTTCGCCGATTCCTTGACTGCTCGGAACTCGTGAAATTTCTCTATTGAATAACTTCACGTGGGAAATCTGCTTAGTTTACGCAGCCCCTGCGTGACGGACTTTTTAATATTCACGACGGGAGGGGGAAGCTTGACCCCAAAAGTTGCCCCCTGCCATTTATATTATATAATAAACTCACACTACAGTATATGTGACTCTTCAAAAAAACAAAAAAAAATGATATAACATAGTTGAACGTATCTCTACAATTTACTATATAGAATACTTGTTATTGGTTTTTTAGCAGATTTCCTTTAAGGGAAATTCAGTATTAAGGCTGTACTCATTATGGAATTTTTCGAGGATTTTTTTTCTTTCAAATGTCCATCGCTCCTACCTTAGAGATGACGAAAATGAGGTCCAGTGCCAAAACTGTATATAGCTATCTATATATATATAAAATTGTAACCGTCTGTCTGTACATTGATTTTTTTTCGATAAATTTCACGATAACTTATTCGTTTCACATGTCCCATAGACACCATAACTGCATTTTGGTTCTTAGGTGTCTGTTTGTTTGTTTGTGTTTGTTTGTTTGTTTTTTTGTTTGTTTGTTTTGTTACCTTTTCCACGCATAAACGGCAGAAACCGAATTTTTATGAAACTTGTGTATGTGAATTACTAACTAACCCAACTTAGACTTTTAGGCTATATTAATAATATCTGAGACGAAGAGGATTGGGGGTTATAAGGGAGGCCCTGAAAATTAAAAATAGCGAAATTTACGTTTCCCTATAGGTTTGTCTTGGCAAACATGCCATATAAACCAAAAGTTATGTTTATTTTTTGTTATTTAGAGTAACTTTTGTTTTATGTACACATTTTTTCGTATACCGAACTATAAAGGTGTTATAAGCGCTAAACATTTATAGAGGGAGTCAACAATTTTATATGGCCACAAAGACTCAACCGAACTAAATAAAACTCGGTATGTGTATAAGCACTAACGCCTTCCTTATAATAAGCCATACAAAACATTTCTAGTGACGGGCAGGAGTGGGGTTTGATAAGGGACGCCTGAAATTATAAAAATAGTGAAATTCCGTTTCCTATTGGAGTTTCGGCAAATATGCACATAACCTAAAGTTGTTCATTTTTTGTTATTTAGAGTAAACTTTTGTTATATGCACTTTCATTGCTGTATACGGAAGATATAAATGAGTTATTACGCTAAAAACTATAGCGTAGTCCACCAATTTTATTTGGCACAAAAGACTCAACCGAAACTAAACCAAACTCGGAATGTGAATTTAGCACTAACACCGTTCCTTATAATAAGGCCCATACTAACATTTCTAGAGACCGGCAGAGTTGGGGGTTATAAGGAAGGCCTGAAATTAAAAAATAGTAAATTTCCTATTGGGGTTTCGGCAAATATGCACAAAACCAAAGTTTGTTTATATTGTTATTTAGAGAAATTAGCTCAACAACTATCTTTTCCAAAATGAACAACCAGGTACCACAAATGAAAAAATTGAATTCAAATGATTGACAATATTTTACTCATTAATAATTTCAAATCTATGCTTAATGTACAGGAAAAGGTAAATATGACAATATGTCAGGACAGTGAAGTCTTACATAAAAAAATAATTTTGTTATTAACAAATCCGACAGAAACGACGGGTGTTAACCCTAAACAACAGGGACGGGTAACATGTCAAAATATTTTGTGCAAAGTACAAGCCTTGCCAAAAATATACTCATCACCATTCAGCCTCAAATGAATTCCCGAGCGAAGCCGGGTATCTGAGCTAGTAATATTTATAAAATTGTAACCTCTGTCTGTACATTGATTTTTTTCGCGAAATTTCACGATAACTTTTCCGTTGTCACATGTCCCATAGACACCACATCTGCAATTTGTTTCTTTCGTGTATGTTTGTTTGTTTGTTTGTTTATTTGTTTGTTTGTTTGTTTGTTACCATTTTCACGCATAAACGGCTAAACCGAATTTTATGAAACTTGGTATGTATATTACTACTAACTCAACTTAGACTTTAGGCTAATATTAATTTTCTCTGAGACGAACAGGAGTGGGGGTTATAAGGGAAGCCTGAAATTAAAAATAGCGATATTTCCTTTTTCTATTGGTTTTTCGGCAAATATGCTCAAACAAAAGTTTGTTTATTTTGTAACTTAGAGTAACCCTTTGTTTATATACACTTTTGTCGTATACCGAAGTTTAAATGCGTTATACGCTAAAAATTATAGCGGGAGTCCACAATATTATTTGGGGGCCAAAAAAGACTCAACCGAACTAAATAAAACTCGGTATTTGTATTAGCAGTAACGAGGCCTACTTATTATAAGCCATACCAACATTTCTATGGACGGGCAGGAGTGGGGGTTATAAGGAAGCCCTGAAATTAAAAATAGCGATATTTCGTTTCCTAGTGGTATTTCCGCAAAAATAAACATAACAAAAGTGTTTTATTTTTTGTTATTTGGAGTAACTTTTTTATATACACTTTTGACGTAATACCTAAGTATAAATGAGTTATACGCTAAAAACTATAGCGGGAGTCGACAATTTTATTCGGCACAAAAGAATCAACCGAACAAAATAAAACTCGGTACGTGTAATCGGACTAACGCCTTCATTATATCAAGCCATACCAACATTTCTAGGGACTTAAAGTTATTTAAAGTAACTTTTGTTATATACATTTTTTTTGTATACCGAATTATAAACGAGATATACGCTAAAACCTATAGCGGAAGTGAACAATTTTATTTGGGACAAAAGACCCAACCGAAATGAATAAAACTCGGTATATGTATTAGCACTAACGCTCTCATTATAACAAGCCATACCAACAATTTTAGCGATGGGCAGGAGTGGGGGTTGTAGGGGAGGCCTGAATTTAAAAATAGCTTTATTTCGTTTTCTATTGCTTTTTCGGCAAATATGCACATAACAAAAGTTGTTTATTTTGTTATTTAGAGAAACTTTTTTTATATACATTCTTTTGGGAACAATTTATGAAGCAAGTAATGTGGGTAGAAATATTGATATGCTCAACAATTCTTTCCATCATGAACTCCCAGGTACCTCACCTGGAAAAATTAATTGAAATCTATGTTAATATTTTGTCCTTAATAATTCAAATCTATGCACAGGAGACGGGAAATATGATAATATGAAGGACAGTGAAGTCTTACATAAAAAATTAATTTTATTATTAACAAATGCCAACAACGGGTATTAACCCTAAACACTGGGACGGGTAAATGTCAAAATATTGTACAAAGCAAAGCCTTGCCAAAAAAATACCATCACCATTCAGACTCAAATGAATTCCCGGGCGAAGCCGGGTATCTGAGCTAGTATATATATATATAGATATATATATTTGTCTGTTAACGCTCTAGCGGTCGCAATTTTTGTTTGATCGTTACCAAACTCGGAATTTAATCGTTTTATGTAAAAAGGAAGATCAAGTTCGTTAATGGCTAAAATCGAACCAGTGGGAGGGGGGGTTTAGAGGGGGGGGGGATTTTCGAAAATTCGAAATATCTCCGTTACCATACGTCGGATCAAAAAAGTGTATAGAACCAATCTTATTGCAAATTAAATTTACTATAAATATTGTTCTATACATTTATTCTGTATCTTTAATATTAACCGAGATATTTGGATTTGTATTGTGAGTGTGGTTGGCTATGTTTGGGAGTTTCCGCCAAGCGCACTAGCGCTAGTGTGGCCGTATCACTAACTATTCGTTCTCGTGAGAATAGGTTATTACTAGGCAGATTTCTCTATTGTAATTTTTATTAAATCTGAGCGGCTAACGGACGAGTGACTCCCGCCAAAAGCTAGTTCGGCCGTTTCCTTGACTGGCTTGGCTCTCGTGAAATTTCTCTATTGTAAAACTTCACGTGGGAAATCTGCTTAGTTTACGCAGCCCCTGCGTGAAGGACTTTTTAATATTCACGACGGGAGGGGGAAGCTGACCCCAAAAAGTGCCCCTGCCATTTATATTATATAATACTCACACTACAGTATATGTGACTCTTCAAAAAAAAAAAAAAAATGATATAACATAGTTGAACGTATCACTACAATTACTATATAGATTACTTGTTATTGGTTTTAGCAGATTTCCCTTAAGGGAAATCAGCTATTGAGGTCGTACTCATGATGGAATTTTCTTCAAATGTCCATCGATCCTACCTATTAGATGACGAAAATGAGGTCCGTTCTAAACTGTATATATATATATATATATATATATATATATATATATATATATATATATATATATATATTTGTCTGTTACCGCTCTAGCGGTCGCAATTTTTGTGTAATCGTTACTAAACTCGATATTTAGTCGTTTTATGTAAAAAGAAAGATCAAGTTCGTTAACGGCTGAAATCGGACCAGGGGGAGGGGGGGGGTTTAGAGAGGGAGAATTTCAAAAAATCGAAATATCTCCGTTACTATAAGTCGGATCGATAAAGTGTATAGGATCAATCTTATTGACAATTAAATACACTACAAATAATGTTATATACATTTATTCTCTATCTTGAATATTAACCGAGATATTTGCATTTTTCAGCTTTCAGCCCTCAGTAAATCCCAAATTCTATTAGTATTACATAAACAATGCTCTGTTATTTAATAAAAGATATTAATTGAAGCCTAAATACCAAATATTGTTTTCATTGAACTTTTACTTTGTGAGATATATGCAAATACGTTCTGTTGACCCCCCCCCCTTCTTTTGTTCTTGGATTACTAAAATTTGAGTGATTGAGATAAAACTGATTCTGATTCATTACAAATTACACCAAAGCTTTAGTAAATTGTTTTCAATAAAATTAATATGTTATATTCAAATATATTCCATTAATTGTTTGTCTTTCCGGTCTATCTATGCAGCGATACGAGGTTGGCTTGCCTGTTTGTATAGATTCAGCCTTGTATTGTACATTTACTCAGGGGGGTGCCATTTGGCAGGTGCGCAGATCGTGACTTTTTTGCGACTTTGGCGCATTACGTCATCCAATACCTATTTGAGCTTTGTTTACATAGTGAGCATCTCTATCTTTTTGTGATTTTTTTTATTTTTTAGTGTTATAACTTATTTTTTTCAAAATGCCGAGTGATTGTGCCGTAGCAACATATTCCAACAACCCTAGGAAATCAGGCAAGTCAGTATCTTTTAACCAGTTCCCGAAAAACCCAGAAATTAAGAAACAGTGAGTAGTCCTGTGCAGACGAGAAGATTTGAACTTTAATCCTGATACTTCACGGGTTTGTTCAGAACATTTCAGCGACAGTGATTATGAAAGGAATTTACAAGCAGAATTGTTAGGCTATGTTCCTAATAGATTGAAATTAAAAGAAGAAGCTCTGCCCCACCTGAATTTACCAGTGTCGTCCTTAAGTAAACAAACTTCTACTTCTGACTCAAAAAGTGAAACATCTAGACAATGTAGGAGTGAAAATATGTAAACGTGCCCTGTGTCACATTAATGAGATTTCTCCCAAAAAGAAGAAAAGTGATTTTTCAGCTAATACTGAAGACTACATGCCAATGACAGTTTTTAAAAAGGTAAGATTTAAAATGTAAGAAAGAGAATTATTTTCTTGTAATGTATCCTATAGAGCACTAGAGGAATTAATTTCCCATGGTCCATTAGTAATGATATTACATGTGTCTTTCACAGCTATTTATTCTATAGGACAGTGCGGTTTAAATTCATACACTCCACATATATCAGCAACAACTGTTTTCGACAAGACAGACTACATGCCAATGACAGCTTTTAAAAAGGTAAGATTTAAAATATAAGAAAAAGAATTATCTTCTTGCAGTGTATCCTATAGAGCACTATAGGAATTAATTTCCCATGCTCCATCATTAATTTGATTTCATGTTTCTTTCACAGTTATTTATTCTATGGGACAGTGCACTTTAAATTCATACACTCCAAATATATCAGCAACAACTGTTTTCGACAAGACAGACTGCATGCCAATGACAGCTTTTAAAAAGCTAAGATTTAAAATATAAGAAAAATAATTATCTTCTTGCAGTGTATCCTATAGAGCACTATAGGAATTAATTTCCCATGCTCCATCATTAATTTGATTTCATGTTTCTTTCACAGTTATTTATTCTATGGGACAGTGCGCTTTAAATTCATACACTCCAAATATATCAGCAGCAACAGTTTTGGACAAGCGGACTACATGCCAATGACAGCTTTTAAAAAGGTGAGATTTAAAATGTAAGGAAAGAATTATTTTCTTGTAGTGTATCCTATAGAGAACTATTGGAGTTATTTCCCATGGTCCATTAGTAATGTTATTACATGTTTCTTTCACAGTTATTTATTCTGTGGGATTTTAATGCATAGGCTCCAACATCAGTGCCATTCTCTTTACAAGGATTTAACTGGAACCGAGGCATCCCTGCGACTCGAAATATATGCATCTTTTTAGGACAAGAAGGATTACATGCCAATGATATACTTTAAAAATCTTGTACCTGAATGGACTAGTTGATGTTTAAAATAATTTACTAACATATTCTAGTAACTGGTATCTTAGTTTATTGCTTGGTTTGTTCAATGTCATTGACTTTAATTTCTTTGTATAATATTAGGCATAACTGTTTTCATGTTTTGAACATTTCATCTTATTATAGTACTTTGTATTGTGTTGATTATGTAGAAAAATTACGATTTTAAATATATCTCAATTTTAAGGAACTATTGTGAATTTATTTTTAATGGAAGCTAATTTGTACATGGTTTATTTAAAGTAAAATATATTCAGCTAAAGTAATTTGTACCATTTATTGACCTATACCATTTTATAAATTTTGTATTCACCAAATTAATCAGAAAACAGCGTATTTCGGTCGTTTTTAAGCTGGTTGGGGGCGTGGTCTGGAAACGAGTGACGTAGCAGGCTCCCTGCATTTTGATTGGCTATTCGTCAAATGGCACTACCTTATCTTATACGTACCTTGATGCTAACTAGAGAGATATTAATGTTGATGACGTCATGTAAACAGCCAATCACCGACGAGGAATCCTGTTCTATACCCATTTGATGACGTCAGGCGAGCAATTCCTAACAAAACTCGGACGTCATCAAATTACGCTTACGTCATCAACGCTCGTATCTCTCTAGTTACACAAAACTCACTTCGGAAGTGTTGAGGGTGTAGGTATGAAATGCCCTCAGAATGCATTTGAATTATTTAAATTCAGAATTATTACAAGACAAATAATTAATTTTGCCTTAAAGTTTAAATGAATAAAGTTAAATATTTTTGTTAATGTGATTGAGAGATGATCTAAAATAAAATGCTGAGGGAGCAGAAAGAGAACTGAGAGACCAGAATTTCTATAGAGTTCCTAATTCAAGAAACCTTCCTTTAAGCCTTAAATATTTCTTGTTTAGGTTTTTTTAAAAAATTCCGTAATATGACATATTGGAACAATATTAGTCCAGTTGAAGTAACTTTCTTTGGTTTGTTTATGTTAAATATTATAATGAGAAATACTGAGACTTCTAAGTTATATTAAATATAACAATTATAAGATCATTCATGAGAGTGATACGACTATTTTACAAAAGTAAGTGGTAGTAAGTAAATGTCTTATTACGAACAACAGGGGGGGGGGTTGATGGCTCTACCATTTTTTTTTAAATATTTATTCTGAATTTTTAAACCTGTAAAATGGATTATTGTAGCCCCCCCCCAAGACAAACCTAATGTCTTGTCGTACCTCCTAACTGTTCATGCTTGTAAGAGACATTTTTCTCTGAAAATGTCAAATCTAAGGCAATATAGACGTAATTACATTGTACTCAAAATATTAACTGTTTTTACGCAAGCTTGCAATTCATAATCTAACTAATTCAATATCAAGCAAGATGCCTTAAAGGTATTTATTTGCATGATCTCTTGGAAAGTATTTTTTAATCAATTAAAAAGGATGTTGCTAGGCTGTGTTGGTTTGACAGTCCAAGCTGAATGATCTTAGTGCATCACGTTTCTCAAATACATTCAGACGACCCTAAACAGTAATCTATTGGATTTATGTAACATTTGTAATTGGTATATTGCAAAATTTTTCATAACATCAAATGACACTTGTTTTTAAACCTTTTGATTTAGTCAATACATCAACTTTAGAAAAAAAAAGTTCAGCAAAGCCTCTGTCTCAAAAGCATTTGGACTCAAGGCAAGGCCAATATTTTATAACCTGCTGCCAGTGCGAGTATTAATATTTTTTATTTGGGCGCGATTCTTTAAAAGCCAACGAAAAGATAGTCGGTATTTGGAAATAAAAATTGGAGCCGGATCTATAGTGGAAAGAATTATTTTTAAATGCAGTGTTCTGTACCTTCATACAGAATTGGTTGAGGCGAGGAATTAAAATAGATGAAGTTGAAATTCTAGAATGGGCCATGCATGGAAATCTTGTTTAAATACCTTATGATATTTAATAGAATACAACCCCAGCTAACATTGGGTCAAAAAAGGGCTCCACTACACTTACTAGCTGTTTGTAAATATGTTAATTGCTGAGGAATTTTCAGGGAGAAGAAGGTTTTTTTATAGACACAGTATTTAGTATTTGATGTATTATAATTACATTTTATAACTGAATTTGTAAAGTCTTTTAAATATGTATGTTTGTGTATAATCAGAAGGAAATTAAAGAATCGACGTATCAAAGCAATCAATTCTTCCCTATTAAGCGTGTGTTTAAACATTTCAAGAACCATGTGTTACAGAGACTTTTTTTGGACCCAGACAGAACATGACTTAGGATAAAAAATCTAACAGAAACCACCCCATGGAATGAAGTGGTACAATGGAGTAATATCCACGCGCTTGAGGATGTGTACAAAAACTACTTTAAGTATTTATGTTAATAATTTTTTAAGTAAAAAAAAATATTTATTTTCTAGAAGTATAAAATTAATAAAACTAGATTGTATGTGTGCCTCATAAAGTGACCTGTATAAATATATCCTGTTGAGATCAAAAAGGGGTTTGCAGCTGGTTAGTGTCCCCCCTGAAACCGCTAAATATTGAATTCCCTTAGATATTAAATTAAGATTGTAGATTTGATTATATTTTTGTTTTTTGATATTTTCAGTGCTGAGAGTTCAAAGGTCTCTGTTGTCTCTTCAGCGTAATTATTGAACTTATTTCAAGAGTCCAGTTCTTAAATAAGCTTCTAAAAGCTATTAGTGCCTTCAAAATAAATCCATGTACCTAGAACAACAATTAACGCATTAAAAACAAGGGCTTTTTCAAGATCCAACAAAAAAGTAATAAAATATGATATAGCAAACATATAAAAGTAATCCAGAAACTATGCATTACTCTCAGAAACTATGGATGACTGAGATATGAACTATAGTTAACCTCATATTAACGTTCATTCATTAGTAAGAAGAAATGGCAATTTATATGAAATGTTAAAAACCATTGGAAAATTGTAATCAGAGCAAATGATTTTTTTAAAAATATACATGTATCTTGGCTTATGGAAATGGGTCTAAAAAAGGACTATCCCAGAAGAGCTGCATAAACTAAGCTGATTTCCACCTGTAGCAATGACTCGGATATAATTCCACTTTGTATGTCTCCTAAAATAGCAACTCTTAACTAATACAACTTTGAATTAGAAATTTGAGATTACATATGTGAAAACATCGAGGAAGGGAAAGGAAAACAGTGTTTCAAATTAAATACACCTACTAATGAGTAAGTATTAGCAATATAGGGTAGTTCGCTTAGAAAAAGATGTTGAGGCGACAAATTGTACTATTGGGCTCATTCCATGTCAAATCAACACAAACATTCAACCTCAGTATTTCTATTTGATATTTCCATTCATATTAATTAGTTAAGTTTATACATTACAAAACATGACCTATTGTAAACATTTTGTAAATACATGTGTTATTTCTCTAAAAAATTTTTTCAGACTAATATAATACATATTATGTGATATACTGTACAAAGCTAAATAATTCAGTTAAAACACTATTATATTACAGAAATAAATACAGATTTTTCAAATTCAACTTGGAATAAATTTATTAAAAGGACAAGCAACAAAATTACTGTCAAATATGCTCTGAAATAAATGTCAGAAGTCTTAAAAACTAAATATTTAATTAAAGAATATTAAAATAAAACAAGAAATTATTACAAAATTGCACCTTTCTTATCATTCAAGCTCAATTAGGGAACAAGACATTAATATTTCAAATAATAGATGTATTTTGTTAGGATTTACATACATAGATCATTTTCATCAAGTGTTGATTTAATTCTATGAAATATATTTCTTCTTAGTCAATTATAGACAATAATGTTAGGATTTACATACATAGATTATTAAACTTATTTAATAAATTGAAAAGGCTTATACCTAACATAATCACTCAGTTATAAATATAAGCCACTAATAGTACATACCTTCAGTGTTTTCATTTTTTAGGATAAGATAAGACTAACCAGAATGGTAATATATTCATCTAATGCTAATCATTTAATGAAGACAGCTTAAGGATACATTAGGAAAAAAAAAACATCCTCGCTCCTGGAGAAATTTGGACTTAATAAAAACGTGTAATTAGCATAAAACATACATAAAGTTACTTAACAATGACACATAATAGAAGTTAGCTTACTAATTAAACAGATTATCCAAAATACTCTGATATTTGAAAATTCAATGTGAAACAACATGGCTGCCACTAAGCTGTCTCGGCGGGAATAAAATAATACAAACGTCATCAATCCTTGAGTCTCAAAACATGTACGTCATCAACTTACGTCCCTACGTCATCACCATTAATATCTCTCTAGTTAGCACAAAACTCTTATCTTATACGTACCTTGTACGTACCTTGCATTTACTGAGCATTCACGGCTGTGTTACCTGTATGATTTGTAGGGATGGGTATCGAACTACAAAACATCGATTATTGACAACCGATTAATATTTGCACTAATTAATCGATACGTCGATTAATCGACGTCAAAAAAATCGATTAATCGACAAAAACCAAGAAAAAACAAATTTCAATATTTATATATATATATATGTTTTCAATTATCTTTTAACAATTGCAGTTACCAGACAATCGAAGGTTTTACACCTCTTTTTTGTTTGAGCTTACTAGCACATTTAAAAAATAAAAAAAATATAAATTACATTTCAAAAATTAAAATTTAAAATTAAAAAACTTAATCTAAATATTGTTAAAAAAAATCTTTGTTTGCATTAAAAATATTTATTCAGCAGGGTACATGTTTCGTGGATCATCCACGAATTAAGGTTTTTAATTTCTGAAATGTAATTTATATTTTTTTATTTTCTAATGTGCTAGTGAGCTCAAACAAAATAAAGTCCGTCACGCAGGGGCTGCGTAAACTAAGCAGATTTTGAAGGGTTTGGGAAAATGATTAAGCAGATAACTTTGGATAAAAACTTCTATTTGAAAAGGCAGCTACAATATAAGACATCATGTGGCGGTAGACTACAACAATTCCGCCAGAGTGCTCTCTCTGTTCCCAGGACCAATGCCTGCTATATTTGATTGGAAATATTGATCACTAAATAACCAACACTTCCCCTTGAGCGATATTTCCAAAAACAATACAATTTACTTTGTAAAACAATACAATTTACTTTGTAAAACAATACAATTTACTTTGTAAAACAATACAATTTACTTTGTAAAACAATACAATTTACTTTGTAAAACAATACAATTTACTTTGTAAAACAATACAATTTACTTTGTAAAACAATACAATTTACTTTATAAGTCCAAAACACTTGAAAAAATATTCATGTTTTTCCCTACTTAAAGGTTTTGTCAAAATATCAGAGAGCATTTCTTCAGTGGGCATATGCTCCAGCACAATATTTTTCTTCTTTGTAGATTTCTTCTTCCTTTTGTCATTTTTCTTCTTCGGAGATTTCCTTTTCTTCTTTTTATCATTTTTCTTCTTTGGAGATTTCTTCTTCTTACCATTTTTCTTCTTTGTAGATTTCTTTTTCTTCTTTTTGTCATTTTTCTTAAACGAAATCACTCATATCTTTTGGTTTCGGCACACGTCTGGATCGTCGAACCTGTGGTGAGTTCTCCTCCTGGATATCTGGCTCGCTAGAGACAGATCCTGGCACTGAATCAGTCTGATGGTCGTATCCTGATTCCGTATTCTCATCAGAAACGTCCTCTTGTGAATTGGTTGTATCCTGGAGAGCAGGCGGCTCATCCACATCTAAAAATACTGACGTAGTAGGCAGCTGTCGAGGCTTATGTCTTTCTTGGTTTGAAGTTTCAAGAAAAACAACATCTCGACTCATAGTAACCTTCTTCGTTTCAGGATCAATTAATCGATATCCTTTGATTTCCTCTGAGTATCCGACAAAAATGTATTTTGCCGATTTAGGATTCCCATTTTCTTCGGATTTCCTTGGGATACCTGTGCCATAGACGGACATCCAAAAATCCTCAAGTGAGACATATCAGGCCTCTTACCATACACCGCTTCATATGGGAGTCCTCCCGACAACAGCCTTTGTCGGTCGCGCGATTGTTGAGGTAAAACGGCTGTTAGAAAACAGCTTCTGCCACAATAGTTTTGGGGCAAACCCAGCATCCTGTAACTTAGTGCGTGCATTCTCCACAATGGATCTGTTGGATCGTTCAGGCCACTCCGTTACTCTGTGGCGTGTACTAAACGGTTCAGTTGATGCCTGATTCCTGCAGAAATAAGGTCCAGCTTTGAACTTTGAGTTGACGAAACTCAGTTTCCCATTGTCTGACCTCACCACACTTGATTTTCTTCCCTGTCTGAGTTTCAACAAGAGCCCGAAATTCAAGCAAAATTATCACTCACTTTGTTCATTTCTGGAAAGAAAATTTAACGAATGTGTAACGAGAGAAGTCGACAATTGAGGTGAAAATATATTTACTTCCCACCTATGGCTAAATTTTCCATGGGTCCACATATATCCATATGTAGAACTTTCCAAGATATCCTTTGATCCACTAGCACATACTCTCTAATGGATCTGAAGGGTAGTCGAGCATGCCTTCCCTAATAAGCAGGATTCACATGGATCATCATTAGGGTGTTATTTTTTATCAATTACCTGTACACATGTCTTGAAGACTGAGGTTCATCCTCTTCATGGAAAGATGTCCTCGGAAACGTCGATGCATTAGGGAACCTGCATCTTCAGCGAAATAGGTAGGTAATATTCTGTCCTTCATGGTATCAAGCTTTTTGATACCATTATTCCTTTTATCTGTGGCTAATACTTCACCATTAGGGTCAATGACCTTTCCCATTTCTTTGGTGAATATGACCGAATGTCCCTTATCAGTAATTTTGCTGACTGATAATAGGTTAGCACCTATACCTGGCACGTAATGTACATCATGCGCTAAAACGCTATCAGCCAGTCCATTAACTATCAGTGAAATGTTGGTTGTACCAACAGCCTGAGCAGATAAATTTACATTATTTATTGTCGTTAATTTTTAAATCTGAATCACCAGATACATTGTCTAGTATATTCTATGTCATTGACTAGGTGGAACTGCAACCCGAAGTCAAGAAAAAAATCTACACTGTTGCTAGTGTCATTAGGGGTCTAGACTTGTAAGCAAAAAAGTGCTTTACTTTGGTTTTTCCTTGATTTGAATTTTCAGTAGAATCTTGTTTCTTCCGATCTTGGGTCTCCATCTTCTTGGTACGGCACTGTGAAGCATAATGTCCCCTTTTGTGACATGCATAACACTCAATTTTATGTTTTCCTTTGCCTTTTGGAACCCTTCCCCTGGGAGAACAATGCTGTCTCACTACTGGGTGTATGTGAATGTGCGGGAGTCTTCACATCCTGGAGAATTTTTACTCTTTAATCGAGTCTCCTGTGATTTTCAGTCCCGAGCTCTCTAAACCCATGATCATTGGCTTGTATTCATCAGACAAGCCTGCCAATAAAATTGTCCCGAGCCAGCTATCACTCCACTTTGAAGCCAAGATCAGTGAGCCTCTGTGATGTTGACATAATTTTATTGACATATTCTTCAGTGAAGAACAGTTTTCTAGTCTGGTCGTTATCAATGATCTCAAAAGACCTACCTTCCTGGTAAGACCATTGTCCTCGAATGCAAGTCTTCAAGTTGTCCCAAGCCTCCTACTTGGCTTTGTAGAGTGCGCACACTTGTCTATCGCGTGTTGGGAACACCAATTGGATTCGATTATTAATAAGTACTATTTTTTGAAAAAGCTCGTTCCGATCTTTTGCTAAAATGTTCTCTTCTTTCTGCGTCGTTTGCAGCGCCTTCTAACTTGGAACAACAGATTGATCCAGCGACCACACGCACACCACAAGAATCGTCAAGTTGTCAAATATTGCCTTTAGCTGCAAAATTTCATACACGAAGCGATATATTTTTGGTGTCTGCCGAGAAAGTTATCTCAACCGGTGTGGAGGGGTGGTTTGATGCCAGTGACGAACGAAATTCAGCGAGAAAAGATCAAAACTGGTTCACAACCTAAACCTCACTTGCACAATGGGGACAACACACGAGATTTTACACTTTTCATGAAGTTTTTTTCGATCGATTCTATACGTTTTCTCGTATTAGAAAACGATATTTTTTTTTTAAGCAATGGACGGCTGGGGCCCATTATACCTGAAAGGGTTGGGAGGACAGAAAGGATAAGGCAAGTGAGTAAATTTGGATAAAAACTTGATATTTTGTAAAAGGCCTGTTACAATAGCATAAGACATCATGTGGCGGTTTATAGACTACAAACACATATTTCCGCCAGACGCGGCACTCTCTGTTCCCAGGACCAAATGTCCACGCGGGTCTATATTTGATTGGAAATATTGATCACTAAATAACCAACAGATTTCCCACGTGAAGTTTTACAATAGAGAAATCTGCCTAATAACAACTGTAGTAGTAAGAAACCTCTAAACCTAAAACATTATTTAGGGCGTAACAACCCAGTAGTTTCTAGCCCCAAAAAACAGTTGACCTAACCTCTAAACCTATTCACGAGGGGCGAAGTTATAGAAACGGCCGCCAGAGCTCTCGCCGGAAAGTTCGAACATAGCCTACTGGTGACCAGTATCACGCAGAATACAAATGCAAATATCTCGGTTAATATTCAAGATACAGAATAAATGAATAGAACAATATTTATAGTAAATTTAATTTGCAATAAGATTTATTCTATACAATTTTTCGATCCGACGCATAATAACGGAGATATTTTGAATTTTCCCCCCCTCTAAACCCCTCCTCCCACTGGTCCGATTTCAGCCATTAACGAACTTGATCTTCCTGTTTGGTAACGATCAAACAAGAATTGCGACCGCTAGAGCGTTAACAGACAAATATATATATATATATATATATATATATATATATATATATATATATATATATATATATATAGATAGATATATATATAGATATATATATATAATTTTGAACGGACCTCATTTTCGTCATCTCCTGGGTAGGATCGATGGACATTTGAAGAAATTTTTCGAAACTCGCATCATGAGTACGACCTCAATAGCTGATTTCCCTTAAGGGAAATCTGCTAAAAGAGGTGTAAAACCTTCGATTGTCTGGTAACTGCAATTGTTAAAAGATAATTGAAAGAGGTTAGTTAATCCTCAATAACAATAAAAAACAAATTTTTACTAATTGAAATGTAGCTAGTATTGAAAAATAAATCGATTGTGGAAAAGTTGAACAATTAGCTTCAAAATATGAAAAATTAGTCCCAACTCTCACTTAAGAAAAAGAAAAGAAGAAGAAAAAAATTAAGTAATCGTGATTAAAGCATCGATTACCAGATTAATCAAGCATCGTAAAAATCGATTAAAAATACACCGATTATTTGGAGTATTAATCGATTATTACGATTAATCGATTAATCGATACCCATCCCTAATGAATTGTATATTTATCTATTTTAGCAGATTCCCTTTAAGGGAAATCAGCTATTGAGGTCGTACTCATGACGCGAGTTTCGAAATATTTCTTCAAATGTCCATCGATCCTACCCAGGAGATGACGAAAATGAGGTCCGTTCAAAATTATATATATATATCTATATATATATATATATATATATATATATATATATATATATCTATATATATATATCTATAGATGTATATATAGATATATCTATATATATATATAGATATATATATTTGTCTGTTAACGCTCTAGCGGTCGCAATTTTGGTTTGATCGCTACCAAACTCGGAATTTAAGCGTTTTACGTAAAAAGAAAGATCAAGTTCGTTAATGGCTGATATCGGACCAGTGGGAGGGGGGGTTTAGAGGGGAGGATTTTCGAAAATTCGAAATATCTCCGTTACCAGACGTCGGATCAAAAAAGTGTATAAATCCAATCTTATTGCAAATTAAATTTACTATAAATAATGTTATATACATTTATTCTGTATCTTGAATATTAACCGAGATATTTGGATTTGTATTGTGAGTGTGGTCGGCTATGTTCGGGAGTTTCCGCCGAGCGCACTAGCGCTAGTGTGGCCGTTTCATTAACTATTCGTCCTCGTGAGAATAGGTTATTACTAGGCAGATTTCTGTATTGGTAAACTTCACGTGGGAAATCTGCTTAGTTTACGCAGCCCCTGCGTGACGGCCTTTTTTTAAACTTCACGTGGGAAATCTGCTTAGTTTACGCAGCCCCTGCGTGACGGACTTTTTCTTTCTTCTATTTATCTGATCAAATTAATGGAAAGTTGGATGGTGATCACCACTAAGACTACGCCAATGGTTTTAGGATGTAATTTACATAACATTTTACACTGTGAAGGTTCATTTGCCTATATTTAAACATTGTTTTAGAATTTCATTGGCCTTCTTCAGAGCTAGTTACATTGAAATACACCAAATCCAACGAGTCTCTCTTCTGTAGTCGTTCTTAAGAACTGAGATTGACTTTCAAGTTTTATTTACACACAATTGTTATATATTTCTATATTAGATCAGCGTATATCAGCACAAACGCGCCCAAAATAAAAGCGTTTTTACTTTCTGTAATGTATTAATTAATAACCAGCTCATTAGTTTTAAATTGTTTTTCTACGGGTTATTAGTATGGGAGAAATACCAATTAAAAAGTCCGTCACGCAGGGGCTGCGTAAACTAAGCAGATTTCCCACGTGAAGTTTTACAATAGAGAAATTTCACGAGAGCCAAGCCAGTCAAGGAAACGGCCGAACTAGCTTTTGGCGGGAAAGTAACTCTCGTCCGTTAGGCGCCGAGATTAAATTAAAAACAATGCTACTGTGAATATTAAGTAAACAAATAAAGGGCAAGTCAAATGGTAAGAAACTTCAAGACAGCAAACAGTCTGAGTTGTTAACAATCAGGTTAGCCAGCTTTTACCGGAAATAAAAGCAATTAGGGAAATATATTTGAATATAAGTTAAAAATTTTATTCATAACTATTTATTATATCTAGTACTGTAATTAATAATAAACCAGAATAATTTTAATCACAACCATTCCAAATTTAGGAATCCGGGAAGCAAATAGAAAGAGTGGGGGGGGGGGGCAAAATACGATTCAGACGGTTATGAGATGTTCACATGATTAAGGAACAAGCAGGTTAGCCAGCGAAGGTTTACAATAGATAAATATACATAAAGGTAACACTTCCGTGAATATTAGTGAATAATTACAAACGGCAATGAGAAATCTTTCAGTGAATTTACGATATAAGTTAATAATCCCTACAACGGAATACGGCTGGATTGTAAACAAACAGGTTAGCCAACCTTGTAGCGCAGTATCGATAGATAGACCGGAAAAACAAACAATTAAAGAAATATACACACACTCAAAAAAGTTTCCATACAATTCATTTTTTCCATCTTTGTTATTTATACATTAATTATATTCATTTTATTAAGTATCAAGGTATAGTTGGGACAAAGGTACATCAACATGATAACAAGTCAATGTTGGATCACTAATCCCATAGCAAGAATGTAAACAACTTTAATTCGGAGGTCAAAAAAGTTTCCATACATCATTGATATCTTATTGGGTAATTCCATTCAATGCTTTTACTTAATCCCAAACCATAATCACAATAATAGTTTCAATCCTTAGTTAAGGTTTAGCCTCACTTGAATCATCATCATGCGTGTAGAGCAGTGCATTCGTGACCAAATTGTGCGGTTAAGAAATCATGGATTTTCTCTTCGAAAAATTGGAACTACTCTAAATAAATCGCATGCAACCGTGCAGTATGTGGTGAATTAAAAAGTCCGCGGGCTGCGTAAACTAAGCAGATTTCCCACGTGAAGTTATACAATAGAGAAATCTCCATAGGAGAGCCGAACAGTTACGGCAAAGGACCGAACTAGCTTTTGGCGGGAAATTCAAAAATCCGTTATCGGCCCAAATTTCATAAAAATTCAAATATCTCGGTTAATATTCAAGATAGGGAATAAATGTATATAACAATATTTATAGTAAATTTAATTTGCAATAAGATTGATTCTATACAATTTTTCGATCCGACGTATAGTAACGTAGATATTTCGAATTTTCAAAAATCCTCCCCTCTACCCCCCCCCCTCCCACTGGTCCGATTTCAGCCGTTAACGAGCTTGATTTTTCTTTTTATATAAAACGACTAAATATCGGGTTTGGTAACGATCAAACAAAAATTGCGACCGCTAGAGCGGTAACAGACAAATATATAGATAGATAGATAGATAGATAGATATATATATACAGTTTTGAACGGACCTCATTTTCGTCATCTCCTGGGTAGGATCGATGGACATTTGAAGAAAAAATTCGAAAATCGCATCATGAGTACAACCTCAATAGCTGATTTACCTTAAGGGAAATCTGCTAAAACATTGGAGGACAGGCCTCGTTCGGGCCGCCCCAGAAAATTGAACAGGATTCATACACGCAATTTACTCAAAAGTGCGAGAAAATCCTCATAGAAGTGCAACATCCTTAACTAGTGGACTTCAAAGAGATTTACGGAGTACAAGTTAATCCAGAAACTCTCCGAAATGTCCTGAGAAGAGAAAGATTTCACGGACGAATTGCAAGGAAAAAGCCCTTTATAAGCAAACAAAATAAAAAGAAGAGGCTGGCGATTGCCATGGAGTATGCCAATAAGCCGGAATCATTCTGGGATACTGTAATATTTTCGGACGAATCAAAATTCAACCTTTTTGTACCAGATGGAAGGTGTCGCGTTTGGAGAAAGGGCAATGAAGCTCTACTTTCAAAAAATTTGAGGCCAACCTTTAAGCATGGTGGTGGAGGTGTAATGGTTTGGGGGTCTATGAGTGCTTCTGGAGTCGGAAATCTTGTTTTCATTGATGGTATAATGGACCAGTATGTATTCATTGATATCCTAAAGAACAATTTAAAAAGTTCATCTGAAAAACTTGGACTTTTGCGAAATTTTATTTTTCAGCAGGACAACGATCCAAAGCACACCGCCAAGAAAGTAAAAGAATGGCTAATATACAATGTTCCAAAGCAGTTGCACACTCCTCCCCAATCACCAGACATGAATCCCATAGAACATTTATGGGATGAAATGGGACGGCGTATGAGAAATCATGGTGTTCGAACGAAAGAAGATCTAAAAACAGCACTTTTGGCAGAATGGGATTCAGTTAGCAGCGATGTAACCAAAAAACTTGTCCACAGTATGAAAGGTAGACTAATTGAAGTTTTGAGGGCCAAAGGTGGTTCCACAAGGTATTGAAAAGTGACTGATACAATTTTTATGATATTTTCTATACTTGAAATGAATTTTTTTCTAAATGTTTCCCACCTTTAAATCAAATTTGTTTTTGTATGGAAACTTTTTTGAGTGTGTGTATGTGAATATAAAATATTAATTTTATTAGATACTATTTACTATAGTTAGTGGAGTAATTTGAAATGAATCAAAATTATTTCTATTTAAATCACACAGATTTTTGTAGTCCAAGGAAAAAAGAAAGGGGGGTGGGGTCAACAGAACGTATTTGTTTGTACCTCGTAAAATAAAGCTTTGATGAAAACAATATTTTGTATTTAACCTAGTGATGAAGTGGTTCATGAGATATCAGCTTATTATTAATATGTCACTAGTAGGAGTGGGGGTTTAGTGAAAGCGGATCTCATTACAAAAAAATACAAATATCTCGGTTAATACTCATTATACGGAAAATATCTATAGAACAATATTTATAGTAAATTTAATTTGCAATAAGATTGATTCTATACAATTTTTCGGTACGACGTATAGTAACGGAGATATTTCGAATTTCCCCCTCTAAACCCCCCCCCTCCCACTGGTCCGATTTCAGCCATTAACGAACTTGATCTGTCTTTTTACATAAAACTACTAAATATCAAGTTTGGTAACGATTAAACAATAATTTCGACCGCTAGAGCGGTAACAGACAAATATATATATATATATATATATATATATACAGTTTTGAATGGACCTCATTTTCGTCATCTACTAGGTAGGATCGATGGACATTTGAAGAAAAATTTCGAAAATCGCGTCATGAGTACAACCTCAATAGCTGATTTCCCTAAAGGGAAATCTGCTAAAAGTCCGAGAAACAGGGGCTGCGCAAACTAAACAGATTTCTCATGTGAAGTTCTACAATAGATATAAATCTACATACTGGTAACACTTTTTTTTATCTACATACTGGTAAACATTTTTTTTTTTGTTTTCATTCAATTTGATTTGTAGTTGTCTTACTTATTTTAATTTATTATTTTGTTTGAAAAAAAAAAAATTTATTAACGTCCACTTTTTTGCAACTAAGGCTAATTGGGACGGGTTATCTACAGGTTACCACCTTTTTCTAGCCAGGGCGGGACTAATTCTGTCATTAAATAAATTCCTCTACCCAGGAACCGGGAATCGAACTCGCCACTCTAGGTTTACCATATGAGATTAAGGTCAACGCTTTACTCACATGGCTAACCTGAGCCCCTATTTTGTTTGATTTTATCTTTTTATTATTTCATTTTATTTGTCTTTATTATATGTGATTAAAAGTTTATAACCCGTTAACACGTTAACTGCGGCTGGGCAACTGGTCCTGCTGAAGTACATGTGACCCAAGGGGACTTCAACCAAGCAGTGCGGCTTAGGTCCTCGGGCACCTATAATTATCTTTTTCTGTAATCGTTGAATAATGGTAACATTACTAAACTGAAATGAGTGAAGAAAGTGAAACATTTTGCAATAGAGTGAAGAAAGTGAATTGCCTTCTTAATTAGTATTAAGTATAAATTAAAAAATAATTTGAAGTTGGAAATTAAATGCTTTTAAATGTTTCTTAACATTGTAAGAATTTATTTTAACAAAATAAATTGAAATGTGAATGAATTATTGGTGGAAATAATCAATATATTTTAAAATTTAAATATAATAATAATTACCTTCCTTGTTTATAACCTGTACTTGTTTATAACTGCACTACTTCACAATCATCACTAGTTGTTTTATAACTATGCTTATAACCTTTCACAACCATGCTTATAACCTACCAACAACATCCCATAATCTTCACAACATCCTAACTTTGTTCATATTCTGGTTAGATCTGATCATGTATTACACGATTACAGAAAAAATTTAATATTACACTCGTGACGAAAGTAGAATTTACAACTCTCGTGAAATTACCAGACTCGCTTCGCTCGTGTGGATAAACGTTTCACTCGAGTTGTAAAATGATCTACTTTCGTCACTTGGATAATAAAAGTAATTACTCAGCTACTGACATTGTCTTTATGTCAAGGAATATGGGCAAGGATGTGTGGGCAAATTCAACACGTTTTATGCTATTATCGATTATATTATTAGTAAATGTAGATTTTGGAATGTAATAATTTAATGGGTAACAAATTATTATTTAGGACACACGTCCAAACTCTAGAGGAATCATTAGTGTTACTCCCAAGATCGCTGGTTGGAGTCATACAAGAACTAGAAGTCGGTGTTTCAAAGCCACTGCAAGATTCCCAAGTTTCACTGTCCTCTGAGAAAGAGGTTTGATGTGTTTTAGCAGATTTCCCTTCAGGGAAATCAGCTATTGAGGTTGTACTCATGACGGAATTTTCGAAATTTTTCTTCAAATGTCCATCGATCCTACCTAGTAGATGACGAAAAAGAGGTCCGTTCAAAACTGTATATATATATATATATCTATATATATACATATATATCTATCTATATATTTGTCTGTTACCGCTCTAGTGGTCGCAATTTTTGTTTGATCGTTACCTAACTCGATACGTAGTCGTTTTATGTAAAAAGAAAGACCAAGTTCGTTATCGGCTGAAATCGGACCAGTGGGAGAGGGGGTTTAGAGGGAAGGATTTTCGAAAAATCTCCGTTACTATACATCGGATCGAATAATTGTATAGAATCAATCTTATTCCAAATTACATTTACTATAAATATTGTTATGTACATTTATTCTCTATCTTGAATATTAACCGACATATTTGCATTTTTATTATATCTGGGCGGATAACGGATGAAAGTGAGTTTCCCTCCAAAAGCTAGGTCGGTCGTTTCCTTAACTGTTCGGCTCTCGTGAAATTTGTCTTGTAAAACTTCACGTGGGAAATCTGCTTAGTTTACGCAGTCCCTGCGTGACGGACTTTTGTTGTAAATGTCTGCTCCATCTCTCTCAATTAAATTATCACTATCCCATGAAGTGTCTGTACAATAATTCACAATAGACGAAAGCCCGGTGTGCCCAGAACTAAGAACGGCCTGATTACTGCAACATGCAAAAGTTCCATCTGTGTTATCATGGGTCTCATCTGTATTGTCACTGGTTTAAACATCTTCTTGGGGAACTTTAAGCAAACATTTCTAATATTTTATTTTTCCCGGAAGACATAATTGCAAAAGAAAGGACAACCGGACGCCAGTGTATACAAGAGACTGACGGAGAACTCCACCCTCCCAAATACACCTTTAGTGGACTAAGTGGGGTGAAATAAATAGTTCTGTGCACTTTTCGAATTGTATATTAAGAACGATCACAACATAACTTCTTCATCATGAGGATGTAATATTTACACAAAACGAGTCGATTCAGAGTATTTGCACTTCTCACTTTTTCGACGGACACAACACTGTCTCAGTAAACTCAATATAATAAAGTTCCAACTAGCGCGCGATACCAGATATTTTCTTTCGCATTTCTAACTTTGCACTAGCAATCCGGTTAACTATTTTCACTAACTGAACATAGGGGCTCAGGTTAGCCATGCGAGTTAAAGCGTTGACCTTTATCTCACTTGGTAAACCTAGAGTGGCGAGTTCGATTCTTGCCTGGGCAAAGGAAATTATTTAGTGACGAAATTCATTATATAATGTCCTAAAATCCCACCCTGGCTAGAAAAGGGTGGTAACCTGTAGATAACCCGTCCCGATTAGCCTAAGTTGCAAAAAGTGGACGTTAATAAATAATAATAATAATAATAACTGAACATATTTTAAAACCATCTGGTATTTTTTATACCGCGTGGTTATCATATTTGATAGCGAACGACTCACGAGTACGTGTGTCGCCGCTACACACATAAAGGTCGGTGCACGCTCATGTGGGAGAGAACTACCAACGGAAAGAGTCTGAATTGTAAACAAACAGGTTAGCCAATCTCTCAGGGCTGAACAGACAGATAGAAATATTCTTCGCCGGAAAGAAAAAAAATTAATGAAATATAAATAAAAGCTTATACCTATTCTGACATTTGTAGAAGAGGTGGGTTTATATGTATATCATTTCGAATGGACCTCATTTTCGTCACCTGATAGAAAGGATCGATGGACACTTTAAGGAATTTTTCTAAAATCGCGTCCTGAGTACGACCTAAATAACTGATTTCCCCTTAAGGGCCTTCCAAAAACGGTAAGAACTCCAGTTGCCTACTAGAAGGTGTGAAATTTGTTAACGCAGCATGATGGACTCTCTGTTATCAATAAGATTGTAAGTCTTATCGATTGCTGTGGAATGTTGGGATATTCATTTTTACATTGTAACCTTTCTTATTGTACATTCTTAGTAGGTATTAAGTGTTATAGATGATGGGGAAAAGTCAGAAACTCTTCAGAATGTGTTATATTAGCAAACCTCAGTGGGAATGTTATCATTTTTCTAATACGCAACGATTCTTAATTCTTCTTATGTCAAAAACGATATCAAATCTCATATAAGAACAAAGAAAGTGTTGTGGAGGGAGAGGGATAATTATAGAGATCTCAGTTATTATGAGCGAATCTAAAAAAGTTATACAACCCCTTGACTACTAATTATTAAATTTTTGAAATTTTTCATGATTTTGATTTTTTCCTGTTTAGTTATCTTCTTTTAAGTTCAAAAATAAAGGGGAACAATTTTCTGATAGGAGGGGGTGGGTCAAAACAGGTGGGACATATATGTCCCAGTGGTATTTCATGGCTGGGTCATATTGTCCCATTGGTATGTTCTGGGTGGTAACTTTTGTCCCACTTGTATCTTACTCAATAAAAGAGCAAGATGAACTGTAAGATAATAGAATTTTATTAGAGATCAACAAACTTTATTAACAAACAAATAGAAAGCTTCATTCTAGTTGAAAAAAAAAATCAGGCCTCACAGAAGTATTTATGAAGTGTGATAAGGTGCCGACATTGTGAGTATAAAGGAATGTTGCAGTTTGTGCATTTTAACTTCGTTCTTTTCTCAATGCAATTTTTTGAGCACCATGCACATCGGTGTCGTGTCTGTCCTAGTGGAAATTGACCGCCAATATTATGTTATGTTTCAGTCGTGCAAAGTTTTGATGACCTGCATCTTCTAAACTGATGTTTGATAGTGCAATATTACTTTCCATATGAAATAAATGATTCAGTAAGTGGAACCAAGAACTGTAATAATTTTGTCTTTTTCTTGTGTAATCCATATAGATGATCCATGCGATTGACAACTGCAACCATGAGAACGCAATAGAAGACTTTTTCCCACCATTTCAAAGACTTTCTGCCAAAATCACAAGTGACCTTTTAATCCGAATGTAATTCCGTGTATTTTTGTTGTTTCAATTGTCTCAGAATATCAAGGCGTATCTTTGTACAGTGAGCTATATAGATAAAAATACAGCAGGAGAAAACAGCCAAGAAACACTTCAATTCATCAGGTAGAGTCAAGAGTATCCTTGTCAGTCGAGGTTGAGTCGGTACAAGTCTGAGATGAAATGTATCATGAGGTGTTGTCCAAATAACATTACTGTCAGAAGTATGTAAAACCGTTCCAAAGTCGTCCTTCATGGCATTATCATCATTAGTCTGACTGTCACTGTTTACATTCAAAGGTTCCTTCTTCATCTGAATCATCAGAGAGAACCTATTCCTCCTCAGAGTCCTCCGTATCTCCCTTAGCTCTTCTGTAAAATTACTCTTTCGAGTGTAATCCATCTATTTTAGTTCTTCTTCTGTATAACATGTCGTTCTACTCATATTTCTAAAATAAAATAAATAAAAGCAAAAATGCATCAGACCTTTGCAAAAATGCTGATAATAGAATGTTGGCACAAAGGAAGTAAATCAAGGTTGACTATACCAAAATTTTTCAGTTTGTGACATATAAATTTGATAATACTATGATTTTAACTTACCACGACACTGAATCAGTAGAAAAACAAAGAAGAAGTTGTCCTTGATTTTTTTTCCGACGCTCTGACCACAATATACAAAGGGGCGATCGTTCCCATATTGACGTATGGAATTGAAATATGCGGCCATGCCTTGGTCGTGACAAGAAATGTCAAAAAATTAGAAAGAGTGCAAAGGCTAATTGCGATAAAAATTGCTAAAGGACATCGTACTTTATCTTATGAGGCTTCATGTGTATTAGCAGACACTTCGCCAATTTACATCAAAGCTGAGCAAATGAATGATAAGGCAACATATGTTATTGAAATTGAATGAAATCCCACATGACTTTACATTACAAAATATTACATCAAACGAAATAGAAAAATACGTGAGACATACTTACTGGTTACACCCAAAGGACTACATTAGACCATTAGACAACTTAGACATAACGTGGACATATCATATATACACTGACGGAAGTAAAAACAAGGATGGCGTTGGGTGTGCGTACATTATTTTAAAATACGGCATTATTATACAGAGAGGACAATACAGACTATCACCACTATGTACAAACAATCAAGCAGAAAACTTTGCAATTACTGAGGCACTCAAAACACTGTACGACATTTCAAGTGACAGAGAGACTAGTATAATCTATACAGACAGCAAAATTAACATAGACCGCATTTACAATAACGAAAACCATAACGAACAGACTGGACAGATCAGAAGACTAATCACACTATGTAGACAGAAAAATGTAATAGTGGCAATAACATGGATAAAGGGACACTCCGGAAATTTAGGAAATGACACAGCAAACCAACTTGCAAATACAGCTTCAAGAGACGAAACGATACCTATTACATACTCTAAACTGACTAAACAGACCATTAAAACTATTTTGATAGACGAATCTTATAAAAAATGGGACGAAAGATGGGCAAACACTACTAAAGGACGACAATTACATAAGTACATACCAACTGTATACCAGAGACAAAAAATAACACTTACCAATTCTAAACAAATACAATTTATATCAAGACATGGACCTACGAAGAGTTACTTGTACAAATTTAAACTAACAAACACAAATACATGTAAATGTGACGAGACTGAACAGACATGTGACCACCTCTTATATGACTGTACATTACTTTACGGACCAAGAACAAAACTCATCAAGTACATTACCTTACAAAACGGAACTTGGCCGACAGACAAACCGAAACTTCTACTCAAATTCAACAAGGGATTTAATGCATTTATTCAAGATTTGGACACCATTTTGTAGATATACACCTATTGTTGTACACATACGTAATGTTATGTTACATATGTTTTATTTTATTTTTAGTTTTTACTTTATTTTTGTTTTTATTTAATTAATTTATTGTTCTATAATGTTTACAATTATATAAGAAATATTATAATGTAATGCTGAAATGTGTGTAGTATCCAATGGATGGAGCACACAACATAAAAATAAATTCCCACGTTAGAGGGATACTCTGCGTGGAAAACAGGCAGGCCCCTGTGTGACGGACTTTTTTTCTCCATCTCTATTAACTGAGATATTTGATTTTCTTTTAGTTTTCAGCATTCTGTAAACCTCATTGTAATGTACTAATGTAATTTTTATTTTGATTATCTGAGCCACTAAACATCTCATGTCCACATAAATTCCCAGACCTGTTGATAAAGGCTTCTTATTAAAGGAAAATAGGGAATATACTGATGCCAAATCAGTAGCATATCCAGTGCGTGGGAAATCTGCTTGTGTTTACTCAGCAGCCGTACTTCTTTTAAACAGTTCGAAGTAAATAACAAAACTTCAGTTAGTTATTAAAGGGAGTGTCTACCCTTCCACTAATAAGGGATATCCAAGAAAAAAGTATTGAGTATTACACAATAATATACCACTAAAATAAGAATTACTCTTTTCAAGAAGACAGCTTATTTGAGTTGTAGTTTTCTCAGTTTGAGGACTAGTCCATCGTTGCATGGCAATGACCCTGGGCAGGTATAGACTTTAGATTATCTTTCTAAGCCTTCTATTGGCTGACAAAGTTGGGCAAATTTGTAATTACAATTACAAGTTACGAGTTATAACTACATTAGTTGAAATATAGTTACAATTACAACTACTAATGTAATTAGTAATTGGTAATGAGCAACTACATTTTTCAACTAGAGTAATTTTAATTGCAATTTCACAACTACAGTTAGTAGTTGTGAAAATCAGTAGTTCCAAAAACAACTACAGTTAGTAATTGTAACTGTAGTTGTAGTTGCAACTACAGTTACTTGGGTAGTTACTTTAAAAAAACTGTGAAACACTGACTGACGTAGTTGAGGCTGTTAAGAAATAACTAAGTCCAATGTCTTTATATTCAAATGTTTATTATATTACATATACTACATTATTATAATAACTGAAAATAATTTTAATGCAAATAAATGAAAACTAAAGAAAATAATGTGTAAATTCCTTTTTATATTTCCCCCGAGTCGAATGAAATTAAATAATACTTTTAAAGTACAAAATTTAAAGAAATTAGCCATTAAAATTACTCTTAACTCAGAATTTTTGTAAGACAGGCTATTTGATTTTGGGGCTTTTGCCATCGCGGTGAAAGAAAATAATCTCTCTATTGCTCTGCTCCAAAAAATAAGGAGGTTTTGTCCTCACTTTCACTGACACTCATTGTAATTTGTTTCAAAAATCTTTTGGTCGCCGAGAGCTGGGGGTAGACAGACTGGAGTGGATTTTAAAACATCTGGTATTTTTATACCGTGAGGTTACCTTATTTAATAGCGAAATTTAAATAAAAAAAAAAAAAACAATATTCAATCAAATTGAGTAATATTTTATTGCAATGAGCGTTGCTTTGCAACTAAAACATTTATTATAAAAAAAAATCTTAAACAACAAAACTTAAATTTCTATAAAATAACTTGACACATACACGTTTTTCAAAATTGAGCTAAAACAACCTTTAAAAATGCGCTAAAAAGTACACGGATCTGATTTTAATTATGCAGTTATAATGAATGATACCACCAAATAGTACCAAATACCACTCAATGAAGATAAATAAAAATGTTAAAAATCAAATAAAATCAAAAGTAAAATAAAGCTATTTACAACTAAAATACAAATTTTAAAACTTAGTTAACACAACTATAAAGTTGCTAAAACATAACTGTGAAGTTTCTTTTGGTCTGTTCTAATAAAATTATTAGTATTAAACCATATACATTGAAATAGATATAAACAATTATATAACAATTTTCTATGTACAAATTGTGCAACTGTCAATGGCTTTTCTAGCAGTCTCAGGAGTTGCGTAGTAAAATGTCAACTGGAAAAAAAAAAAAAAAAATAGTATTACTATAAAAATATAATGCAGAGAAAATATCTTAGCTACAGAATTGTAAGATCTCTACAAATTACAGAGATGCTGGCTGGTTCAGAGTACTAAAAGAGAAATAATAATGGAGCTAAGATGTATCACCAAAGAATTTCAATGAAACTCGGCATAGTGGACCTGCCTGCAAGTGCCGTCACCATAACTCTCAAAAGTTGATTGAAAAGGATATTATTAAAATTGAACCAACAAACCATACTGCCCACCATCTTTAATAAGAAAAACAAATCCGCCTATGTCATTGATATTTAGGTACCAAATAATGTGAATGTTAAAACACCAAAAGCAAAACTGAGTCTTAGCTGCAGAATTGAATTGAATCTACATTTCAGTCTGAGTTACCGTCATTGCTATTTCGACAAACCGACTTTTGCCCAAAAAAAAAAAACCTCCAAAGCAGGAAATATTGAAATTTACATGAAGAGATAATTTTGCATTCACAAAAATCTGTATTGTTAGATACTGTCAGAATAGTAAGAAAATTCTTCAATACCCAATTAAGTTACCCTTTTTATAGGCTAGATAAATGTCCCCCCAGTTAAAAGATTTCCAGTAAACTGAGATCGAACATTATTATTTTAAACTCATCCCGTCTTATAATCAACAGTCAACTTTCAAATGATATAAAATAAATGGGTGATTCCTTGACTTCTCTAGAATAATTGATATACTAAAATTGTCAGATATTAATTTTGATGAGCTTGGTAGACTCTTAAGAGTAGAGTTGACAAAGCCAGAATGCACCATCAGATTTCATCTAGGCTGTATTCGCCGAGGAAACAAAGAGGACAAGGCCTATTCAATTTTTGAATTCTATGATGTTCTAAGGAAGTTAATTTGACACACACATTACTACAGATTAAGTGGTAATCTCATTAACCCTCCCAGTACCATGGGGTCCTCCGAGGACCCCAGCTCTCGGAATTTTCACAAAACTTTATGAAAAACTTGACCAATCGAATTGTTACTTTGTGACTTTTCCTTTGAAACGGTTTTGTATCAGATCGTATTAACAGTTTTTATAGATTCTACTAGATAAACCATTAATAATTTATTTATTTCTAAAAAAACTTGATTTGGGGTCCTTGCGAGACCCACGTATAACTTTTTTAACCCTCCCAATACCACGGGTCCGGACAATCACAGACTACCACGGGGGTCAATTTCTTCTTTATCTTCATCTTCTATAATATTTTCATCAACTTCAATTTCTTCATATTCTTCGCTCTCGATTTCAACTTCATCAGTTTTGGAGCACTCTTCACTTTCGTCCTAATTATCAAGCTGTAATAATTCACTAATTATAGGATTCAATTTGTTCTTGAGGAAACAATTCGGTCCATTTAAGACGGAGGTTTCGGAACTGAAACATTTGCACAAAAGAAAAACAAGAGAAAATAAATAACAAGGTATTCCTTCCTATTTTTACTCTCTTTTCTAGTATTTTGATGAAAAACGGGAAGCTAATTAATTCTTAGAACGGCAACTGTGCTAACAAAATACGTAAAATGATGACTCCAATGAGTCAAATCAGTGAACCAAGACAATAAACGAAGGATTTTGTTTCTTAATCAATAAATTTTTTACAATCAATAAATTCTTTTAATAAATAAATTTCATACAATCAATAAAATTGTAATAGGTTTGTATTAATTGTAGTCATTTTTCATATTCCTAACTAATAAATCCAAATAAAGTATGTTTTTATAAGAAAAACGTCGTAAAAAAGAGTGGGGTTCCACAAGGACCCCCGTGGTATTCTGTGATTGTCCTGTGATCGTATTGGGAGGGTTAAAGAAATGGTAAAATTTTATGGGGGTTTACAGATGAAATTCATAAAGATTATCTTCTTTTTTTTCAGAATAAGAAAGTAAGGAACTTTACCGTGGTCATTACAGTCACCTTTATGACTCGAAGTTAGATTTGACTTATTCTGTAGGATACCTGGAAAGCAATTTCCGGAAGAAGAAGGTTACATAACTTCTATCACCAGATCATACAGAAGTCATATTCTGAGCATCATACCAAATTGGATATTCTCATTATTGACAAAATCAATATGAATGCAAATATTATTGGTAATACAATTCCTAATGATGAGAATATTGAAAACATGCCAATAATTAAGAAAAAATGGGGAATAAAATAAGAAAATACCAAGAACTAGCATTAAGCTTAAATAATGAAAGTCCCTCAGTACCCACTAACTGTTTACTATTGTTGGGCCTTCTAGGGAAGCAAGGGGGTGAAACAATAAGATTTAATCCCAAATCACTTGGAAGAAAATTTGGGCAGTTGCCTATGATTCGTAGTCCATGTTATGATGACCGACCAAAACCGATGTAGGAGAGAGTATGTGAACAACTGCTCACCAGTCCTAAAGACACTCATTTTTTGGAAAGAATAGAAAGGACTTTTGATGAGAAATGGATCTTTTATCGCAATACCAAATTAGACAAGCAGCAATTAACATCCAGGCAAGTCTGGTTGTGAGATATGATAGGATAGCAAATAAGGTTATGTTGAATTTTTGGGAGAATTTTGAGGGTGTGGTATACTTTCAACGGGTCCCAGATGGTTGTGCTATAAATGCAGAACTGTATTGCAGCATCTGGAGCGCATCTCTGAAGTTCTGGTTCAGAAATATCCTGTTCTAATTGATCGGAAGAGAGCTCTACAACAAGATAATGCTCATTGCTAGAATAACTCTGAATAAAACTAAATAAGTTGATGGTCTAGAGCAGGGGTCTCCAAACTTTCCTTTTTAGAGAACATATTTTTTATAGCAAATTAAATTTCGTTTACTGAAGTATTCTAATTTTATGTTGAATAATTATTAACATGACATCTACATTGATATGGTCATGGGCTAACTACTCATAACATTGTTGTAGGCTTATTGTTATTGTTTTTGTGATAAGTTGAATAAGGAAACACAGAATTGTAATGAGTAAAGACATGTATAATATGCAGAAAATTTAACTTCAGTATATAATAACTAACAAATTATTGAAATGAATCTAACTAACATTTTAAATAAAAACATAACTTATAAGATATGAAATACTAATGAGATTTATGTAATTGAGATTTTCCACTGACAATAGTTTGTAGTTGTGGACTAATTTTACTTGTACCAATTATTCACTTTTTACCACCGGCAACAATGATAATATGGTTTTGGCCCTCGGAACTTACTGGAGTAATCAGTATGACCCTAAGCATACTGATTACTCCAGTCTGATAGAAATGACGCTGGGTCTGCAAGGTTGAGTGTCAAAGACAACAATAGTGATGTTCTTCATCATGCATTACAAGAAGGTTATAGTCCTAAATCAGCTCATGGACCACCTCCAATAACGCCTCATTCTTCAAACAATCGTATTATTGAATCACAAAGAAATTTTGTTACAAACATTGTGGCTGTCTTATTATCAAAGATTTGAGATATCGTTCCTCGTAGCTATGACCTCCTAGGCCCCAGCCTTTTTATAAATATCTCGCTGAAGGAAGTAGTAGTTTAGTGAGTAATCAAGTTGCTCAACAATTACTTGCTGCTCTAAAAGACCGTAGTTGTTCTCCTGGGGATGTTCTTGGACTTCTTAAGGAATTACCCAATCCACTTGAAGAAGATGCAGGACCAGAAGCAAAATACAACCCACTTAAAATAGGTATTTTTGTGCAAACGTTATTCTGTATTAACTAATTATATATTCAAATAAAGGGTTAGAACCCCCAGTATAAATGATACTGTAGCCATAGCTCTCGGTGGAGACCGCCGTTACTGGCTGATGGTAGAGTACAGCTGGCATTGTGCTGTAGATGCAATGGCACCATCTTCAAGCCCGTCAAAAAGTTGTACTCAACAAGAGTAGAACTTTTTGACGATCGCATCTATACCAGCTATACTCAACCATCAGCCAGTAACGACAGTCTCCACCGACAGCTATGTCTACAATAATTATATATATTTAAGTGCTGTTGAGCGAAGAATGATTCATCATCCAACTTCTGTGATTTGAATCCCACAATGAGGCAAGACTACTACCGAGGATCGCGAGATTCTTTTGCAGAAACTAGAAAACCTTCTAGACTTTTCAAGAAGTACTTGGTGAGAGGCGAAGAACGTCTTCCAGGTGCTGTAAACCGCGAATCAAAGCAAAGAAAAGCAGAAGACCGCTGAGAAGCCTACTACCTCTTCTTCCAGCTGAGAAGTAGCTACTTATCAACTATCAGTTCGCTACTTGGGAGGGAGGACGTTTGCCACTACGATGGATCAGTGGTCAAGCTTTCTATTAGCAGATTTCCCTTAAGGGAAATCAGCTATTGAGGTTGTACTCATGACGGAATTTTCGAAATTTTTCTTCAAATGTCCATTGATCCTACCTAGTAGATGACGAAAATGAGGTCCGTTCAAAACTGTATATATATATATATATGTATATATATATATATATATATATATATATATATATATATATATATATATGTATATATATATCTATATATTTGTCTGTTACCGCTCTAGCGGTCGCAATTTTTGTTTGATCGTTACCAAACTCGATATTTAGTCGTTTTATGTCAAAAGAAAGATCAAGTTCGTTAACGGCTGAAATCGGACCACGGGGAGGGGGGGTTTAGAGGGGAGGATTTCCGAAAATTCAAAATATCTCCGTTACTATTCGTCGGATCGAAAAATTGTACAGAATCAATCTTATTGCAAATTAAATTTACTATAAATATTGTTCTATACATTTATTCTGTATCTTGAATATTAACCAAGATATTTGCATTTGTATTCTGCGTGTGGTACCAGTAGGCTATGTTCGGACTTTCCGCCGAGAGCTCTGGCGGCCTTTTCCATAACTATCCGTCCCTCGTGAATAGGTTTAGAGGTTAGGTTAACTGTGTTTCGGGGCTAGAAACTACTGGGTTATTACGCCCTAAATAATGTTTTAGGTTTAGAGGTTTCTTTCTATTACAGTTGTTATTAGGCAGATTTCTCTATTGTAAAACTTCACGTGGGAAATCTGCTTAGTTTACGCAGCCCCTGCGTGACGGACTTTTTTTTATTTAGTATTATTATTGATTCGTTTTTTTTAAATGATCATATGTTTGTGAATTATTATTCAGTTTGAAATATAGTCCGCTATTGAACTATACCTTAAAATTGGTTATTGATATAATTTTAACAAATCGTGAGTAACAGTACCTATTAACAATAAAAATTAAGTCGACGGCCCAGTTGTGGCAGCAACATTTGCATCGAGTTCTTCATGATGCCTGACAGTGCTTATCAACTTCAGCCTAAGACAGTCTTTACTTAACTCGCCAGGAATAGTCTTACTTAATTCAACATTATAGGTATTAGCCTGAAACAATAAAACTTAATTAAAATAATGAATGTGATGGTAATTTTAATTAGTAGACTAGCTAAGGCACCCACCCAGCTTCACTCGGGAAATCATTAAGCATAATAAACAGCTGAGAAAACTGTTCACTTCCCCAACGCTTTCATTCCCTTTAACATTGTTTTTATTAAATGATTTATGATACTTAAACTAATTTATATATGAGGAATATATATCGCAAAAAGAGTAACCATTAAGTGTAGTGTATGTCATTATCATGTAAGGGGCTCAGGTTAGCCATGTGAGTTAAAGCGTTGACCTTTATCTCACATGGTAAACCTAGAGTGGCGAGTTCGATTCTTGCCTGGGCAAAGGAAATTATTTAGTAACGAAATTCATTAAATAACGTCCTAAAATCCTACCCTGGCTAGAAAAGGGTGGTAACCTATATATAACCCGTCCCGATTAGCCTAAGTTGCAAAAAGTGGACGTTAATAAATAAATTATCATGTAATGTGTTCATATCAAGAAATCTTAAATAGCGTAGAATCGTGGAAGAGCAAATGTTATCTTGAATTCATGCTAACTGAGTTTTGATTAGTTCGGTTTAGTCATTAGTTACCAATAAAATCGATGACCCCACTATAGTTTTTAGCGTACATCTCATTTATACTTTGTTATGCGACTAAAGTGTGTATAACAAAAGTTACTCTAAATAAAAAAACTTTTATGTGTACATTTGCAGAAAAAACAATAGGAAAGAAAGTACTGCTATTTTTCAATTTGAGGCCTGCTTTATAACCCCCAATCATGTTTGTGTTACAATATATATATATATATATATATATATATATATATATATATATATATATTGTTGCGAAAATTAAATACATGGAAGAATTGGAGAGAGATGTTGTCTTGAGGAGTGTGGGGAGATCAAAGGGGTGCCCAATAGATGGTCGCGCCCGTCCTAGTGCCTACCACTCCTTTCTGGAGGAGTCTCGGCCTCATCCTTTGATGTTCTGCCGCACCTCTATATAAGCATGTGCAATTCGCCCCAACAGTTTAGTTTCCCTGCTCACAGCGACCGCCTTAGGCCTACTGACTCGCCTGTGGTATAACCTCTTAGGCTAGGTTTCTACTTTTATCTTTATTTTAAGTCTTTATTCTCTTCTTTCTTACCTCCTCTCCTACTATCCCTATCCTCTCTTCTTTCGTTTTCTCCTATCCTCACAACCCACCCGGTACTTCCAGTTGCCGGGTAACCTACAACCCTAGTTCTATTTACCCCCATATCAACTCACAACACCTCCGTAAAATAGAACATCAAGTTTTCAGTAGAAGGACAACCACGACAGGTCACTCTGTCTCCCAACTATCATCTGATTCCCTACTGGATCTTCGATTAAAAAAAAAACAAAAAAAAAAAAAAATACGACAGTGTAGTTTAATCTCAGCTGTCTTCAAGTGATCATCAGTTCATTGCTACAGTGTGACTTAGTGCAGTGCGGTAAAGTGTTTTTATGTAAAGAACAGTGTTGTGACTCTGTAAGTAACAGTATAGTGTCGTGTTTAAGACAGTGCAGTACCGTTAACTTCGTGAAGTAAAGGACAGTGCAGTGCCATCTTATTGTGAACTTCAGTGACTGTGAGTGAATTATTGGACTGTGTAATAACAAGAACAATGACGCAACCAGTGCATTCTGTGAGTAGTAATTCAGAATAATTAACCAAGTGATAAAAACCGAGAAACTTGTGTGTGTTTAATTTTGCAATCCAAAAGAACTCTTATAAACAATGTTTATTACTGATTTTGTAAAAAAACATAACAATATATTGTTGCTAAAATTAAATACATGAAAAATTAAACAGAGATAGTCGCATACTTGGGAAGTACGAAGGAAATGAAAGGAGCCGACCAGGAGGGCAAATTGGTGCCTGAAGTAGATCAAACGGGATGACAGATGTTCTCGGCAAGACCCGATCTTGCTGGACCGGCCTCGGCATGCTCCTTTGATGTGTTTCCGCCCCTCTATATAAGCATGTGCAACTCGCCCCACAGCTTAGTTAGGTCTAGTTTTAACATATCTCCCTGGCATGGTAAGGCTAATTCATTTTTTTATTCTCTCCTACTATCCCTTTCCTCTCTTCTTTCGTTTTGTTCTATCTTTACACCCCTCCCGGTACCGCCCATTACCGGGAATCTCCAATCCCTAGCTCTATTACAAATCTACAACCCTCCCTTAAAATTAAGCTCCCTGCTCAGGAAAAGGGAAACTGTCTACTCCTCCCTAGGTTTGATAGACCTATCCCTACCGACCAAGGCACAGGTATACTAGGGCCTCAGATAAAAAAAATAAAAAAAAACAGTTTAGTTTGTTCTCAGCTGTCTTCCAGTGATCGCCATTGCTACAGTGACTTAGTGCAGTGCGGTAAAGTGTTTAATGTGAAGAACAGTGTTGTGCCGTAACTCTGTAAAGAACAGTGCAGTGCCGTCTTTTTTTTGTAAACTTCAGTGACCCCGTGAGTGAATTAATGGACTGTGTAATCTGAAGAACAGTGATGCTAACAGTGCATACTGTGAGTAGTAATTAAGAATAATTAACCAAGTGTATAGTGCATTGTTAAATAAATAATCCTGAAACTGTGAAACTTGTGTGTGTTTAATTTTTCAATCCAAAAAAACTCTTATAAACAACGTTTATTACTGATTGTAAACGTAACAATATATATAGATATATATATATATATATATATATATATATATATATATATATATAATGTATGTTGTTAAAGTTCTTATTTATCTATTTAAGCTATTTATTTATTATTGCTTCTCCTGTGTTATAAACACGTTAATGATCTGAGTGTATTATGTGTATGCGTAAAACTCTTCCAATTTAACGCAGGGAGGATTTGAAGTGAGAATAAATTATTTTATTGTAATGAAAGAAATTAAACCCATTGTATGATTTGAATCAGCAGAATTCTAGCAGGATTCTTACTGCTCATTCCTTTTTATCTTATAATTAAATAAATTAAAATTCAATTAAGATTCAAATAATATATAAATGAAAAGAACCAACAACAGGAAATTAACCCGTGTGAAAAACAAGGTAAGTGTCGGTGGATGTTGGTGAAAAACCTGATAAGTGATAAGAAATCACAGAAGTACTATTAATCTCAAGAAGCTTTGCAAACTGCCTGATAACTGAGCAGAAATGAAGATTTGATCTGCCAAAAGAAAAAGGTTCCATCGAAATTTGGATTTGCACTTGCAAGTCAAAATTTCGAATTGCTCCTGTGAAATGTTGATGTTTTCGACTTACCAAGTTATGGCCAGAGACCAGAGATATATCCTTACAAAGCATAATACTATGTACAGACATATACTCACAACATGCCACTTACCTAGGAGCGTCATATCTTGTCAGCTACCAACTTAAAAGTTAAATGAACTTTATTATCCACTATTATTGAAAAACGGAGTGAAACAAGTTTCTAAGTAATAGCTCTTAAACTACTCTAAATTCCCAATGTCTATTCTAAGCTTTTAACAAGAAATATTATTAGAAAAATCTTAAATACAGGTACAATTTAAAAATTTACACACTTAAGCCTCTTATAATTGTATCACTTCCAAGCTAAGTTGCTAAAAGAATAATTAACTTTCGTCAATGACGTGCTGATATTTGCTATTTTCACAAGAGTTCATTTTGAAACATAAGATAGAAAGAAGACTAGAGAGATGTGTCCTTACAAAACATAATACTATGCTTATAAAATAAAATAAGGAAAAAAATAAAACTGACTTACGAGCATGAGTGACGAGAGTAAATATCTACAAATTTCCTTCCGTGGTTGGCCAGCGACAATGTCGGAAAAGGGCTTTGTCTCACCCATTGTTTCAAACTGTTCAATAATTTTTGTCCCGTAGGCATGAACATCGAATATACTGTTTTTTTCAGCTGATCTAATAACATCTTGTATAGAAGAGTGCCACTGTGCGACGGTCTTCGCAGATTGCAATGCCTACAGGAAAGCCACATTATAATAATGTTATTATCAATTATTCTCATTTTAAACAAAAAAAAAAAATAGGCTTATATAAAAAAAGTCTGTCACTTGAGGGGATGTGTAAACTAAGGAGATTTTTCATGTGCTAGAATGACACATTGGCCATTTCATCTTACCATCTGTTAGATTCTGCCTGTAGCAAGAATCCTATATAGATAGGAATTGAAATTTAAGCTGGGTATGTGATGTTTGGTGACCAATTTCTCCAAGCAAAAAGTTCATCACACATGAGCTGTATAAAGTAAGCAGTTTTCCCAATTGCAGGTATGAAACAGTACTGACCTCATCTAACCACATATTATCTATTTTAAAATAAAAACTAGCTCAGATACCCGGCTTCGCTCGAGAATTCATTTGAGGCTGAATGTTAATGGTATATTTTTGGCAAGGCTTTACTTTGCACAATATTTTGTCATTTACCCGTCCCAGTGTTTAGGGTTAACACCCGTCGTTTCTGTGGAATCGTTAATAATAAAATTATTTTTTTGTGTAAGACTTCACTGTCCTGCATATTGTTATATTTCCCGTTTCCTGTGCATTATGCATAGTTTTGAATTATTAATGAGAAAATATTGACATACATTTGAATCAATTTTTTCATTTGAGGGACCTGTTAGTTCATATTGAAAAGAAGTGTTGAGCAAATTTCTCTAAATAACAAAATAAACAACTTTTGTTATGTTCATATTTGCCGAAACCCCAATAGGAAATCACTATTTTTAATTCCAGGCCTCCCTTATAACCCCCACTCCTGCCCGTCCCTAGAAATAGTATGGATTATTATAAGGAAGGCATTAGTGCTAATACACATAGTGTTTTATTTAGTTCGGTTGAGTCTTTTGTGCCAAATAAAATTGTTGACTCCTGCTATAATTTTTAGCGTATAACGCCTTTATACTTCGGTATACGACGATAGTGTATATAAAAAAATTTTCTCTAAATAACAAAATAAACAACTTTTGTTATGTGCATATTTGCCGAAAATGCAATAGGAAACGAAATACCGCTATTTTTAATTTCTGGCTTCCCTTTTAACCCCCACTCCTGCCTAGAAATGTTGGTATTGCTTGTTATAATGAAAACGTTAATGCTAATACACATACCGAGTTTTATTTATTTCGGTTGGGTCTTTTGTCCCAAATAAAATTGTTTACTTGTGCTATAGGTTTTAGCATATATCTCGTTTATAATTCGGTTTGCGAAAAAAGTGTATATAACAAAAGTTACTCTAAATAACAAAATAAACAACTTTTGTTATGTTCATATTTGCCGAAAAACCAATAGGAAACGAAATATCACTATTTTTAATTTCTGGCTCCTCTCATAACCCCCACTCCTGTTCGTCTCAGAGGATATTAATATAGCCTAAAGTCTAAGTTGGGTCAGTAGTAATATACATACCAAGTTTCATAAAATTCGGTTCAGCCATTTATGCGTGAAAAGGTAACAAACAAACAAACAAACACACACGAAAGAAACAAAATGCAGTTATGGTGTCTATGGCGTGTGAAAGGAAAAGTTATCATGAAATTTTGCGAAAAAAATCAATGTACAGACAGAGGTTATATATATATATATATATATATATATATATATATATATAGATCAGAGTAGGAGAGGAGGTTTACTGAAGACTGAAAACAAGAAAGTACAAATATTTGAGTTATGAAGTTCTGGAGATATTATGAATTTTTGAATCCCCTGTCTAACCACCCCCCCCCTTAGCCCTAGTCCGATTTATGCCATTGACGAATGCAATCCATTAAAAATATGTTGACTGAAATGGTTAAATATTGAGTATGGTACGTTTCCAAGCAAAGAAATAATGTCATTACTCAATGTATTTGCATTTATTTTATCTAGAAAAGATCTTTTGAAAACAATATTTTTGCGAAAATTAAATACATGAAAAATTAACAGAGATAGTCGTGTATGTGAGAAGTATGAGGGACATGAAAGGAGCGACCGATGAAGATTAGTGGCATTGGCAGCATCTATTTGGGCCGCGTATGATCCAGGATCATGTCTAGCCCCTTCTGGTCATTCTGTTTGATGTTTGCCGACAAGCTATATAATGGACCCTGACAGTACCCGACTTTAGTTGGTGCTCAGCGGTTAAATAAATTTTGCAGTGATAAAACTATGAAACTTGTGTGTGTTTAATTTTGCAATCCAAAAGAACTCTTATTAACAACAATTATTACTGGTTTTGTAATAAAACGTAATAATATGTTTCTTATTTAAGCTTGGAATAAGACATTTAAACTCAATGTCACAGTGCGGTGAGTTACCGAAGATGAAAAATACAAAAATTTCAGTTAAAATTTAACGTAGAGAAAGAGTATAAAACAACATTTATAGAAAATTAAATTTTTATCAAAATTGGTCATGTACAATTGATTGATCCGACTTATAGTAACAGAGATATTTTGAATTTACTATTTTCTCTAATATTAACATACTCGATTTTTAGTTTTACATGAAACTAATGATTTAGATAATCGTGGGAAGTGTAGCATGGACAGTAGATGAACGGGTGACCGCAGTGAGTTCACTACCAGAGTGTGCTGGTGTCACAGTACTAGTGGAATGAAGGGAGTCTAATCAGTATATCAGTCTGACAGCCGATTCGTCTAACAAGCTACATTGACTCTCCAAGTTATTGTCGACTGGCAAACTGACTAGTGCTGTTAAGACTCCTGCCTGCCTCACAGTTATAATGAGGCTCATCAGTCTACTGGAGACACTCATCCCAGGTCCTCCTTGGTTAACGGGTGGCTGTACATCAAGTTGATTACTCACAATGTAAAAACTGTATACACACGCGCACACACACGCACACGATCTTAATTTGACCACCTACAAAGTAGGATCAATGTTCACTTGAGACAATTTTTCGAAAATCGTGTTGTGTACAACCTCAATAGCTGATTTCCCTTAATGGAAATCTGCTAAAATTGGATGAGTAGAAGTGGAGTGTTATCTTAAGGACTGGACTAACATCAACTCATCCGAACAAAGAACTCAATCAAACGTTTAATGTCATAGTGAGGAATATATAATATTATATATATATAACCATTCATCATAACTTACATCACCCATTTTTTTATAGAAGTCCGTCATAACCTGGACAACTTGTTCATTTGTTTCATATACCCTCCCAGGCTCTGGAGGGGGTTGATCCCCATTTAGTGAAGGTTCTAAGGCTGCAATACCTAAAAACAAAAAGAAGTTGTAAAAAAAGAAAAATTCTAGAAGACTCGATATAATTGCATTACTTTTTACTTACAATCCTTTATCAATGTAATGCGCATCCTTTGTATCAGTAGCTTAGTAACAATTATACACATACGGGAGATGTGTGTGCGTGCGCTTGTGTGTGCGTGCACTTACTTGCGCATGCGTGTGTGTGTGTATGTGTGTGTGTGTGTGTGTGTGTATAAATATATATACACATATGCATACATACATAATGTAAAGTCCATATCCAAAATAATATTATACCAACATTTATTACCTTCTTCATTGTCCTCTACATCAGAGTCCGTATTATGAACAGAGTCAAAGTGATCATTATGATAAGAAATGTCATCAGGGGGAGCTGAAAATAAAATTAAAAAATATATATTTTATAATCATGAATAATATTTGTAGTTAGTTATTAAAATAATAACAAAATAAACGGAGATTAGCATATGGCTGAAAACAAGAAAGTACAAATGTCTGACTTAATATTTCAGCTACAAAAAAATGTATATAACAACAATTGTAGAGCATCAATAGTCTAACAAGATTAGTTCAATAACACAATTTGATCTGAGTCAGAATAATGGTGATATTTTGAATTTCCAAATTCGCCCTCTCTAAATGTCCTCTATTCCAGCTCTGATTTCAACCAGTGATAGATACGATCCTTAGTGTCGAATTTAATAGTTAAATGCCCGAGTATGGTATAGATAAAATTAACAGCCTCAAGGCAAGAACGTAAAATCTTAATTAATGATGCCATCAAACAACAAATTTGCAAATATCTGCCATAATAAAGGTCTTTTAAAAACAATATTTGATATTAAAGATTAGAATAAAGAGATTCATGTTATTGTAGTGGCGAGGTACTCGCGAATGAATAACCTTGACAGCTAGTCATAATTTCCATATGTTCACGAGTATCTCGCTGCTATATGTTGCTATAGAGAAGTCCCTATAACTAAGGGAGGTTAGGCTTAGTGAGTCTCCTATCAGCATTCGAATAGTAAACCACGTTTTAGGTTATAGTGCGTGTTTATAAACTGGGAAATACCGGAGTCTGAAGTGCGGCCGTGAATGGACCTATTTGTTAATAACTTTTTCATATTTTATTTTATTGTTTTAATATATGTGATATAATTAAATCTGGCCTTAACTTCTTCTTTACGTCTCGCATCGCCCCTGCACATTATAATAGCCTATTGCTATATTGAGAAAATGATCGAGTTTGATAACAATAAGACAAAAATCCGTCACACAGGGACTGCATAAACTAAGCAGATTTCTCATGTGAAGTTTTACAATAGAGAATTCTCCATACTGGTAACACAACACCACAGTGATTAAATACAAACGGTATGAGAAATCTTTCAGTTAATTAAAATAAACTCCCAACTGAAACAGCTTCTGAATTGTAAGAATAATTTATATTTTAATAACTCAAATTTTAGTAGTCCAAGAACTAAAGAAGGGGGGGGGCGGATGAACAGAACGTATTTGCATAAATCTCACAAAAGGAGGAAGGTAAGGTAAGGTTAAGGAACGACAGGTAAGGTTAGAAGAAGCTTCCACCTGAGCTGAGAAGTTACAAAAATGGCCGATCTAATCCAAACTATACCCGAGCACAGACTTCATAAAAATGCAAATATCTCGGTTAATATTCAAGATTGAGAATAAATGTATATAACAATATTTATAGTAAATTTAATTTGCAATAAGATTGGATGTATACAATTTTTCGATCCGATGCATAATAACGGAAATTTTCAAAATCCCCCACTAAACCCCCCCCCCCTGGTCGGGTTTCAGCTGTTAAAGAACTTGATCTTTTTTTTTATGTAAAACGACTAACTATCAAGATTGGCAACGATTAATCAATAATTGCGACCGCTAGAGAGGTAACAGACAACTATGTCTACACATTATATATATATATAATTTTGAACGGTCCTCATTTTTGTCATCTCCTGGGTAGGATCGATGAACATTTGAAGAAATTTTTCGAAATTCGCGACATGAGTACGACCTCAATAGCTGATTTCCCTTAAGTTTTATATATATATATAATTTTGAACGGACCTCATTTTCGTCATCTCCTGGGTAGGATCGATGGACATTTGAAGAAATTTTTCGAAACTCACATCATGAGTACGACCTCAATAGCTGATTTCCCTTAAGGAAAATCTGCTAAAAGTGCGAATACTAGAGCAGTACAGAAGAATATATATATATAATTTTGAAAATACCTCATTCTCATCGTCTCCTAGATAACTAAAATCGGGTAATGAGTACAAACTCAATAGCTGATTTCCCATAAGGGAAATCATCTGAAAACTATAAAGTTGATGATAAAGTTGAAAGCTACGATACAACAAATTATTTATAAAACCAATTTTTTATTTTTATTTTTTTTCATGAATAGGTTATATATTATGTTCTATGACATTTTTTGATCCTATGCATTGGGGCAAAGAGATCCTGACAAATTGCTGTTAGATGAAGTGCAGTCAAACGTTTTGTTCATTTAATTTAATGGGATTAAAAGGAAGTCATGTGGTATTAACATCAGATTTTTAAAATATATTGATATTTATTAACTCCCATTTTATGTTACTATGACTAATTGATATTATAGGTTACCAACCTTTTCTAGCCAGAGTGGGAGTTAGAATTTTATTTAATGAGTGTCACTTAATAAATTCCTATTGCTCAAATGAGAATCAAGTCAACGACTCTAGATTTACCAAGTGAATTGTGTTGATGGTAGCTGAGTGGTGTGGTACATCTCCATTATTGTTAGTCTTGACGTGATTTATAGTTTACTACCCTTTTCTAGCCAGAGTGGGAGTAAGAATTTTATTTAAAGAGTTTGCCACTAAATAAATTCTTACTGCTCAAATGGGAATCAAGCCTATATTGCTGGCATGAGAATCGAACCTATGACTCTAGATTTATCAAGTGTATTAAAGCTAACCTGTGCTCTTTTTTAAAATATATAATACATTAAATATAATACTATTACCTTCAGAAACAGGGTCACAACTTGGGCTTCGGGCAGTGGATTTCGGAATTTTCCTGTCCTGCTTTCTCCTCATACGAAGTTGGTAAGCAATCAGATCTTCTTTCTTCCCACCAAGAATTTCAGAAAATGACAAGTAGCAATTGATATTTTCTTCTTTTTTGATATTTTCATTGTTTCTTTCCTTGTTCGCACCCCTCCCTTTGCACTCGCTCTGAAAATTCAATATTAAATCAAATTTAATATTGTATTTATATAAAAGTTAAAAAAATTATAATTAACAGTAAGTTGCAAAGAACTCCAATGGTGTGTAACAACTCCTGTAGAATGAATTTCCCTTATGTGAAATTACCTAACTCATAATGATACTACTCATAATGGGAGTTTCGAAAAATTTCATCAAACATCCATTGAATGGATGAATTGGAAACATGAAAATGAGGTTTATTCAAAATTATATATATAATTTTGAAAAGACCTCATTTTCATCTGGCTAGGATCAATGAACTCGAAATAGCATCTTAGACAATTTTTGTGGAAGAGAGTGATACTCTTTCAAGTTAGATTAATGCTATATTTAGCTACTTCACGTTTGATCTTTAAATAAGACTTTTATAAGTGTTATTATTATTATTGTTTACTAACATCCACATTTTGCAACTCAGGCTAATTGGGATAGGTTATCTAAAGGTTACCACCCTTTTCTAACCATGGTGGGATTTTAGGATGTTATTTAATAAATTTCGTCACTAAATAATTTCCTTTGCCCAGGCTAGAATCGAACTCGCCACTCTAGGTTTGCCATGTGAGATTAAGGTCAACGCTTTAACTCACATGGCTATCCTGAGGCCCTCGTTTATAAGTGTTATTCAATGATATATAATGTATAATTAAAAATGCATACTTTTCAACCTTTAGTTTTGTACTAAAAGATGAGTTCTACTCTATTTTGTTCCACAAATCAATATAATATACTCTGACCGAGATACTTGTCTTTTATGGTTCACTGTGTCACAGAGTTTATTTTACTTTTTTTAAGAGCACAGACCTATTTCTATACACTTACTTGTTTGGTCAGAAATTTCTTTTTTAATTTCTCCTTAAGCCCAGGTACGACCTTCCGATGAATGAGCAGAGCTGCAAATGGTATTTTCATACAAAATGGATCGTCCGTCGATCTGAAAAAATATTATAAGTATCATTATTGGACTTCGGCTGGGAAGTTCTATCTCACCCTCCATGTAGCCCCAACTTAGCTCCCTTGGACTATCTTTTGTTTCCTGTCAAAATTCCCTTAAAGATAACAATTTAAATTCTATAGAGGCCTGCAAAAAACCTGGATCAGCTTTTCGGCTCTTTGTCTGGGATGTTATTAAAATCGAATTATGAAACTGCCCAAAAAATGGAAACTGGATATCGAACAAAATGGTAATTACATTGTAGATTAAACTTGGTCAATAGAATTCTTTATATTTTCCTGCAAATCGACACAAACTTTCTGAACAGCCCTATAATTATTCACTGATGGATTGCGTCTATATTGTCAATAAAATATACTCTGATAAGGATCAATAGGAAGGCCAAGTCCTCTACAGTTTTTAATATTATGCAGAGTGCACTTTCGGAGTCAACTCTCCATCATCAGTGCCTGCTGATTAAAGCTGTGTAGCCTGGACCACAATCGCTGGGCGACAACAGTCCAGACTACGCAGCGTTAATCAGCAGGCACTGATGATGGAGTGTTGACTCAGGAAGTGCACTCTGCATAATATTAAAAACTGTAGAGGACTTGGCCTTCTTATTGATCCTTATCAATTGGTGCCTCTACCATCCAGCATATTCCAGAGAAAGACTCTCTATACCAAGCAAGAGCATCCTACTCCCAGCTTTAAACTGACCATTCTTATCATATCTCTCTCTCTCTCTCTCTCTCTCTCTCTCTCTCTCTCTCTCTCTCTCTCTCTCTCTCTCTCTCTCTCTCTCTCTTTGCCCTCTCTCTCTCTCTCTCTCTCTCTCTTTGCCCTCTCTCTCTCTCTCTCTCTCTCTCTCTCTCTCTCTCTCTCTCTCTCTCTCTTTGAACTCTATCTCTCCTCTCTCTCTCTCTCCTCTCTCTCTCTCTCTCTCTCTCTCCTCCCTCCTCTCTCCTCTCCCTCTCTCTCTCTCTCCTCCCCTCTCTCCTCTCTCTCTCTCTCTCTCTCTCTCTCTCTCTCTCTCTCTCTCTTTGCCCTCTCTCTCTCTCTCCCCCTCCCTCTCTCCCCTCCCTCTCCCTCTCCCTCTCTCCCCCCTCCCTCTTCCTCTCTCATAATATAATATACACGCACATATATGTGTTTATATAAAACTCACCTCTGTTTTTCCTGAGCATCGACAACTTCTTCAAGAGTTATATCCGCTCTGGAAAATAAATTTAATTTGATTATAGAAATTTAAAATATAAACAATGGTTGGGATAAGTGAATGTGTTAAATGTCATTATATTCAAGATAAGTATCAGGATGTTACGGCCAGAAGAGTAGTTTTTTGGCGAAGCTCTTAAGAGCACGAGTTTTTGATTTCCTGAATGGCTGAAAATGTTAGCAAATACCTAGACCATATCCTTCTTAGATTTAATTAAGAAGAGATTGTCAGAAAGAGAGTGTCTGGCTCAATAATACACCAATCTACTAAAGAGGCAAGGCAGGGGAAGTAGAAAACTAAACAATTACTTTTTATATTTATTTAAAAAAAAAAAAAAAAAAAAAAAAAAAAAAACAGTTTCAAGATTTGCATAAGACATTTTTGACAAAACCAGATAAGGGAAAGTGAATAAATAATTATTTTTAATGTCGTCAAAATATAATCTGATTACAATCATAGTTGTAGGTAAAATGGTGGTAGGTCAATAATTAAAAAAGCCTGTCACGCAGGGGCTGCGTAAACTAAACAGATTTTCCTCTTGAAGTTTAATAATATATAAATCTATATACTTAAAACACAACACCACCTTGAATATTAAGTGAATTAATACAAACAGTAATAAGAAATCTTTCCCCTCCAGGCGGGAAGCATCTGAAATGTAAACAAACAGGTCTCCCAACCCGACTCTCAACGGAAAGAAAAACAATTACTGAAATATAACAAATTAATTTGATCGAAAACTATTTACTATATCCAGAACTGTAATTTATAATGAATCAGAATAATATTTATCTCAATCAATCAAATTTAAAAAGTCCAAAAACTTAAGACATGGGTGGGGGGTGTAACTAGAACAATTTGCATGAATGTCGTATAATAAAGGTCTCGAGGTAAAAATAATATTTGGTATTTCAGGTTCAAATAATGTGGTTTATTACATAACCCAGTATTGTTAGTTTAACATGAGTAGAAGTGGGGGTTTGCTGAAGGCTGAAAACTATAAAATCCAAATATCTCGGTTAATATTCATGATACAGAAAATATGTATAGAACAATATTTATAGATCATTTAATTTGCAATAAGATTGGTTCTATACAATTTATCGATGCCACTTATAGTAGCGGAGATATTTAAAATTTTCAAAATTCCCCCTCCCACTGGTCCGATTTCAGCCATTAACGAACTTGATCTTTATTTTTACATAAAACGATTATTGTGACCACTATTTTATAATATATATATATATATATATATATATATATATATATATATACAAGGTGTGTGAATTAATTTTGAGGGATTAACAATAGATGGCTTATCTTGTGCTATATCTCATTAGACTCTTATCTAACTATATTCTTGTGTAAGCTCTATGAATAGGCTTTACTGTTTAGTATTAGACTTTGGGCTGATGTGTAAACAACACACTTGTTTGCCAGTCTGAAAATGTCGAACTACGAGCCAACAAAACACCATTTGCGGGAAGTGTTACTTTTTCTGTTTAATTCGAAGAAAAGTGCTGCTGAAAGTCATCGAGTGCTATTGGAAACTTATGGCGAAATTCTCCGTCGATAAAAATGTGCGAGTATTGGTTTCGGTGGTGATTTAAACCAAAAAGTGGTGATTTCGATACAGTTGACAGAGAACGCCCAGGTCAACCGAAAAAGTTCGAAGATGCGGAATTGGAAGAATTACTCGATCACGATTCATGTCAAACGCAAGATGAACTTGCTGAATCGTTGAATGTTGATCGCACAACCGTTTCTAAACGTTTAAAGGCTCTCGGTATGATTCAAAAGCAAGGAAATTGGGTGCCATACGAGCTGAAGCCGAGAGACATTGAACGCCGATTATGCACCTGTGAACAATTGCTTCAACGCCAAACCAGGAAGGGATTTTTGCATCGGATCATCACTGGCGATGAGAAATGGATTCGGTACGATAATCCTAAGCGGCGAAAATCATGGGGTTTACTTGGTCATGCATCGAGATGGACAGCAAAAACAAATATTCATGGTGCAAAACTTATGCTCTAGGTGTTGTGTATTACGAACTGCTTCAACCGAATGAAACAATCACAGGTGAACGCTACCGAACACAACTGATGCGTTTGAGCCGTGCACTCAAAGAAAAACGTCCGCAATTCGAGCAAAGACATGATAAAGTGATTCTTCTCCATGACAACGCTCGACCCCATGTTGCTTGTGGAGTGAAAACATATTTGGAAACGTTGAAATGGGAGGTTTTACCCCACCCGCCATATTCACCAGATATTGCTCCATCTGATTACTACCTGTTCAGATCCATGGAACACAGCCTGGCTACGCAGCTCTTCCAATCTTACGAAGACACGAAACATTGGATTGATTCGTGGATTGCATCAAAAGATCAGTCGTTCTTTCGACGTGGAATCCGTATGCTACCAGAAAGATAGGAGAAAGTAGTGGCTAGCGATAGACAATACTTTCAAACATAATGATGTATTCAGGTGTACATAATAAAGTCTTAAATTTACAAAAAAAAACCCTCAAAATTAATTCACACACCTTGTATATATAAATAATTTTGAACGGACCTAATTATCCTCACCTCCTGGGTAGGATCGATGAACATTCGAGGAAAGTTTTTAAAACTTGTGTCATGAGAATGACCTCAATAGCTGATTTCCCTTTAGAGAAATCTGCTAAAAGTCCGCCACGCAGGGCTGCGTTAACTAAGCATATTTCCCACGTGCATCACATATTTGCATTTATCTCAAAATGTAAAAATTCAATGAGAACATTATTTTGTTTTGGGGCTTCATATTAAGTGCTTCATAATATAACAGCTTATTGTTAATATGACATGAGTAGGAGTGAGGGTTTACTGAAGGTAAAAACTAAAAAATGAAAATATCTCCGTTAATACTAAAGCTAGAGAATAAATGTATATTAATATAATATAGAACATAAATAGTAAATTTTATTTGCAATGATATTTTGATTTTTCGAAATTCTCCCCCACTAACTAAACCCTCCCTCCCACTGGTTCAATTTCAGCCATTAATAAACTCGACCTATAGTTTTGTATGAAACGCTTATATATAGAGTTCGACCATTTGAGCTGTAACAGACAATGTTTCATCATTACCAAACTCGATATGTAAGCTTGTTATGTAGAAGGAAAGGTTAAGTTCGTTAGCGACTAAACTCGGACTGGGGAGGGGGAGGGTTAGAAGGGTGAAATTTCGAAGAATCAAAATATCTTCCTTATCACTCGTCGATGATCGGAAAATCATATAAACCTATCTTATTACAACTGTAATTGCCCATATATGTTACTATGTATATATTTTGAAATGAATATTAACCGAGATAATTATTTTTTTTTTAGTTTTTAGCCTCCAGTAAACCCCCACTCCTACTCATGTCATATTAACAATAAGTTGTTATATCATGAATCATTTCATTCCAAGGTTAAATACCAAAATATTGTTGTCATTGAACTTTTAATTTGTGAGATACATGCAAATACGTTATGAGATGATATCAACTTGAACTTCTCATTCTTTACTAGATCAATTTATTTAACAATGCACACTTGATTAATTATTCTTAACTACTACTCACAGTATAAACTGATAGCTTCACTGTTCTTATTACACAGTCCAATAACACAGGATCACTGATCTTCACAAAGATAACGGTACTGCACTGATCTTCGCAAAGATAATGGCACTGCACTGATCTTCGCAAAGATAATGCCACTGCACTGATATTCGCAAAGATGATGGCACTGCACTGAACTTCGAAAAGATAATGGCACAGCACTGATATTCGCAAAGATAAAGGCTCTGCACAGATCTTTGCAAAGATAACGGCTCTGCACTGATCTTTGCAAAGATAACGACACTGCACTGATCTTCTCAAAGATAACGGCACTGCACTGATCTTCGCAAAGATAACGGCACTGGACTGATCTCCGCAAAGATAAAGATACTGCACTGATCTTTGCAAAGATAATGGCACTGCACTGATCTTCGCAAACATAATGACACTGCACTGATCTTTGCAAAGATAAAGATACTGCACTGATCTTTGCAAAGATAGCAGCACTGGACTGATTTTTGCAAAGATAACGGCACTGCACTGATCTTCACAAACATAACGGCTCTGCATTGATCTACGCAAAGATAGCGGCACTGGACTGATCTTCTCAAAGATAACGGCACTGCACTGATCTTCACAAAGATAACAGTACTGTGCTAATCTTCGCAAAGATAATGGCACTGGACTGTCCTTTACTTAAACACAGGACTGCACTGTTCTGTACATACACATGGCACTATAATGTTCTTCACATAAAACACTTTACCGCACTGCAACTGAAACACAGTTGCACACTGTTGATCACTTGAAGAGAGCTGAGAACAAAACTAAACTCTCGGGCGCTTTTATAGCCGAGCGGCTAACTTCAAAAGGAAGAACAAGAATGAGCTAGACACTTAGTCTAGACAATGCCGACACCAATGGTCCTTCCATAGGTCGGCTACTTTCATATTCTTCGTGCTTCTTAAATATGTGATTAACTCTGTTTAATTTTACACTTAAGTAGTTTTTGCAACATATCAATGGAAGAATAAGCAGGTCAACTACCTCCACTCTTAACAATTCTTTATTAAATGCAGAATAATTTCAGGTAAACCGCCCAATCTTCAAATATCAAGGGGCATATCGCCCATAAATATTGAATTTGTGATATCTAAGTAGGATCGATGGAAATTGGAAAAAATAATTTGAAAATCACACCATGAGTACCACCTGAATAGCTGATTAGCCTTAAAGGAAATCAGCTAAAAAATATGGCTTTGGATGGAAAAATGATAAAATTGTGAAAACAGCTTAATTTTGTGTGAAACTAAAAAAAAAAAAAAGTTGAATTCTGAACCAATGCCCTACCCTGGTCAACTGGACGAGAGTTCTCCTACCATACTAATAGCATATATTCTTTTACCATAATCACCTCGCCCCTCTCACTAGTACTCGTTTTGCTCAATGGCTCATTTTCATCGAGTAAGGCAGATCAATAATTAAGAGGAAGCCAAAAATGGTGTTAGCAAGTACTTCTGACCAAAACATAAAGACTGGTAGCTGTGAGATCTCCAATATTTGGCTGAGAGCTGCCTCAAGACAGCCCAACACTTGGATTATTCTTTCACGATTGAACTGAAAGTCATTGTTTAATACAATTGTATTGTACAGTACAAATTCCAAAAAAACTTTTGTGCCATTCCTTGCAAACTCTGACTCATTCAATGAATAAATCGCCATATTTATTCATAATGTATCCTTTATTTATTTGCCTAAGAAACAGGCCTTTACCAATCATGTCTCATAATACCTTGAATACACAACACAAACCCTTACCAGAAATGGGAAAATTAATACGATAATGGTATTATTTATAACCATAAATATAATCATTACATCATTAAATAATGGTAGCAAATTAAGCATGCAAATTATAATCTTAGAAGAATAACCTCTACACCTTACATAGTACTGTGCCAACTGCAATAGTGCTACAATTTTTCAGTAAGATACTAAATTACATTGGGGAGAGGAAAAGTTGACAAAGCAAACAAGGAATAAACAGGTCTTTAAGAAATCGGCTCATACTTCTGAATAATAGATCAGAGTTTTAATCAACAAATGATTGATGAGTGAGACCAATGGACCAATATGGACTCAGAACACATATATACAGAGAACCAAAAAATGCAATAATTAATCCTTTTGTAGCTAAGATTATCCCAAAACTAAATATATGTTCAAAATAAAGCAAAACTCTAACCATCTACAATGGCCTGAATACACCATGGTCTAAACGCAAGCCAAAATCCCCCGAATTTAAACAAGAATTCCACTCTCACCTTCCTGGGCTTTCCAATTCTTGAGACATATCCAAAATATTCTTCGAAGGCAGAAACAACGGTGGAATCTGTAATAAACTTTAAAAGAAATCATAACAGCACATTAATAATAGAAAAAAATTCTTTAAACCAATATTCCCACATAGTTACTGACACCATCTAATTTCAAGATTGAAACATATGATCTGAAGTAACCTATTTAGGAAAGGAGTAAAAAGTGGCTATCAATTGAACTTTTATGAATTCCATAACTTTTCCAGGTAATTTTCCATGAATTAGTTAGCGTTTAGTTCGAACCGCATTAATTCCATCAACAATAAAAAAAACATTTGTCACACAAGGCGTAAACTAAGATTCCCCACGTGCATAAATGAGACACTGGTCTCCACTACTGGGCTCTATCAAGTCTAAGTCCGTGACACAAGGGCTGCGTAAACTAACCAGATTTCCCTCCTGAAGTTTCGTAATAGATAACATACTGGTAACACAACCCCACCGTGAATATTAAGTGAATAAATACAAATGGAAATAAGAAATGATTCAGTCAATTTCAATAACCTGCAGATGGGAAGCATTTGAAATGTAAACATACAGGTCTGTCAGCCTCGCAGCGGAAAGAAAAACAATTACTGATGTAGATCAGCATATAACATATTACCTTTACTGAGAACTATTTACTATATCTAGATTGTAATGTATAATGAATTCGAATTTTTTTTTATCTCATTCAATCCAAATTTTAGGAGTCCAAGAACTTAAGGCAGGGGGGGAGGGTGTCACCAGAACATATTTGCATGCATCTCGTATAATAAAGGTCTCTTCAAAACAATATTTGGAATTATGCTTCGAAAAATGTGGTTTATTATATAACAGAGTATTGTTTATCTAACATGAGTAGAAGTGGGGGTTTGCTGAAGGCTAAAATACTGAAAAAAGCAAATATCTCGGTTAATATTCAAGATAGAGAATAAATGTGTATAACAATATTTATGGTACTTTTAGTTTAGTACGTTTACGTAGTTTAATTTGCAATAAGATAGGTTCTATACAATTTTTCGATCCGCCGTATAGTAACGGAAATATCTTGAAATTCCTCCCCTCTAAACCCCCTCCCCCTGGTCGGGTTTCAGTTGTTAAAGAACTTGATCTTTCTTTTTACGTAAAACGACTAAATATCAAGTTTGGCAACGATTAATCGATAATTGCGACCGCTAGAGAGGTAACAGACAAATATGCCTATATATATATATATATATATTGAACGGACCATTTTTGTTATCTCCTAGGTAGGATCAATGGACATTTCTAGAATTTTTTTGAAAATTGTATCTTGAGTATAAACTCAATACTTGACTTCCTTTAAGGAAACTCTTCTAAAAACTGCATATGCCAAAAGCCTATATATACTAGCTAAAGTACCCGGCTTAGCCCAGAATTCATTTTAGGCCGAATAAATATGGTATTTTTTTGGCAAGGCTTTACTTACCACAATATTTTAACATTTCCCCGTCACAGTTTTTAGGGTTTATACCAGTCATTGCTGTGGATTTGTTAATAATAAAATTATTTGTTATTTAAGACTTCACTCTTCTAATATTATTATATTTCCTGTCTCCTGTGCATGTAGGTTTTTTTATAACATAATGAACAGTATAATTCATAGTCGAAGAAAGTATTCTGTCTTCCAAATCATGGATGAATTAAAGTTCCTTTCCCTTGATTCGGTCCAAAGCTTAATGGTGACAGCTGTTTTAGGTACATCGTAACCGAAAAACAAATACAAAATGAAATATCGCAAATTTTTATTTCAGGTCTCCCTTATAACCCCCACTCCCGTTTGAACCTATAAATTTTAATATAGCTTATAATCATGGAAGAATTAAGGCTAATTCACATACCGAGATTTGTTAAATTTGGTTCAACTGTTAGTGCCCAATAGAATAGTTGGCTCCCGCTTTAGTTTTTGGTGTATATCTCGTTTATAATTTGTTATATGGCAAAAGTGAATATAACAAAAGTTACTCTAAATAAGAGAAGAAACAATTTTTGTAATGAGCGTATCTGCCGAAAAACCAATAGGAAACGAAGTATTGTTATTTTTCATTTCAGGCCTCCCATACAACCCCCACTCCTGCTCGCTCCTTGAAATGTTGGTATAGCTTAGTATCATGTAGTAGTTACCACTAATTCACATACCGAGTATTGTTTAACTCGGTTGAGTCTTTTGTGACAAATAAAATTGTTGACTCCCGCTATAGTTTTAGCGTATATCCCGTGTTTACTTCATTTTACAAAAAAAGTGAATGCAACAAATGTTACTCTAAATAACAAAATAAACAACATTTGTTATGTGCATATTTATCAAAAAATCAATACGAAACGAAATATCACTATTTTTAATTTCAGGCCTCCCCTACAACCCCCACCCCTGTTTGAACCTAAAAATTTTAATATAGCTTATATTCTTGGACAAATTAATGCTAATTCTCATACCGAGTTTTGTTAAATTCGGTTCAACTGTTAGTGCCTAATAAAATAGTTGGCTCCCTCTTCAGTTTTTGGTGAATATCCCGTGTTTACTTCATTTTACAAAAAAAATGAATGCAACAAATGTTAATCTAAATAACACAATAAACAACTTTTGTTATATGCACATTTTCCGAAAAACCAATAGGAAACGAAATATCGCTATTTTTAAATTCAGGCCTCCCTTACAACCCCCACTCCTGCCCGTCCCTAGAAATGTTGGTATGGCTTATTATAAGGAAGGCATTAGTGCTAATACACATACCGAGTTTTATTTAGTTCGGTTGAGTCTTTTGTGCCAAATAAAATTGTTGACTCTTGCTATAATTTTTAGCGTATAACTCATTTATACTTTGGTATACGACGAAAGTGTATATAAGAAAAGTTACTCTAAATAATAAAATAAATAACTTTTGTTATGTGCATATTTGCCGAAAAACCAATAGGAAACGAAATATCGCTATTTTTAATTTCAGGCCTCCCTTATAACCCCCACTCCTGTTCGTCTCAGAGAATATTAATACAGCCTAAAGTCTAAGTTGGGCTAGTAGTAATATACATAGCAACTTTCATAAAATTCGGTTCAGCCGTTTATGCGTGAAAAGATATCAAACAAACAAACAGACACGAAAGAAACAAAATGTAGTTATGGTGTCTATGACATGTGAAACGAAAAGTTATCGTGAAATTTTGCGAAAAAAAAAGCAATGTACAGGCAGAGGTTACAATTATATATATAGTTTTGAACGGACCTCATTTTCATCATCTCCTGAGTAGGATAGATGGACATTTGAAGAAACATTTAGAAAATCGCGTCATGAGTACGACATGAATAGCTGATTTCTCCTAAGGGAAATCTGCTAAAATGGCCTACATAACTGTTACACAGCCTATGTAAACAGAAATTGTAATGTACGCTAAAAATAAGATTTTTAGGGACTCACTTACTTAAAGTAAAGATCAGACAATAATTAGTGGAGATTTATTGAAGGTTGCAAATAAAATGAAAATATATCATTTAATACTTGAAATAAAGAGAAAGATTTTTGAACAATTGTAGAAAATTAATCATAGTATTGGAGAAATTTTTAATTTTGAAAGCCCCACTCTCTAACCAACCCCTCTTCAACCCCTCTTCTTGGTCAAATTTCAGCCATTAACAAATATGATCTATAGTGTTGAATGAAACCATTATGAAAAAATATTGATTATAGTATAGATCAAATAAACATTTTCAAGTCAAGAAATAGCATGTATCTCATCCAGTAATGTTCTGTTGAAAAAAAATTTGGTATTAGACCTTTAAATAAGAAGTTTCATGACAATCATTGTTAAAATGTGATGACTTATAGTGGGGGTTTACTGAAGGCCGAAAACTAAAAATAAGAAATATCTTGTTTAATATTCAAGTTAGAGAGTATATAACAACATTTATAAGAAATTAAATTTGCAGCAAGACTGGTTATAAACAATTTTTCGATCGTACTGACATTAATGGAGATATTTGGAATTTTCAAATCACACGAGAGTCGAGCAGTTAAGGAAACGGCCGAACTAGCTTTTGACGGGAAAGTCACCCGTCTGTTAGCTGTCCAGATTTAATAAAAATGCAAATATCTCGGTTAATATTCAAGATAGAGAATAAATGTATATAACAATATTTATAGTCAATTTAATATGCAATAAGATTGATTCTGTACAATCTTTCGATCCGACATATAGTAGCGGAGATATTACGAATTTTCGAAAATCCTTCCCTCAAACCCCCTCTCCCAGTGGTCCGATTTCAGCCGTTAACAAACTTGATCTTTCTTTTTACATAAAACTACTAAATATCGAGTTTGGTTGCGACCGCTAGAGCGGTAACAGACAAATAATATATATATATATATATATATATATATATATATATATATATATACATACAGTTATGAACGGACTTCATTTTCGCCATCTACTAGGCAGGATCGATGGACATTTGAAGAAAAATTTCGAAAATTCCGTCATGAGTACAACCTCAATAGCTGATTTCCCTCCTTAAGGGAAATCTGCTAAAAAACCCAAGTTATCAATTGTATATTATCAAGTTATTTTTTATCAATGTTTCTTATTATTTGCGATTAACTTATACTTTTGCTAAATATGACCGGTGAGTTGAACAAATATAAATAACTTTTTTTTTTTTATTACAATTCCTTTTCTTTACAATCAGAGAATGCCAAGCTATTTATTGAAACACGTAATATCAAATAAATTGTGTCGTGTTCAATATTAATAGTTTCTGATTTGCAATATTGTTTCCTTAATATGCACACTCAAGTGGACAGATGGCTGTTGAGGGAAAATTTCAGATAAAATGCCCCCAAACCATTTTCCGACTTTTTTTACCAGATTTCCAAAGGGAAATTAGCTAATATTCCAGTCAGAGAGGATTACAAGGGCTTGGGTGACCGTTGCCTAAGGCAGTTGAGTGACCCCCACTAGAGCCAGAATGGGCAAGGGCTCCTCAGGAAGCCCACTCCTCCCCCATAGCTTCAGGCTTACTTCTTTTTTTCATTATGACAATTTTATACATGGTAACTTAGGGCCCCCTGGGTGCCATACACATCCAGAATTTGATTCTAACTTTAATACCGAAATGCACTCTATAAAGGATTAAACACTTAAAAATCAAGTTTGGGGATGATCAAACAAAACTTGAGATCGCTAGAGTAGTAACAGACATATATATATATACACTGAATGGACCATTTTTGTTATCTCCTAGGTAGGATCAATGGACATTTATGGAATTTTTTTGAAAATTGTATCTTGAGTATAAACTCAATACTTGACTTCCTTTAAGGAAACTCTTCTAAAAACTGTATATGCCAAAAGCCTGGGGGGACCTGCAGCCAAATCTAAATGTTTTTCTGACAAATTTCCAAGAAGCAAACTAAATAAATAAACAAAAATATAGGGATAATATTATTCATGATGCTACTATACTGGCTGGGAAATGTCTATTAACGTATATTTTACGATACAATTACAAATAAAATTCCAACTTTGGCTATGAAAACTTCTACTATCATTTTGCAAATTAAAAAATTCAAATGATGAGCCATAACGGAACAATCTCTTATAAAAATATAATATAATGTCTGTCATGCAGGGGCTGTGTTAACTAAGTGACTCCTACGTGAGTCACTTATTTGCATTTATCTCAAAACGTAAAAATTCAATGAGAACAATATTTGGCATTTTGGCTTCAAATAAAGTGCTTTCTAATATAACAGCTTTTTGCTAATATGTCAGAAGTAGGAGTAACTATCTCAGTTAGTAATCAAGATAGCGAAAAAACCTATGTGACAACATTTATATAACATACATTTGCAATAAGATTGGTTCCATACATTTTTTCAAACCAATAACAGAGATAAATCAAATTTTCCAAAATATTCAAAATCCCCCCCCCCTAAACCCTCCTCCCTCTTGTTCGATTTCAGCCGTTAACGAACTTCATCTTTATTTTTACATAAAACGTTTAAATATCGAGTTTGGTAACGATATAACAAAAATTGATTGAAGTGATCGCTAGAGCGTCAACAGAAATATATATATACATCTTTGTACGGAACTCATTTTCATCATCTGGATCGATGGACACATTCGAGGACATTTTTTGAAAACCGTGTCATGAGTTCAACCTCAATAACTGATTTCCCTTAGGGAAAATCAAAAACTATAGCATATAGACACACAAAGAAAATGGGAGAAAATTCAATGGCTGTATTTAAGAATTTCTTACTCGTCGACATCAGTGTCTGCGTGATGATGTGCATCAGCATGGTGATCATCGTCACCATCATCAACAATCATATCATCAGGTGGGACTTCGTTCAAGACCAAGCTGCTGTCAGGAAGTTGACCTCTCACGTTGTCAGCGGCATCAGACAGTTCAACCTCATTCAAATCTTCCTCATGCTCCATTTCTATATTCAAAAAAGGAGTGAAAAAAATTATAAGGCATATGACTTTCAAGAAAAATATTTACAATTGACTGGCATGTATCTTTTACATTATATATTTGTATACTGTCAACCCCTGTAACTATGTCCATGCATGACATTGTTGCGAAAACTGCTGACAGGAAAAATTATGCAGAGTTAATGACGTATTTGAAAAATACGAAGTAAATGAAAGCAGCCCTCCAGGTCCGGTGGCATCAGTAATGTTCTAGGCGGAACCAGTAGTGGGACCTAGACCAGTCTAAGCCCTTTTCCTTTGATGAAGTCTATAAAATCGGCCCAGTTCGCCCAACAGTTTAGTTTGTTCTCAGTTCTCTTCTAGGAAAAGTGCATTCAGCATTGGCATGTAGTATTGTTGGTGTAATTACTGCGTTAGACTATCTAAATTTGGTATTTAGAGATAAATAGTTTGGTATTTAGATAAAAATTTGCTATTTAGAGATAAATGTTTTGGTATTTAGAAATAAATATTTCTTATTATAAAGGTTTTGCAGCATTCCTAAGCCTTTACATCTTTGGTTTTAAATATTTCTCATAGCTGGTTATGTTAGTTCTTAGCCCATGCTCTGTAACTTCATAGCTTCCAAATCATCATGTGAAACTGGCTCCCTCTTTTCAGATATAATCTATCTTGATAAGTCAACATCCCACTTTGGGCTCTAAGAACCTTGCCAATGAAACCTTTCAACCTTCGTTTCCAAGGTACCCATCATTTCCCATACATTAGGATAGATCTGATAACGGAGTTGCAAACCCTTAGTTTCAAGACTCGTAAGATTTTCCTTGATCTTCTGACTCGAGAAACCGAGAAGTAAACACGGTTTACACTACTTATTCTGTGATTGACTGCAGTAAACTGGTAAGTGATAAGAGTTTTCTGAAGCTCTGAGCTATTTGAAGCTTTCTAGTTTTGGGAAGGATAGGTCCCCTACACTCAAGCCGTTTTCGAGAAATAGGTTACGGCTCACTACCATGTACTTCAACCTTTTTCGCTTTACTTGCAAGTGTATATCTACACCCCCAATAGCCTTGGAAGCTTCAAATAAGCTCCTAACCTATGTTAAACAGCATGTGACATGAACCTGACTTAATTATCTATACATATATAACACATTTAAAATTTGAATTGAAAAATTTGAAAATCTAATTTGTAGTAAATTTTGGACCCCAAAGGACATTTATTTTTAAACAGGACGATAAAACATGTACTCCACAGGTTACTCTATAATTCTCTGTGCTCGAAACACCACCCGTTCACAGATTTTAACCTTATAAAGAGTCTATGGGATGAATAGGGTCGACAGAAAGAGAAATTGATGATAAAAAATCTAATAAGGGCACCGCATGAGTTCCTTGTACTGTTATTCAAAAATTAGGTTCTTTAACAATTATTTATTATTTCTAATACATACAGAAGAAATTTGAATTTTCTTTTCTTTTTATTTTGTTTACTAAAGCCCTCCCACTTAGTCAGTTTCTATCAAAAGGATAGGTGTACATCTAGACAACATTACAACATTCTCAAATATTAAATTTCAGCATTCTAAGCTAGCCATTTTGAATTTCCTGATATTTGCACAGATGTCATTCCGAAACGAGTTAAAATGATTTAAGGGAGAGTCAAAACAGATCATTGACTGAGATTACAATACACTCTTTAAATAAAAACATCAATCAAGAAAAAGTAGGGGAAAATTACATCCAAAAATTAAAAAAAGTCTGTCACACAGGGGCTGCATAAACTACGCAGATTTCCCATTTGCTGGAAAAACACACTTTTGATCTAATAACACAATATACTCCCTATTTTTATCTAAAAAGCAGATGAGTAGAAGGGACAGAGGGGAAGGGGGTTACTCAACCCAAATAATGCGAATAACTCACTGAATACTTGATTTATGGAAAAATGCATAGAACAACAATTGTAGAGCATTAATAGTTTAACTACATTGGTTCTATAACATTTTACAATCTGACACATAATAATGGAAATATATTGAATTTTCGAGTCGCCCGTCTAAACTCCGACTATTCCAGATTTGACTTCAGCCAATAACAAATATGATCTTTAGTGTTGATTGAAATGGTTAAATACAGAGTATGGTATAGATGAAGGAAACATTTTCAAAACAAGTACGTTAAATCTTAATTAGAATATATATATATATATATATATTCAACAATTATAGGCAATTAAATTTGTAATAAGATTGGTTCTATACAATTTTCAATCTGACTATAATAACAAAGATATTTTGAATTTTCAAAATACTTTCCCTCTAAGCTCGCCCCCCCCCCGCTCCGCAAGACCAATTTCAGCTGTTGATGTACTTGATCTTTAGTTTCAATCTGCTAGAAAACTAGTTTACATAACATCAAATAGATTAAGGATGGTCATTAGACATAAGAAAGAACCAATGCGATACTTAATTAAGCTTTGGTAAATTGAAACATAATACATAAGTTAGGAGAAATAAGAGGCATGCAGAGACTTCTGATAATATTTATAAATATAGTTATAAATTGCATCCAACAAACTTGGACTAAACATAAACAAACTAATAACTAACCAGACGCATAAAACCTACTGACCAACAGACATCTAACTCAGTACAACTTTTTAACGGGCTTCAAGATGGTGCCATTGCATCTATAGCATAATGCCAGCTGTACTCGACTATCAGCCAGTAACGACAGCTATGACTACAGTATCATTTATACTGGCGGTTCTAACCCTTTATTTGAATTACCAAATAAATCACTACTTGCTAAAAGAGTACACAGAAGATAAAAGTACCTGCACTAATAACGTGGTTAGAAAATGGAATGTAGAAATCGTCACGCAATGGTCCATCGTTAGATAGTTTCCAATGTAACCTGAAAAGTAAAAAAAAAAAAAATTTAGAATATAAAATATACAGACACTTGCACATATTTATATCACAGATATGAAAGCAATCTGACCATTTTTTTGAAGTATAGTTAATGTGCAATAAAGAGAGCAATAGTTAGGGAGGACTTATTAGTCAAGAACAAAGAGACACAAAAGCCAAAAATTGTTGATATCGTTTCCATTCAATGAAACAAGAAAATATCACAAAATGTGCAGACAAAGGTTACAATTTATAATATATATATATATATATATATATATATATATATATATATATACTAGCTTAAGTACACGGCTTCGCTCCGGAAAACTTTTGAGGCTGAATGATATTTTTTTTTTGTTGGCAAGGCTTCAATGTGTACAGTTACACAGTTCCCGTCTGGGCGATTTCCCCTAAGGCTCAGGCATGGGACATAGAATAGAAATTTTAGTTTTGAAGAATAAATGAAAATAAGTCCCTAATCAATCCCTCTCCACTGTTTGACACACCGTGAATAATTCAAATCATAATCGTGGATAGCATTTATTATAACTAAATATCTATCTCTAATGTGCATATTTCCTGTCAAAAACCAATCCGAGTACACATTATGGAGCTTAGTTATATACATAATAGTTAATGTGAGTAGAAAGCAAATACAACAGTTCACAAGAAATAAGTTATATAACATAAATAACACAACTGTTTCTCCCGCTTAGGTGTTATCAACATTGCTTTACTTAAATAATTTATTCATAACATTAAAAAATTCTAATTTTCTAGTATTTTATATACCTGGAGAACATTAACAGCGACACCCTAAAAATAGTTTAGTTCATCTTCTATTATAAAGGCGGCGAGGTGAGGGAAAGAAATTGTAGCCCTCCCTACAACCTCAAATCACGTTGAGTTTAAATGAATATTGTCTTTTATAATAATGGCATTACCAAGTAGCGTTTAATAGCTGTATATAGTGCATAGTCATCTCAATAATGTCAACACAGCAGAGGAAATATGATAATATATTCCACAATTTAAGAGTTTGATAACGCCCAACTTCTGCTATGAAATGTTGTGCAAATTCAGCATGGCTTTGTTTAAATAATACATTATACAAATTAAATAATCAAAATGCTCTTGTAGTTTAAATTTCTATTGGAAATAAATAATGGATTTATTTTGTAATTAAAATAAATTACAAATGAGTAGAGGAGGGAATGGAGATTTAAAACCTCCCTAATCCAAATAATACTTAGAACTATCATATAAGTCCAAAAACATAATATCATTTGTCATAATATGCCTATATTAAAAACACATTAATGAGCACTAATAAAATATTGATTCCCATTTTAGTTTTTAGTGTAAATCTCCTGTATACATCGATGTATAGCAAAAGTGAATATTAACAAAAGTTACTCTAAATAACAAAATAAACACCTTCTGATAAATGCAAGATTGCAAAAAAAAAAAAAAAAAAAACCAACAGGAAACGAAATTTGGCGATTTTTTTTTTTTTTGAATGCCTACTTTACAACCCCCACTTCTAGTCGTGCCTAGAAATTTTCATATAGCTTATAATCATGGAAGAGTTAATGCTAATTCACATGTCGTGTTGTGTTTAATTTGGTTTAATCATTAGTGCCCAATAAAATTGTTGTCAACTGTTTTTAGTGTATATCTCATGTATACTTTGGTATAAAACAAAAATGTAAATAACAAAATAAACAACTTATGCTATATGCATCTTTGTCGAAAAACCAATAGGAAACAAAATATAGTAATTTTTCATTTCAAGCCTCCTTTATAACCCCCACTCCTCGTCTCAGAGAATACTAGTATAACCTGCAGTCTAAGTTGGGTTAGTAGTAATAGCATACCAAGTTTCATAAAGCTCGGTTCAGTAGTTTAAGCGTGAAAAGGTAACAAACAAACAGACACTAATGTCATAAATTGCAGATATCGTGTCTATGACATGTGAAACGAAAAAGTATCATATAATTTTGAGAAAAAAAATCAATGCACAGACAGAGGTTATAATTATATATATATATATATATATATATATATATATATATATATCTTAATATATATAAATCTCCTGTCACGATGTTTGTCCGCGATGGATTCCTAAACTACTTAACCGATTTTAAATTAAATTGGCACACCGTGAGCAGTCTGGTCCAACTTGAGAGATAGGCTATATTAATTTTCTCTGAGACGAACAGGAGTGGGGGTTATAAGGGAGGCCTGAAATTAAAAGTCGTGATATTTCGTTTTCTATTGGTTTTTTCGCAAATATGCACATAACAAAAGTTGTTTATTTTGTTATTTAGAGTAACTTTTGTCATAAACACTTTCATCTTATTCCAAAGTTTAAATGAGTTATACGCTTATGACTATAGCGGTAGTCAACAATATTATTTGGAACAAAAGACCCAACCGAAATAAATAAAACTCGGTATGTGTATTAGCACTAACGCTTTCATTATAAGAAGCCATACCAACATTTCTAGGGACGGGCAGGAGTGGGGGTTTTAAGGGAAGCCAGAAATTAAAAATAGCGATATTTCGTTTCCTATTGGTTTATCAGCAAATATGAACATAACAAAAGTTGTTTATTTTGCTATTTAGAGTAACTTTTGTTATATACACTTTTTTCGTATACCGAATTATAAACGAGATATACGCTACAAATTATAGCGGAAGTGAAAAATTTTATTTGGCACAAAAGACTCAACCGAACTAAATAAAACACTCAGTATGTGTATTAGCACTAACGCCTTCCTTATAAAAAGCCATACTATTTCTAGGGACAGGAAGGAGTGGGGGTTATAAGGGAGACCTGAAAATAATAATAGTGATATTTCGTTTCCTATTGTAGTTTTGGCAAATATGCACATAACAAAAGTTGTTTATTTTGTTATTTAGAAAAAATTGCTCAACAATTCTTTTCAATATGAACTACCAGGTACCTCACCTGGAAAAATTAATTCAAATGTATGTTAATATTTAGTCCTTAATAATTCAAATCTATGTATAATGCACAGGAAGCGGGAAATATGACAATATAAAGGACTGTGAAGTTTTACATAAAAAATTAATTTTATTATTAACAAATCCATAGAAACGACGGGTATTAACCCTAAACACTGGGACGGGTAAATGTCAAAATATTGTGCAAAATAAAGCCTTGCCAAAAAAATACCATCAACATTCAGCCTCAAATGAATTCCCGAGCGAAGCCGGGTATCTGAGCTAGTATATATATATATATATATATATATATATATATATATATATATATATATATATATATATATATATATATATAGTTTTGAAAGGATCTTATTTTCATCACATCCTACGTAGGAATGACGAACATTTGAAGACTAAAATCTAATTCTTTAAGTTAAATCTGCTAATATCCATTCCTATTCAGATTTCAATAAAGGCTATAAAAGACAAATACTAAATTATGTACCGGAATTCTTCTTTGTAGCCCATTTCTTCATTATTCAGTTGTAAAACTGCACAGGAGCTATTAGGTTTAATATTAGTTTTCAGGTACAAATTCAAAGACACTTGCTCCATCTTCTTTACTTTTTCTTGTTTTAAATTTATCTTTTCATCTGAAAAATAATAGTATTAATTAAATTATTTTCTGGTAGAAACAATTTAGAAATATAACAGTCTACTTTGAAAGTAATAATGGGATTTCCCTACTAATAATTAGCCTATGCAACCACTACTTCAAATTTAAGTTTGGACATAAGGTAATAGGACATTAACCCTCGGACAAGCATGGGATAACATAGGCCAGTTTTGTATATATAAAATAAATGAAATTCTTTACCTTAAAAAAAATACAATAAATAAATGTTGCTTTCTTGTTGAAATAAACGTTGAAAACACTTAAAATGAGTTCTACATTTTATAATTCATTGAAATTCTCACCCAAACTGCGTTAGACCTGTGGTCCCGTGCTCATTCAAGTAACTTCCAAACCATCCCCACTCGAGGGTTAAATGTACATAACAAGACTTATTAAATAACATTTTTCAAACAGACTAAAAATAACAAAGATATTCTAAATTTTATACCATAATTGATATTTAAGATAAAAAAAAATAACCTTAAGACACATCAGTTTATTGTTAATTTGAGTTGAGTAGGAGTGGAGATTCACTGAAGGTTTTGTTTTAAAAAATACAATTATCTAGGTTAATCTTGGAGGCACACTAGAAAGAATATATATAGCGACAAATTTGCAACAAAATCAGTTGTGTACAATTTCTCATAATAACACATATTTCAAAATTCCACCTCCCTCTGGTCTAATTTCAAACATCATCAAACTTGATCTTTATTTTTCCATAAAACATTTAAATAACGAGTTTTGTAATGATAAAATAAGGAGAGGCCAATAGAGTGGGTAACTGACATGTGTGAATATAATTTTGAGCAGACCTCACTTACCTCGGGGCTTTAAGGGAAATCTACTAAAACGGCGATTTTGACAGGAGGGGGGGATATTCTGAAGGCTAAAGCTAAAAAACAGAAATATCTCGGTTAATATTAGAAATAGAGGGGGGGGATGCATTATCATCATCTAGGTATGATCGGTAAACAGTTCAAAAAATCGTGTTGAGTAAAACATGAATACCAGATTTCCGTTCACGATGTTAGTTATACATAAAGAAGGTAAAACAATGAACTGAAGAAATTACGGAACTATTTCTCTTCTGTTGCAAGCCTCTAAAATATTATTACGTAGAATTAAATATAGGCTAAGAGATAAAATTGAACACTCAGTCTATGGAGATTAATTTGGATTTTGATCCAGAAGAAAAACAAAATAAGCTATTCCAGCACTAAGCGTTATCCTGGAGAAGTTAGTTTGGAATCATTATAAAAGCACAAATCATTATTAATGAATGTGAAAGGGAAGCTAGAATGTGTAACATGAGGACGCCTTCTTTCAGCTTATATGTTATATGTTAGAAACGTAGCCTTTTGTAACCACCAATCCTTCTCATGTCATATTAGCATTATGCTGTTTTATCATGAACCACTTATATCAAATATTGCTTTCATTGAACTTTTACTGTGTGCCATACATGTAAATATATAGTGTAATAGTGTCATAAATTAAGATTTTGTAGTCTAGGCTGGAAAATATCTATTTGTTCTATACCATACTCAATATTTAACTGTTTCATTCAACACTAAAGATCTTATTAGTTAATGGCTGGGTAAATCAAATGTTGGATATGTGCATATATATATATATATATATATATATATATATATATATATATATATATATATATATATATATATAAGTCCATTATGCAGGGGCTGCGAAGTTTAGCAATAGGTAAATCTGCATTCTGCTAACATTTAACACCACCGTGAATATTAAGTGAATAAATACAAACAGTAGTGAGAAATATTTCAGTCAATTTTAGTAACCTCCCAAGGGAAAGAGTCTGAACTGTTAGCATCCAGGGAACCCCCAACCTCTCACAGATGAACAAATAGAAATATTCATCACTGGAGAGAAAAACAATTACTGATATATATCTGAATATAACATATTACTTTTATTGAAAACTATTTCCTATATCTAGTACTGTAATGTATAATGAATCAGAAATGTTTATCTTAATTACTCAAATTTCAGTAGTCCAAGAACTTAAGATAGGAGGAGGGGATCAACAAAACATAAGTATATATATTTGTATGTATCTCGTATAATAAAGGTCTCTTAAAAACAAGATTTGATATTTAAGTTTCAAATAGAGTGGTTTATTATATAACAGAGTTTCATTTATGAGACATGATTAGATGTGGGGTTTGCTGAAGGCTGAAAACTGCAATTATTTTGGTTAATACTCAAGATAGATGTATATAACAATATTTATAGTACATATAATTTGCAATAAGATTGGGTTATATGAGTTTTCGACCCAATGTATAGTAACGGAGATATTTCTAATTTTTATAATTCTCCCCCTCTAAACCCACCCCCCGATTGGTCCAATTTTAGTGGCTAATGAACTTGATCTTCAGTTTTGCATGAAACGCTTATATACTGCTCAAAAATGAATAGGGATATTGGTTATTTTTTTCTTATCCTATTAATTTTAATTAAATGGATCTTAATAACTTTTTTATGGGGGAAAAAGACAATAATTTCTATTAAATATTAATGATATTTATAATTAAAAAAAAAAAAAAAATGCTAGGACCCATAAATACCACAAAACCTACCAACCTACCAATATCCCTATTCATTTTTGAGCAGTTTATATCAAGTTTGGTAACGATAGAGTGGTAACAGACAAATATCAATTATATACACACACACACACACGCGCATGCAGATGCGAGCACACACACACACACACACACACACACGCGCGCGCGCAGACGCGAGCACACACAATTTTGAACAGACCTCATTTTCGTCATCTCCTAGGTAGGATCAATGAAAATTCGAAGAAAATAGTGTCATGAGTACGATCTCAATAGCTGATTTCCCTTGAGGGAAGGTTTTAATGGAATAAACTAGGATATTTTGATATTGCAGAACCTTTATTTTGATATTGTGAATCTTTAATATTATTAAAAACAAATAATTAAGTATTTAACTCATTTAAAGGGAAATTGCTAAAATATTAACCTGGCTGGGAGTAGCCAAGGCAGGCCAGTCCATCTGAAGCCAGAAGTCTTTTCCTGTGAGATCTTTTCGGTCCATCACTATTGTCAGAGTTGTGCTCACTGTTATTAAAAAATAAAAATTAACTATTAATAAGAGATTCTTACAAAAAATGAATGAACAAGAATATAATTCTACCAAGTAGTACTTATTAGGGCACATTACCCATAGGTTAGTTGTAATATCTATTCCGATCTTCTTGTGGAATATAATCCACTGTTGTTTAAAGTTACTGAACAACTATATAACACAGGCCAACACTGAAAATTGTTTTCCCTGAAAATACTTAATTCTTATATTTTTTAGGGTTCTGCACCCAAATGTGATACTTAAAAACCTGCATTACTCACCATTTCTTCACATTTTATAAATAAATCCATTAAATTAACCGATTTTTAAAAAAATATTTTTTTGTTGGCCTTTGTAATGTATGATATTGAAATCATCTAAACAAACGTCTCATCTGAACCTCACATTTTAAACTGTTTAAAGCGATTCAAACATTTTGATAATTAAAACAGAATTTTTGTACAAAAAATACACATTTATTGTACAGGGTGAGGCAGAAAGGACGGATGGTTTTTAAAAAGTTATAAAACAGTTAATTTTTACTCAAAAACAAATTTATTGGTGCAATAAGGTTCACAAAAAAATAGCATTTGAGACAGTCAAGTGTGGAAAATAACCTCAGGCATGTGGTGGCCGAAATCGTTGACGCAGTGCTGGAGGCGTTCTTGGAAGTTCGCATAGACTCTCTCCAACATTGCTCCCTCAACTTGGGCGACTTCCACGCGAATTTCATCCTTCAATTCGTCCAGAGTTCGGGGATTGTGTCCGTATACTCTAGCCTTGAGGTGTCCCCACAAGAAAAAAATCGCATATGGATAAATCTGGGGACCGAGGAGACCAATGAACACCGCCAAATCTGGAAATGAGGCGACCAGGGAAGAAAGGGCGAATAACATTCATTGTTGCGCTGGCTGTGTGGGCGGTCGCCCCATCCTGCTGGAACCACACACGTCGGGTTGGGACACAAGCCCAGAACTCTGGACGAATTGAAGGACGAAATTCGCGTGGAAGTCGCCCAAGTTGAGGGAGCAATGTTGGAGAGAGTCTATGCGACCTTCCAAGAACGCCTCCAGCACTGCCTCGATTTCGGCCACCACATGCCTGAGGTTATTTTCCACACTTGACTGTCTCAAATGCTATTTTTTTGTGAACCTCATTGCATCAATAAATTTGTTTTTGAATAAAAATTAACTGTTTTATAACTTTTTAAAAACCGTCCGCCCTTTCTGCCGCACCCTGTATAAAAATGATAAAAATTTTATTGATAATACTGTCCATTCCTTGCATTACATTTTCCTCCATTTCTCATTTATACATGTTATTTATTAACATCTACTTTATCCTACTATGACTAATTGGGACGGTTCACCAACAGGTTATCAACCTTTTCTACCTAGAGCTGGTGTAAGGACTTTATTTTATGAGTTTATAACTAAATAAATTTCTATTGCCCTGGCATGAATCAAGCCCCCCACTCTAAGTTTACCAAGTGAAATTAAGACCTCCACCTTAACTCAAATAACCTATAAAAGCCGCCGCAAAAAAAAAACCAAAGTCTGTCACACAGGGGCTGCGTAAACTAAACAGATTTCCCACGTGAAGTTATACATAGAGAAATGTGCCTAATAATAACAGTAGTAGTAAAGAATCTCTAAACCTATTCACGAGGGACGAACAGTTACAAAAACGGCCGCACTAGCTCTCGGTTAGTATTCAAGATAGAGAATAAATGGAACAATATTTATAGTAAATTTAATTTGCAATAAGAATGATTCTATACAATTTTTCGATTGACACATAATAAAGGAGATATTTCAAATTTTCTAAAATCCCCCTCTCACTTGTCCGATTTCAGCCATTAACGAACTCGATCTTTCTTTTTACATAAAACAATTAAATATGAACTTTGGTAATGATCAAACAAGGATTGCGACCGCTAGAGCGTTAACAGACAAATATATATATATATATATATATATATATATATATATATATATATATATATATATATAATTTTGAATGGACCTCATTTTCGTCATCTCCTGGGTAGGATCGATGGACATTTGAGGAAATTTTTCAAAACTCGTTTCATGAGTACGACCTCAATAGCTGATTTCCCTTAAGGAAAATCCGCTAGCATTGCTCATTTGAGGCATATATTGCCCAATTTCATAGTGAGTAACGTGCTGTTCTACAAGTGTGTGTTCACTTGTTACTGATAAATACTAGCTCGATGAAGCTATATCTATCGAGTCAAAAAGCCAAAGTTTTTCCGGAGTAAGCACCTCAAACATTTCCCTGTCCTTATTCCTGTGTAATGGTGTATTGCCCTAAAGTAAAATCTCTTCACCTTGCTTAGCTTTTAATTATTTAGAAATCTTTATCTGTTTTTTTTATTTGATCGTAGCTCTTTGAATTAGTTGTATTACTGTCACTATTTGTCATTTGGGGAACCTTAAGACGGCTTTAATTATTAATTAGCTTTATTAGTTCATTTTCATTTTATTGAATCATCTTCTAGCGTTCTATGGAGATTAAGCAGTGTAACACTTCCTTATATAGGGAGTACCTCAGAAAGACTGTCAAGAATACTTCGAAAATATAATTTACAAGCAGTATTCAAGCCACACAAAATATTCAACGAAGATTTAAAGAGCCCAAAAGACACCCAATTATTACAGGATAGTGGAGTATATATGATACCGTGTGATTGTGGTAAGGTTTATGTGGGGCAGACAGGCAAGAAGACTGCTACAAGAGTCAACCAACACATGGCTGATCTAAAACAGAATAGAACAAATACATCCGCCATTGCCAAACACGCAAGTATTTGTCCCCACCAAATTAAATTTGACGAAACAAAAGTTTTACACAGAGAGGACCACCTCGGTAAAAGATTAGTCCTGGAAGCCCTAGAAATAAATAAGAGGACAAATACTATAAACGGCGTGGATGGTGTTATACTTTCAGAAACGTGGAAAGCATTACTAAAATAAAATAAAAACTCCACAACATATGATTAATTTAAGTAGCCATTCAACTCAAATTTATGTTTTGACGAAGATGGACGGAGTTCTATCGAAAAGTTGCAGAACAAAAATTCCAACCGCTGGAGCAGATAGCCGAAATCCTCACAATGACAATATATATATATATATATATATATATATATATATATATATATATATATATATATATCCATAGAAAATCTGCTAAAACCAATTTTCAATAAATATTTTAATAAAAAATAGTAAACTTAATCCATTGGCCTTAAGCATACCAAAACACTAAGACTTCTATTTTGCAGGATATGGGAGTTAAATAAAATAAAATTTAACTAAATATTATTCTATTAGCAAAATTATAGTAATAAAAATAAATTATGCTTACTTAGTCGCCAAACTGAAAGCAAATTGGCGAACCCAATTATACATAAGATCGACCCTCTTGCTATAGTACGTTGAAGTTGTTTGAAGGACCAATGCAGCTTCAGAAAAGTTAATAAGGTCATTTTCATGGATGTACTCGAGGAACTTATCCAAGTACTGAAATGAAATTATAAATTCAATTTTTAAAAAAACTCAAGAAGGAAGAAGAATATAAGTATACAAAAATATATCCTTTAGAAGCTCCATAAGCCAAAGCAGTAGTAAAATGTAAAATCATAAATATCTCAATTATTACACTACATGTGAAAAAGGCTACTAACTAAGCAGACTTTAATGCCTTTAGAAATGAGACACAAATGCTTTCATGGGATTATTTATTCTCTATGACTCCTATAGTACGAAACCTACACTAACAGGAATTCAAATGTACACGTGTGGGCTAGCATGTGTGTGTTCCCTCTCCTTGTCTAAATTCTTATTTACAGCACGTAAGTGCAACAAGACTAAAGGGTACATTGAAGGAGTAGCCTATGCAGGTTCATACTCGCTAAGTCCTATCAGAAGTCAGCTCATACAGGCTACGGGTTACGGAGGAATGATTAAAGTGGAATTTTCCTCTGATACATTTATTGCTGGATGGCCTAATGCAAAAGGCAATGTAAACCAGTCCATGTCTTTGTGGCCCTCTTATTCCCTTGTTTTGCCCCTGAAAATCAGGTCAATAGTTCGTGGGATCAATTACCAGTTACAGCCCGGTGAAAAAACGCCAGCATTACACAGATATTTCTGATTTTACAGTTTCCTCCTCTAAACCCGCGAAACCTTTTAATTTTAATAATTTTGAACTTGATCTGAACAACATAATCTTTAGATTTACATGAAACATTGTTTATACCAGATTTACCTGGTATATTGTTTATGCGTATATATTCTACATGACACAATTTGTAACAGGACAGTTCATTAAATTCTTTACCACTGATTCAACATAAAAGACAAAATACTTGCCCTTGTGATTACACAACTCCAGAAAACATGTCAATACTAAATACACTATTGCAGACTATTCACTAACGAACGACAAAAACTAAAATAGCATATTGATAGACGAAAAGGCAAATTTCCTCTTGAGGAAAATAAGCTATTTTCACAATATAATAATACTCTTAAAATATTTGCAGAATATGCTTTTGAGACTATTAATAGGTTGAATACTTATTACACCTGATAAAAACAATCACACTTAAAGGATTACAAATAATCAATGAATATTGTACTAAGGCTCACAGTGCAACCTTAATAGTTGATTTTCCTAATGGAGAAAAGTATACAAAAGAATAAAATAATCCAGTACTAGCTAAACACTTATACAAAGAAAATTAAATCGTTTCTTTTAGTGAAAGACTAGACTTCAACTCTCAATAAGCTAATCTTTATCACTTCAATAATTTCCGAAGTAGCTATATATATAATATTTATATACATACATACACACTGATATAAATAAAGAAATAATTGTTGACTACTTACCATGCACAGCCTAATTTGCCAATCCTTGGCAATACAATCACGTATAGGCTTGAGAAGGGCTTCAAAGCCCCTATCCCTGTCATCTTGATTCATAATTTCAACTGTAAAAATTATTTTTAATTTAAATATATAATACGAATGCATAGGTGTACTAAATGTTAAGTGAAACATTTTCTTATTCTAGGCGTCTTTACTTGATGAGCTCCTTCTGGAAAATATCTCTCCTTGTTTTTAATAATATAGAACAACTTTTATTCTTGTTTATTTTTGGTGTAAATAATTTTTTTTTTAATTTAGTTTTATGGCAAATATTATTTTAACTAGTATTAAACTTATTTTTATCACAAATTGTTTTAAACCACTTAACATTGAGCATAGCAGGTCATTCAACACTAAAGCTCATAGATGTCAGACGCTGAAACCTGACTAGGGGTAGAGAGGTTTACTTAATTACTTTAATGTTCTGAGTGTATGCATAAAATTCTTGCATTTAATACTGGGAGGTTTTGAAGTGAGGAGGAGTTATATTATTGTAACAGAAGTTTCTACACAGGTTTGTGTCAGTCACGTTGTGGCGGGAACGCACAGATAAAGTAATTGACAATTCCGCACCACTCCTCCAGATCTCACATTGGTTTATGACTACAATTGATTTGATAATTATGATTTGAGTAATATAGTGTTACTCACAGAAACACTGAATTTGTTTAATTCTCATAAATAAATAATTAAAAAGGATGAACACAGGGGAAGTGAAAGTGCTGGGCAGGTGTATACAGTTATTTCTCCTATTTTTTAGCACTGCTCCGTTAATATGTTATACTCTATTAATACTATGTACCATTATGAGTATAAAGTTTATTTCCCAGACATACAGCAGAGTATTTTTAATATTGGTTATTATCTAAATAAAATAGCTGCTATTGTTGTCCTTTGAACCGCTTATGGAGAAGTAAGGCCTTTGGAATACAGAATACTATCCATAATTATGAATAATATGGCCCATGTTTTGAAAAAAAAAAAAAAAAAAAAAAAATACCTTCACAGGAGAAATATAAAAATATTGTGGATATTGAAGCCTTAAATAACAAATATTTTTGTTATTAACGGAACCCGAGCAACACTGGGTGCGTTAGCTAGAATTTATATATAAAACCGACTAAGGTAACCGGAAAATTGCTCAGGACTAAAAATATTAGTCAGAGTTTCATTTATAGAAGAATGTTATCTAAGGCTTCAAAATGCACATTATTTTTATATTTCTTGCTTTCTATATATAAGCTTCAGCAAAATAAGTTAATATAAGGAAATAAGTTTAATAAAATGAATTCCATTCCATAAAAATTAAGAACGGAATTCTGTTATGAGAGGAAACTATTATGAATTGTCCGTCACTACAAAGATTTCCCTCTTGCTGGGCTACTATATTATTCTAGTTCTGACAGAGCACTGGGAGAACATTTAGAAACAATGAATCAAGGTCCAAGGCATTTTCAGATCTCAAAGTTATGGTTCACATCTACAAAGGAGAGATAAAAATAAAAGAAACAATATAATTAATAATCCTCCTAGACTTGATCAATTTAATCGAATGCAAACAGTATGAAAAGAAAGTAACTACACTTAAAAAGCACCACTTTCAAGATTTTAAAGGGCCAACGGGATGGAACTGTCAATTTTCAAGTTGTTTATGTAAATGATTAAAAAATTGAAAATAAGATATTGCCACCTGAAGGTTTTTTACTGTTATATTAGGATTATAAAGGGTGAAAAGAGCTTTTATGAAGTATTTCTCAAGACAAAGCAAGAATGAATATTTACTTAAATTTTAAATACATTTAACATCTCATTCAAAGGGATAACGCTACAAATCCTAATAATAACTATGTTAGAGTAATTGTCAGGAAAAAGGTAACCTTAACTTCAGCATTTAGTTGTTAAACACATTATTTACAGTCAAATGTGTCTATACTTACCAGGAGTATAACATTTCTTAAGTTAAAGCCAATGTAGTCAATGTTCACATGTAAGCATTTCAACAGCTTGTAAAAAATTAAACACAACAGTCATAAAACTGATTTGAACTTTAGGAGCAGCAACCGCGCATTGAACATGGTGGAGGTAAACAATAATAAAAAAAATAAGATAATGTTCTAATAAGGAGGTTGCATTCCCCCTAAATCGCACTTTTTGAATTACTCTTTAAAACTCAACAAGAAATCATAAATAACACAAGAAGCTATCACAAAATAAACACCTACAAACATTTCTATGGTTTGACATAGAGGTACAAAGTATATTTCCTATGTTTTGGCGGGAAATAGAGCAAGACCCTAATGAGAGCTGCTTCACTTTGTCAGTGAAGCTAGAGAATAAATAGACTTCAATGAAATCCTTTAAAAAAACGTATTAATGGTTTTAAAACAATTTTTGATTTATTATTTATTATCGCCAATTTTAACTTCTTAGGATAATTAGGATTGGGTTATCTATCACCGTCTTATGTCTTATAACTTAATTTTATAACATAACCAAGTTACCTAATTAGATTAAATTACTATTTGAAAAGGAACTGTAAATGTTTTATTTTACTAACGAAAAACTAATATTATAGCAGATTTCCCTCAAGAGAAATCAGCTATTGAGGTTTTACTCATGAAGCGATTTTCTAAAAATTGGTGGGGCAAAATATAAAAATCTGAAATTCTGACCCAGGAGTAGTAATGTATGACAGTAACATGTACAAAATATTGTTATGTTTATTACAAAATCTGTAATAAATGTCGTTAATTAGAGTTCCTTTGGATTGCAAAATTAAACAAACACAAGCTTCATCAGTTTTTATCACTGCACAATTTATTTAACAATGCACTACACACTTGGTTAATTATTCTTAACTGCTACTCACAGTAGTATAGCTTCACAGTTCTAAATACACAGTCCAATAACTCACTCACGGTCACTGAAGTTCACAAAACACGGCACTGCACTGATCTTCGCAAACATAACGGCACTGCACTGTCCTTTAATTAAACATGGTTCTATACTGCTTTTAGCAGATTTCCCAAAAGGGAAATCAGCTATTGAGTTCGTAATCATGACGCGATTTTCGAAAAATTTCTTCAAATGCCCATCGATCCTACACAGGAGATGACGAAAATGAGGTCCATTAAAATATATATATATATATATATATGTCTGTTACCGCTCTAGCGGTCGCAATTTTTGTTTGGCCGTTACCAAACTCGATATTTAAACGTTTTATGCAAAATGACAGATAAAGTTCGTTAATGACTGGAATCGGACGAGTGGGAGGGGGGGGGGGTTTAGAGGGGAGGATTTTTGAAATATCTCCGTTAGTATACGTCAGATCGAAACATTATATGGAATCAATCTTATTGCAAATTAAATTTACTATAAATATTGTTCTATACATTTATTCACTATCATGAATATTAACCGAGATATTGGCATTTTCCAGTTTTCAGCCATCTGCAAACCGCCACTACTACTCATGTTACACAAACAATACTCTGCTGCATAATAAAACACATTATTTGAAGTTTAAATACCAAAAATTGTATTTAAGAGACCTTTATTATACGAGATACATGCAAATATGTCCTTGTGACCCCTCCCCCGTACTTAGGTTTTAGAACTACTAAAATTTGATTGATTGAGATAAAAATTATTCTGACTCATTATTAATTACAGTAGCAGATATTGTAAATAGTTCTCAACAAAATTAATATGTTATATTCGGATATATTTCAGTAATTGTTTTTCTTTCCGGTGTGAGGCGGGCAGACCCGTTTGTTTACATTTCTAACCTAACGCTTCCTGTCGGCAGGTTATTGAAGTTGGATGAAACATTTCTTATTTCTGTTTGTATTTATTCACGGTGGTGTTGTGTTACCATTATGTAGATTCATCTATTACTAAACTTCCGGAGGGAAATCTGCTTAGTTTACGCAGCCCCTGCGTGACGGACGTTTTTTACAGAGTTACGGCACAACACTGTCCTTCACATAATACACTTTTTACCGCACTGCAACTAAAACGTACTGTTCACTAAAGATGCATTGAACGCTTTGTTGATCACTTGAAGAGAGCTGACACAAACTGACTAACTCGTTTTTTTTTAGCAGATTTCCCTCAAGGGAAGTCAGCTATTGAGGTCGTACTCATGACTCGATTTTCGAAAAGTTTCTTCAAATGTCCATCAATCCTACCCAGGAGATGACGAAAATGAGGTCCATTCAATATTAAATATATACTAGCTCAGATACCCGGCGATGCCCGGGAAATTATTGTTGACTGACTAATGATGGTATTTTGATAGTAAGACTTCAATGTGTACAATTACACTTCCCTCCACGACGTAATGATTTTCCGAAATAGCCAACCCTGAAGGGTAACTTTTGGGGATTAATAGAATAGAAATTTTAGTTTTGAAGGATAAATGAAAATGTGTTCCTAATTAATCCTTCTACACTTTATGACTCACCGTTTTTCAATAATTCAAACCATAATCATGGGTAGCATTTATTACAATTAAATATCATCCATAATGAACATATTTTCTTTCAAAGGCCTACCCGAGCTCAAATAGTTCAGGCAAAGTTTTATACGTAAGATTATATTTGTAATAGTGAATCTCACTGGAAAAATCACTTCCAGCAATGCCAGACGGGAAATAAAGTAAACTCAATTAACTGGTAAGGCTGCCGTCAATCTTCCGGTCCCGCATTAGACTTCTCGCTTTTCAGCCTCTTTTATAAATCCCCACTCCCGTTTGGACCTAAAATTTTAAATATAGCTTATAATCATGGAAGATTTAATGCTAATTGACATACCGAGTTTTGTTAAGTTCGGTTCAGCCGTTAGTGCCCACTAAAGTTTTAACATATAACTCATTTATACTTAGGTATACGACAAAAGTGTATATAACAAAAGTTACTCCAAATAACAAAATAAACAACTTTTGTTATGTTTATATTTGCGGAAAAACCAATAGGAAACGAAATATAGCTATTTTTAATTTCAGGCTTCCCTTATAACCCCCACTCCTGCCCGTCCATAGAAATGTTGGTATAGCTTATTATAATGAAGGCCTCACTGCTAATACACATACCGAGTTTTATTTAGTTCGGTTGAGTCTTTTTTTGGCAAATAATATTGTTGACTCCCGCTATAATTTTTAGCGTATAACGCATTTAAACTTCGGTATACGACAAAAGTGTATATAACAAAAGTTACTATAAACTACAAAATAAACAACTTTTGTTATGTGCATATTTGCCGAAAAACCAATAGAAAACGAAATATCGCTATTTTTAGTTTCAGGCCTTCCTTATAACCCCCACTCCTGTTCGTCTCAGAGAAAATTAATATAGCCTAAAGTCTAAGTTGGGTACGTAGTAATATACATACCAAGCTTCATAAAATTCGGTTCAGCCGCTTATGCGTGAAAAGGTAACAAACAAACAAACAAACAAACAAACATACACGAAAGAAACAAAACGCAGTTATGGTGTCTATGACATATGAAACGAAAAGTTATCGTGAAATTTCGCGAAAAAAATCAATGTACAGACAGAGGTTACAATTTTATATATATATAGATATATATACTAGCTTAGATACCCGACTTCGCCTGGGAATTGATTTGAGGCTGAATGGTGATGGTATTTTTTTGGCATGGCTTTGCTTTGCACAATATTTTGACAATTACCCGTCCCAGTATTTAGGGTTAATGTCCGTTGTTGGCATTTGTTAATAATAAAATTAATTTTTTATGTAAGTCTTCACTGTCCTCCAAATTGTCATATTTCCCGTCTCTTGTGCATTATGCATAGATTTCAGTTATAAAGGACAACATATTAACATAGATTTGAATTAATTTTTCCAGATGAGGTACCTCATAGTTCAAATTAGAATGAATTGTTGAGCATATAAATATTTCTACGCAAATTACTTGCTCCACACATCGTTCCTGGAGAAATGTATATAAAAAAAAAAAAAGTTAATCTAAATAGCAAATTGAACAACTTTTGTTATGTGCATGTTTGTCGAAAAACAAATAGACAATGAAATATCGCGAATTTTTTTTTCAGGCCTCCCTTATAACCCCCACTCCCGTTCTAACCTAAACATTTTAATATTATAATCATGGAAGAACTAAAGCTAATTGACATACCGAGTTTTGTTAAGTTCGGTTCAATCGTTAGCGCCCAATAAAATGGTTGACTCCCGCTTTAGGTTATAGTGTATATCTCGTTTATACATTGTTAAAAGACAAAAATGAATATGACAAAAGTTACTCGAAATAACAAAATAAACAACTTTCGTTATGTTCATATTTGCCGAAAAACGAATAGAAAACGAAATGCCGCCATTTTTAATTCAGGCCTCCCTTACAACCCCCACTCCTGCCCGTCCATAGAAATGTTGGTATGGCTTATTATAATGAAAGTGTTAGTGCTAATACACACAATGTTTGTTTATTTGTTACCTTTTCACGCATAAACGGCAGAACCGAATTTTATGAAACTTGGTATGCATATTACTACTAACCCAACTTAGACATTAGGCTATATTAATTGTCTCTGAGACGAATAGGAGTGGGGGTTATAAGGGAGGCCTGAAATTAAAAATAGCAATATTTCGTTTCCTATTGGTTTTATGGCAAATATGCACTACTCAAAAGTTGTTTATTTTGTTATTTAAAGTAAGATTTGTTATATTCACTTTTGTCGTATAGCAAAGTATAAACGAGAAATACACTAAATACTAAAGCAGGAGCCAACAATTTTGGTGGGCACTAACGATTGAACCGAAATTAACGAAACTCAGTATGTGAATTAGCTTAAATTCTTCCATGATTATAAGCAATATTAAAATTTTTACGTCCGAACGGGAGTGGGGGTTATGAGGGACGCCTGAAATGAAAAATTGTGATATTTCGTTTCCTATAAGATTCTTTGCAAACATGCACATAAAAGTTGTTTATTTTATTATTTAGTGTAACTTTTGTTGCATTCACTATGTTCGTAAAATGAAGTAAACACGGGATATACGCTAAAGCTACAGCGGGAGTCATTAATTTTATTAGTGCTTATTTAAGTGTTTTTAATGAATGAATATTATGACAAATGATTTTATGTTTTAGTCACATTGATAACTTTATATATGATTCGGATTAGTGAGGTTGTATATCTCCGTCGTCCCGTTCTCATTTATTTATTTCTCCTAGAAAATAACATTACTATTTATTTCCAATAGAAATGAAAACTATAAGAGAATTTCCGTTATTTAATTTGTATAATGTATTATTTAAACAAAGCCATGTATTATTGTCACAAAGAGTGATAGCGGAAGTTATGGGGATCAAACTCTTTGGTTCTGCTAATATATTATCTTATTTCCGATATCTTGATGTTATTGAAACAAATATGTACCATCATAACAATTAGACGTTAATGGTAATGTTATTATGAAAAAATACAATATCCATTTAAATTTGAGTAAAGTATTACTTATTTTTCAGGGAGGGCTACGTTCTCTTCCCCTCACCTATATTTTTGAATATAAATGAAATTATTTTTAGGGTAATACTATTATTTAATTCCATCAGGTAGATAAATTATTAAAATAATACTTTGAATCAATATTTGAAGGAAAACGATGGAGATGCTGGAGCGGAAGGAGGCCGGAGCCTAAACAATTAATTGCGTTAACTTATTTTTGAAATAACATTTTAGCAGATTTCCCTTAAGGGAAATCAGCTATTGAGGTCGTACTCATGACGCGAGTTTTGACAAATTTCCTCAAATGTCCATCGATCCTACCCAGGAGATGACGAAAATGAGGTCCGTTCAAAATTATATATATATATATATATATATATATATATATATATATATATATATTTGTCTGTTAACGCTCTAGAGGTCGCAATTTTTGTTTGATCGTTAACAAACTTCATATTTAAGCGTTTTACGTAAAAAGAGAGATCAAGTTCGTTAATGGCTGAAATCGGACAAGTGGGAGGGGGGGTTTAGAGGGGGTGATTTTTGAAAATTCAAAATATCTCCGTTATTATGCGTATAGAATCAATCTTATTGTAAATTAAATGTACTATAAATGTTGTTCTATACATTTATTCTGTATCTTGAATATTAACCGAGATATTTGCATTTGTATTGTGTGTGTGGTCTACGGAACCCCGCCACGTTCTGGACTCTCTGCCGAGAGCTCTGGTGGCCGTTTCCAGAACTATTCGTCCCTCGTGAATAGGTTTAAAGATCCCTTCCTACTACAGCTGTTATTGGGCAGATTTCTCTACTGTAAAACTTCATGTGGGAAATCTGCTTAGTTTACGCAGCCCCTGCGTGACGGACTTTTTTTTTCTGTAAGTCGCCTGCTTGACCCTCACGGGAAAACAATGCGCCCAGACGGGAAGTGTAGTAAACATTGAAGCCTTGCTCAGAAAAAAATAAAATATCATTCAGCCTCAAATGATTTCCCGAGCGAAGCCGGGTACCTTAACTAGTGTGTGTGTATATATATATATATATATATATATATATATATATATATATATATATATACAGTTTTGAACGGACCTCATTTTCGTCATCTCCTGGGTAGGATCGATGGACATTTGAAGAAAAATTTCAAAAATCGTGGCATGAGTACAACCTCCAATAGCTGATTTCCCTTAAGGGAAATCTGCTAAAAACCAATAGAAAACGAAATATTGCTATTTTTAATTTCAGCCCTCCCATACAACCCCCACTCCTGCTCGCCCCTTGAAATGTTGGTACAGCTTATTATCATGTAGGAGATACTGCTAATTCAAATACCGAGTTTGGTTTAGTTCGGTTGAGTCTTTTGTGCCAAATAAAATTGTTGACTCCCGCTATAGTGTTTAGCGTATCACTCATTTATACTTCGATATACGACGAAAGTGTATATAAGAAAAGTTTCTGTACATGTTATAGTGTGTTAAATATAGCAATATATAGAAGAGGGAAAATTAATAATAACTATTACATAATGATTAACCGTATAAAAGCGTTAGAATATATATATATATATATATATATATATATATATATATAAAATTGTAACCTCTGTCTTTACATTGATTTTATTCACGAAATTTCACGATAACTTTTCGTTTCACATGTCATAGACACCATAACTACATTTTGTTTCTTTCGTGTCTGTTTGTTTGTTTATTTGTTACCTTTTCATGCATAAACGGCTGAACCGAATTTTATGAAACTTGGTATGTATATTACTACTAGCCCAACTTAGACTTTAGGCTATATTAATATTCTCTAAGACGAAGAGGCCTGAAATTAAAAATAGCGATATTTCGTTTCCTATTGCTTTTTCGGCAAATATGCCTATAACAAAAGTTGTTTATTTTGTAATTTAGAGTAACTTTTGTTATATGCACTTTTGCCGTATACGGAAGCATAAATGAGTTACACGCTATAAACTAAAGCGGGAGTCCACAATTTTATTTGGCTCTAAAGACTCAACCGAATTAAACCAAACTCGGTATGTGAATTAGTACTAACGCCTTCATTATAATAAGCTATACTAACATTTCTAGGGACGGGCAGGAGTGGGGGTTATAAGGAAGGCCTGAAATTAATAATAGTGATATTTCGTTTCTTATTGCATTTTCGGCAAATATGCACATAAAAGAAGTTGTTTATTTTGTTATTTAGAGAAACTTTTTTTTATATACACTATCTCGTATACCGAATTATAAAAGCGTTATACGCTAAACATTATAGCGGGAGACAACAATTTTATTTGGCACAAAAGACTCAACCGAATTAAATAAAACTCAGTATGTGTATTAGCACTAACGCCTTCCTTATAATAAGCCATACTATTTCTAGGGACGGGCAGGAGTGGGGGTTAAAAGGGAGGCTTGAAATTAAAAATAGTGATTTCCTATTGGGGTTTCGGCAAATATGCACATAACAAAAGTTGTTTATTTTGTAATTTAGAGAAATTTGCTCAACACTTCTTTTCAATATGAACTACCAGGTACCTCACCTGAAAAAATTAATTCAAATGTATGTCAATATTTTCTCCTTAATAATTCAAATCTATGCATAATGCACAGGAGACGGGAAATATGACAATATGCAGGACAGTGAAGTCTTTCATAAAAAAATAATTTTATTATTAACAAATGCCAACAACGGGTATTAACCCTAAACACTGGAACGGGTAAATGTCAAAATATTGTGAAGTCATTTTCCCGAGCGAAGCCGGGTATCTGAGTATATATATATATATATATATATATATATATATATATATATATATATATGTCTGTTACCGTTCTAGTGGTCGCAATTATTGTTCTTCATATTTGAGATTGGAGGAAATCAGACCAAGAGTAGGGGGGTTTAGAGAGGAAGGGGAATTCGAAAATTCAAAATATCTCCGTTATTATGAGTCGGATCAAAAAATTGTATTTGACTAATCTTATTGCAAATTAAATGTACTATCAACATTGTCATATACATTTATTCTCTATATTCAATACTAACCACAACATTTGCATTTATTTCTTTTCAGCCTTCAGTGGACGACTTTCTTTTAAGCTTAAATACCAAATATTGTTTTCAAGGGATCTTTGTTATTTGTGGGAGATAGATCAAATTCTTTTTGTGATGACGTCACCAGTCAGGGTGTTGCGTTTTTGTTTCGAAAATGTTTATTTACTATATTCTATACTCGATATTTTACATTTTCAGTCAATACTAAATATTGATGATCTACAATTATTGTTCTATGCATTTTCTCGTAGCGTATGTAAATATTAAAGGAGTAATTGGTGCATTTTGTTTTTAACCTTCCGTGATACCCCCCCCCCCTGCTGCCTACTACTCGTCGGTTGTTTTAAATAGAAATAGGGAATATGGATTTTAGCAGATTTCACCTATTGAGGTCGTACTCATGACGTGATTTTTGAAAATTTTCTCAAATGTCCATTGATCCTACCCAGGAGATGACGAAAATGAGGTCCGTTCAAAATTATATATATATAAATATATATATATATATATATATATATATATATATATATATATATATATATTTATATATATATTTGTCTGTTAACGCTCTAGCGGTCGCATTTTTTGTTCGATCGTTACCTAACTTCATATTTAAGCGTTTTATGTAAAAAGAAAGATCAAGTTCGTTAATGGCTGAAATCCGACAAGTGGGAGGGGGGGGGTTAGAGGGGGATTTTTGAAAATTCTAAATATCTCCGATTGAAAAATTGTATAGAATCAATCTTATTGCAAATTAAATTTACTATAAATATTGTTATATACATTTATTCCTTATCTTGAATATTAACCGAGATATTTGCATTTGAATTAAATTTGGGCCGATAACGGATTTTTGAAATCCCGCCAAAAGCTAGTTCGGCCCTTTGCCGTAACTGTTCGGCTCTCGTATGGAGATTTCTCTATCATATAACTTCACGTGGGAAATCTGCTTAGTTTACGCAGCCCCTGCGTGACGGACTTTTATGCATAAAGACAGATCAAGTTCGTTAATGGCTGAAATCGGACCAGAGGGAGGGGGGGGGTTTAGAGGGGGGATTTTCGACAATTCAAAATATCTCTGTTATTATGCATCGGATCGAAAAATTAAATTCGCTCTATATCACTGCATTTGCAACCACTCAACTCAAGAAAAATTCCTGATTTGCACTGACTCGTTGAGTGCCCTATTGAGTATCAAAGATGTATTCACAAACAACCCAATAGTAAAAAAAATACAAATGCTCCGAGAGCTTAAAAGGGCCGTCTACTTGATGTGGATTCCAAGCCACGTGGGAATAGATGGAAACGAAAAGGAGATTTAGCAGCCAGAGAAGCCCATCAACTCGACTCCATCACCCCAACAACAATTACATCTGCAGAACTCTACCAACCACTCAAAGAAGAAATTAATAAAAACTGGCAACACGTGTGGAATGAAACCCAGAACAATAAATTAAAAACTATTAAAACCACCATCCGTCCATGGAAATATTCGACAAGAGACAACAGAAGAGATGAGGTTGTATTAGGAAGACTCCGAATTGGGCACACACGACTTACGCATGGCTATCTTATGACAAAAGGTCAACCCCCGATTTGTGAGAAATGTAACACAGAACTGACTATATATCACATATTAATGGAATGCCATAAGTATACAGATATTAGAAACAAATACAATATTTCCAATAGTATAGAAGTGGCCCTTGGAGATGACCCGAAAGAACTCGATAAATTGTTTAATTTTGTAAAAAACACGAGTTTATACAAAGAAATTTAAAGTGCAATTGCTCGTATCCTCGTTTATATTGTTAAAATGGCGATATGGATGAGGATTCCAAAATGTGAATTATAAATATTACAGGGCGATGATAACCTGGTAGTTTTTCGCCCTTAAACCCTATACAACAACAACAACGGATCGAAAAATTGTATAGAACCAATCTTATTGCAAATTAAATTTACTATAAACATTGTTATATACATTTATTCTCTATCTTGAATATTAACCGAGATATTTGCATTTTTATGAAGTCTGTGGTCGGGTATAGTTCGGATTACGTCGGCCATCTTCGTCATTTCTCGGCTCAGGCGGAAGCTTCTTCTAACCTGTCGTTTTTAACCTTACCTTACCTTACCTTCGTTACTTTGTGAGATTTATGCAGATACGGTCTGTTCATCCGCCTCCCCCCCCCCTTCTTTAGTTCTTGGACTTCTAAAATTTGAGTTATTAAAATATAAATTATTCTTACAATTCAGAAGCCGTTTTAGTTAGGAATTTATTTTAATTAACTGAAAGATTTCTCATTATCTAATCACGGTGGTATTGTGTTACCAGTATCCAGATTTCTCTATTGTTAAACTTCACGAGGGAAAATCTGCTTAGTTTACGCAGCCCCTGCGTGACGGACTTTTAATGTCTAAGGTTGTCTCCGTCACCGAGACTACCGGCCAGTGTGCAGCTCCAAGATCACCATCGTGTTGTTCCTACACTTGAGAAATCTGCTAATTTTGCGCCACACCTGCGTGATGCAATTTCCTATGGCTTAGCCATTATCGTTCAAGGAATAGTGAAGGATATTATGCCCTTTCCGACATGTTGACATTCAACACTTCATTTGAGTGGCAGTAAGAGCACTTGCTGATAAGTATCCTCGACTTGAAGAGGCCTATTTACACTTGGAGCCACTTATGACAGATACATTTGATTTTGCGGAGAAAGAATAATCTTTCTTTTAATCATTTGTTCAGGGATTATATTTCAACTAGCCTCGTCGACGGGATTGAAATAGAAATATTCTTCTTATTCTGGTTCCAATATTATTTATATATTCTTCATATTTTATGTCAATGGTCTTAGAGGAGAATATATAAATAATATTGGGTCCAGAATAAGAAAAATAATAACCTCCATGACAAATGAACGGAGGGACGAAGAGTTTTATTTTGAAATTCTTATTATGAATCTTGACGAAGAAGGCTTGATGAAACTTCTCAACTTGAAGAATAAAGTGAAGAACAAAGTACATTTAATGAATAGAATTGGATTTTTAAAGCATTGTAAAAAGAACAAAATATTTCCTAATTTCATATGTAATAAAACAAAAGGTTTATATAAAGCTTAGTGTCGACTTGAGACAAAATCTCGAGAGAAAGTCTCGAGACTGGTCCCTGGTTCTTGTCCATTTGAGATCTCTTGCGATCTCGAGACTCGTGCGGGAGATTCAACGGTGACATTAGTCTCGAGACCAAGACATTTGCGTGTCTATTTGAGACAAAATCTCGAGAGAAATTCTCGAGATTGGCCCCGGGTTCTTGTCCATTTGAGATCTCTTGCGATCTCGAGACTGGTACGGGAGATTCAACGGAGACATTAGTCTCGAGACCAAGACATTTGCGTGTCTACTTGAGACAAAATCTCGAGAGAAAGTCTCGAGACTGGTCCCAGGTTCTTGTCCATTTGAGATCTCGAGACTGGTGCGGGAGAGTCAACGGAGACATTAGTCTCGAGGCCAAGACATTTGCGTGTCGACTTGAGACAAAATCTCGAGAGAAAGTCTCGAGATTGGCCCCGGGCTCTTGTCCATTTGAGATCTCTTGCGATCTCGAGACTGGTACGGGAGATTCAACGGAGACATTAGTCTCGAGACCAAGACATTTGCGTGTCTACTTGAGACAAAATCTCGAGAGAAAGTCTCGAGACTGGTCCCAGGTTCTTGTCCATTTGAGATCTCGAGACTGGTGCGGGAGATTCAACGGAGACATTAGTCTCGAGGCCAAGACATTTGCGTGTCGACTTGAGACAAAATCTCGAGAGAAAGTCTCGAGATTGGCCCCGGGTTCTTGTCCATTTGAGATCTCTTGCGATCTCGAGACTGGTGCGGGAGGTTCAACGGTGACATTAGTCTCGAGACCAAGGATATTTGCGTGTCGACTTGAGACACATCTTGCAGTATTCTGTGTGACACGAAGATAGAGAGTTATATTGCAGTTTGATTGTTATAAGCATTTTTATTTTGCAAAATGTATTCGCGTCAGGCCATAGCTTTTTTAATTGCATATAAGATTGTACAAAAACGGAAAATTAAAAATAAAAAAAAAAGTGCTGGGTAAGGAAATGGATCATCGAATTAATTTGGGAGCCGGTTCAACACTCATTAATGAGTTGGAGGATGCACATCACTTTCAAAATTTTATTCGGATGTCTGCAGTGCAATTCGAACAACTATTAGATTTAGTAAAACATTAGATCATCAAGCAAGATACAAAATTGCGTGATGCAATTCCTGTTCATGACAGATTAATGGTCACAAATCACAATTGAATTTTTTTGCCATTTCTTCATATGCACTAATTTTCAAATCTCGATTCTTTTATAATTTGTGTTTAATATTCCACAAAAATTCCTTTTCCTCGTAACGATTAATCAAATTAAAACTTTCGTCGTCTGGCTACTGCCGTACACTCATTTTACCATGTTTAATAAACACAAAAGAATAAATATTGAAAAAAACAAAAAAAAACAGCCTCTTTGATAGGAATCTGCTAAGCAAGTCTCAGGCTGAGGTCTCAGCTGTTCCAACATTGGCGGAAGACTTGAGACTAGAGGCCGAGAGCAGGAATGAGCCTGTGACAAATCTCAAAGACTAGTACTCTCCGGTCTCAGAGACCGCTCTCAGACCCATAGGCATTTGAGAGTCAAGGCTCGAGACTATTTTGTCTCAAGTGGACACTTAGCTTAATATATTTGATAAAACATTTTTTGGTTATAATAAATTCGTAAAAATCATTTATAGTTATAAATATAAAATTTTAGATCTAGAAACGTCTATAAATTATATAGGTTTAAAAAAATTCTTGAAATGTAAGTCAAGAAGAAGAGATTCTTGATTCCTTCTTACTCCCGTAAGCCGTCTTGATGCCTGCTTTTCCCATTTTCACTGAGAGGGGCTTAATTAAGGGGATGCAAAGTGGGTAGCCGGGCTTAACATACCTTTTGTTGGTGGGAGTCATTTGCAACTCTCCCTCAGTTTTTCTTTGTCGTTTTTCTAGCATTCTATCAACCAAGCTCTCAGTGTATCCGTTTTTGAGCGCCAAGTATTTGATGAAGGATAATTCCTGGTAGAAGTCAATCGCCTTATCAATATCCCCTATCAGAACATGACTTTCATTTTACTCATCGTTTTTTTTTTATTTGAGTTAAATGAGACTTTCGCACAAAACCTCTCTTTAAAAAGGTTTATTTTGAATAACGGGAAACTACGAGAAATAAAAGACATTATTCGTGAATGGCTGTCAAGTAATCGGGACACTAGAAGAGTAGTTCTTGCTCGTTTGAGACATGACCATTGACACAGGAACACACGGACACCTCATGACTAGGACTGAACCACCATTATGCACACTGTGCAATACACAACTAACTATCAAACACTTACTTACAGACTGCAGACTAATAACCGACAATACCTTATCCACCAACCTATCAGAACTACTACACGACAACAGCCCACGCATCGCGACAATCATCAAACACCTCCAACACACACATATTTTCAACTACATTTAAAACCTTTATCGAATCTTAGACTTAAAGAATTAGAATCTACTACCATTAATATCCACTGGAGAAAATGTAACCATGCCCTGCGACACACCTAAATAAATTTTGAATAACAAGTCAAATACAAAGATTCATAAAATTACATAAAACTAGAGCTCATGAAATGAGCGGATGACAGGAGAGAGAAGACTGGATATGCATTTTTTTTTCTTCTGAGTCCAGCGAAAACTCTGATAATAACAAAAAAGAAAGAAAAACTATAAAACGGCTGTTGTAGGTAACTGCTGGCTTTGCCAGAGCCCTTTGTGCGGTATCATTTTAAGGCGGTTTTGCAATTTGACTGGATATAAAGTGCAGGAGGCCTGGTATATATAGGAGAACTGAAGCTCACTAGAAGAACAAAGTGGGGCGGTGCATTTCTGCACATAACTCTTGGAAATAGAGAATATTTGTTGTGGTGAGATCTCAAGCGTGTTATAACAGCACATGGGAAATTTGCTGAGCAGCAACACATTTTTATAGTTTACAAGCTCTCTTTTTAATTTAATGAAAAGTTATTCTTTTTTTCAATTCTTATTTTAAAATGTAAGTCGTATCTACTTGGTTAAAAAGAGATGATGACTTAAATGATAAATTTAGAATTGAGTTGAGTTGAAATTAAATTTTAACATGACGTATGATGACGTCATATATTACAAATTTTCTGAGAATAGCTAGAGGAACCTCTATATGGCTAGAGGCTTCTCTAGCTTGAAGTTTGAACTACTTGACGTCACTTATATTTTTGTAAACAACCCACAGATACAAGTATTTTTCCAATAGGACACAATTAGGGCTTTCATTTTTTTCTCGTTGAACTAAACCAAAGATTCACCATGGGTCTTGGAAAATGTTATTCCATCATGAAATATTTAGTATTTTTGATTAACTTAATATTCTGGGTGAGTACTGCTTCTGACCAACTGTTTTATATTTGTCATTTTTCAAACTTCACGGTTTTAATATCCGAGATTTACTTTAACGCTGCCATTGACATTTTTAAAATGTTCGTTTCTGTCCAGTTTTTTAAAAATTTTTATGCAATTTAAGGTTTTTCTTTGACTTTCAGCTGTCCGGCCTAGCTATCATAGTGTTTGCAGTATGGCTTCTGACCGACCCAACCTTTTATATCAGTATGCCACAAGATCAATTAAGCTACAGTGTATCGGCATATTTGTTGCTGGGCCTCGGCATTCTTCTTTTTATCGCTGGTTTCTTCGGCTGTTGTGGAATTCTGCTAGAATCCCCTCCACTTCTTGTCCTGGTAAGTTCCCGGTCGACTACAACCCAAATCTTTTAATCTAAACCATGAGCATAAACATCATTTTCCTTTCAGTTCTTCTGTGTATTGCTGACAGTCCTAGTGGCCGAGGTATCAGCTGGTATCTGGGGATATAGCTACAATGACGAATTGAACGAGCTCATTCAGAGGAGTGTAAAAGATACTGTCCTTTTTGACTACCGAAAAGATGAAAGTCGAACAAAAGGTTTTGATTCTATACAAAAAGAAGTGAGTAGAAAATTTATATGATTTTATACCTGTTCTTGACTACAGATTCTTTTCTTTTTTCCTGACATATTTTTTAACAGATGACCCTTAAAGAAAGGGAGGTATAGAGTTGAAAAAAATTGAAATATCTCCATTATTATTTGTTGGATCAAAAAAGTGTATAGAACCAATGTTATTGCAAATTTAATTTCCTATAAAAGCTTTTATATGAATTTATTCTCTATCTTGAATATTAACAGAGATATTTGCATTTCTTTACTATTCAGCCTTCAGTATACCCCCACTCCCATTCATGACATATTAAAAATAAGCTAGCATATAAAGCGTTATATTCCAAGTTTAAATATAAAACATTGTTTTCATTCTAATTTTAAAATGTAAGATATACTCAAATATATCTGGTGTGGCGTTTTCAATTAAGATTTTACATTCTAGACTACATTATTATTTTTTTTTATTAATACCATACTTGATATTTAACCATTTCATGTAAAACTAAAGATTGCATTAGGCATTGGTGGAAATCGGCCTTGCAAGAGGGGTTGTATAATTGAAAATTCAAAATATCTTAATTATTTTGCGTGAGATTGAAAATCACCATTTGATATAACTAATGTTTTTGAGATTTTAATTTTTCAACATGTTTCCTCTGGCTCGAGTATTAATGAAGTTATTTGTATTTGGTTGTAATCATTTCAATTTCTTTGTTTTTTTGCAAATAATAACTTATTTAATTACTTCTAGCTTCAGTGTTGTGGTGCCGACGGTCCTGAAGATTGGCTTAGTAACGATTTCAAGAAACAATTATCGCTAGCTATAAGTTCGCCTGAAATAGAGTTCAGTATCCCTCCTTCGTGCTGCAATACTGAAGACTCGGCCGATCCTAAATGCATTATTGCTGTTAAGCCAAAGCCAGGTGCTCCAATCTCAGATGTGATTTATAAAGATGTAAGTTCTTCTTCATTATTATTTATTAATGTCCACTTTTTGCTACTATGGTTAATTGGGACGGGTTATCTACAGGTTTTTACCATCCTTTTCTAGCCTGTAGTTATACTCCATGAGATTGATGGCCCATCGTACCAAACGTGAGTTCGCTGTTTTAGCAAGGTCCCTCTCAGTTGCAAATATACTCTCCAGAGGCCTGTGGTCTGTCCTAAGTACAAATTCTCGCCCAAGCAGGAATTGACGGAACTTCCTAACTGCAAAGACCAAGGCCAGGGCCTCTCTATCAATTGGGGAATATCTTTTTTCTGCCGGTGTTAAAGTCCTTGAGGCGAACAAAATGGGGCACTCAGAGCTATCCTCCATTTTATGGAGTAACACTGCGCCGACTCCATGTTCAGACGTGTCGAAGGCCAACATGACAGGCTTCCGCAAAACATAAGGTACAATGGTGTCTTCAGGTGATGACAAAGTTTTCACCTTCTCAAACACTGCATGTTCCACTGAAGTCCATTTCCACCTACTCTTCGTGCCATTCAGGGCATGCAACTATATAGCATGCAAATTTGGAATGAACTTCTCATAATAATTGACAAACCCCAAAAAGGCTCTTAATTCCTTTACGTTTCGAGATTGCTTTGCTTCTCGAATGGCGGCTAATTTGTTTTTTAGATGGATGTATGCCATGTTCGTCAATTCGGTGGCCCAGGTATTCGACTTCCTTCTGTAGAAACTTGCATTTTGCCAACTTTGCCCTTAGGCCTGCTTTCCGTAGTCGCTCCAAGACCTCTCGCAGAACACTGACGTGCGAGTTGAGATCCGCTCCTCCAACCACAATATCATCCAATACATCTAATCCTGCTAATAGCTTCTCCATGTACCCTTGGAATTTCACCGGACAAGACTGTAGGCCGAAGGGGAGCCTTTTTTATCTATAATATCCTTTATGTATGGAAATGGTCAAATATTTCTGGTCGTCAGCTGCTACTCTCATCTGCAGATAAGCGTCCTTCAAATCAATTACGGAAAAGATTTTGGACCCGTTCAATTTAGCTGTCAGATCATCAAATGTCGGGAGAAGATGGCTCTCGGGTATAATATTAGAATTCAGAGTCACTCTAAAATCCCCACAGATTCGAACAGCGCCACCCCCTTTATCCACATTGTGCACTACTCTATCAGTGTGCCAGTGGGATCCACTGGTTCCAGAATTCCATCCCTCACTAACCGAGCCAACTCATTTTCAATGGCTTTCCACAAAGGAAAAGGAACACGTCGAGCACTGAATGCAACGGGCCTTGCCCCTGGCTTTAGGTGGATTCTTGCTTCAACCCCAGCAATTGTCCCTAGTTCTTCCCGGAAGACATCTGCAAATTCCGTAATAATTCTTTTTACAATTTTGGGATGCTCTCGATTCACCTGTGGGAGTTCGTTATCTCCTTTAACAATCTTCCGCACTGTCACCTGCTTAGGAAGAGGTAGGTTGAATGCTAGGCACCAGGGAAGCCCAAACAGTGGGACGTCCTCATCCTCCAGGACTACTACCGGAAGAATCTTTGTAAGTCTACCCAACCTGACTTGGATCTTAGCCTTACCCACAACAGCAAATGGATTCTTTCATACCCTGTTATAATTTCTGAAGAGGGCCTGAGTTCCTGATCCGCCCTTCTGACACTCTACTATAAGGATTTACAAATAGTACTGACACGAGCGCCAGAGTCAAATTCCATGCGGCAAAATTTACCATTCAAATCTACATCTATAGTTATAGTATAGGCCCTTGGGACTTTACTCTTAACTGGTCTTACTTCAGCTGTATGATCCTCATTGTCCCGGGCGGCTGTTATATTCTCTAATTCTACACTGCGAACTCCCTTGGAACGACCTCAATTCCTCCGTTCTGGTCACATTCGAGCATAATGACCTCGCTTTGAACAATTCCTGCAGTCAGCTGAAGCAGCTGGACAAGAAGACCGGCCATGACCACTCTGCCTCCCACATCTCAGGCAGAAGTTAGGAGATGTCTTCTGGGCCACCTGTAGAACATCCCCTTCTGAGGTGCTAGGGTTCTTAAAAACCTCCCCCCTAGCTCGTTCCATCGCTAGAGCGAGTTCCAACAGCTGCTCCGATTTTACAGGTACTCCTGCACGATCAGTCCCATCTGGCCATCTTTGTCGTACCTCGATCTCAAATTCAGAGCATCGGATGCCCACAGCAAACCGATCCCTCAACCTTTCATCTAAACCAGGGCCATAATTACATTTTCGGGCCAGAGACTTTAATCTATTATAGAAAAGGATAAAAGACTCGCCATCAATCCTGACCGCCTTCTCGAAGTCGAACCGGAGTGCAAAGATTGTCTCAGTGGGCCTGAATAGCCTATTAGCTGCCGCCTTCACTTATTCGTAGCTGCACGTGTCCCAGTCAGCCGGGTACAGAAGGTCGGACAACGCTCTGAGGTGCTCGGCGCCGATGCTGGCCAGGAGGAGGTCCCTGCGTGCCGCGTCCTCCACATCGCTATTCCCACCAAGCCCCTTCATCCAGGCCGTCAACTCGAAGTGCGGGATGTAATCCTCCCATAACATGTCCTTTGTATACTCTTTAAATTCTTGACATTCTCTCTGTTATGAGATTCATACTCTCGGCATCTTCTTTTTCCTGAGTAGACAAGTCGATTGATACCCTATTCTGCTTCTTCGGCATTTTACCTCGTCGCCAATGTAATATTGATAACTAACAGTACATTGAGTAATGCCATTATTCAACTGTTTTATTAACAAGGTAACAGTCAGTGTAGGTTTCATCTCCTAGCAACCATATAGCATATGCTCCATTGCCTAGCAACCATATAGCATATGCTCCATTGCCTAGCAACCGTATAGCATATGCTCCATTGCCTAGCAACCGTATAGCATATGCTCCATTGCCTAGCAACCGTATAGCATATGCTACAAATATATAGAACAAAAATGGGGAGAAGAGATCATTAGTGTGCCATAGCAGCACGTGTGAAATCTGCTAGTCCCAGATCCACCCCCTGCAACACATCCCCTGTGTGACTGAACTTTTATTTATAAAGTTTAATTATTATCTAATTGCCAGATTTTTTTTTGTATTTAATCAATCTGATCAAGTTTTCTGATATTTATAAAAGGTTTATTACTATTTTCATCTATTTTTCTTACTGAAATTATTACAAGCAAAATGCAAATCAATGATGAGAATACAAATTGTTTTATCGTTAAAACATTGATGTTCCGATCATTATTAATGAAAAAAATCAAATGTAAAAATAATTCAGATTTTTTGTTTTTTTAGGGTTGCACCGAAAAGTTATTAGCCGAGCTTTCAACTTACCTCACCTGGCTAATTATCCTCTTTTCCATTCTCATCATTGCCCAATTTGTTGGATTGATATTTTCTGTTTCCTTATTTTATTCACTTAAAAGGGGACAACGCTACAAAGCTTAATTTGGACTTATTTAATGTACTTAACTTCATTAAACCAAAAGATCTTCTTTTTTATTTATTGTAAAACTGAATAACATTAATGTTTGTTTAATCAGTGTATGTATAATCGTTGCTTTCATTATGTGCCAGTAACTGTATTTTAGTGTAGTAATTTTAAGTTGTAATCTATGTTTAACATGTATGTATTTTAGTTTAATGAAATAGGGAAACGACTAAAATAATGTGTTCATTTTCTTAATGTAGCTTGAATAGTGCTTGTTTTCCAGCATATTGTCTAAGGGTTTAAAACTCGCTGAGTGTACCGTAAGCGTAAGACAATCACAACTGAGGTAGGAAATTGGTAACACTCATTCTAGAATCTCTGAGAACACGTGTAGCATGTGAGAGTTGAGATTCGGAAGGCATCAAGTCATCCGCTCTTTCAGTCTGCATCCATTTCTCTGAGTGGCTTTAGAATACTTTTTCTTATCTCCCTTCTTGGCTTTAATAGTTTAGTTCCGCTATCCTTAATATAATCAAAAGATTTAAAAAGTAAATACTTCGATAGTTAGAAAAAAAATATGATAATCCCTGTATGCACAGCTTTAGAAATACCTTGGCATGTATATTTCCCATATAGGGGTAGGCGTAAGGTAATATTTTTTGATCTGATGCAGCTAAGACAGGAATTCCCTAACTATTTTGTGCAAGAGACCCCTTTTACAAAACGAGCTGATAGCTCAGACCCCATAGCCAAATTACTTTATAAATCCTGTCTCTAATTTTTTTTTTCTATTGATACAAAATACTTTACCAGATTAAAAACTTTGGGCTTGTTGGGTGAGTAAACTTGAATTTCAAAACGTAGATGAACTTTCAACCTTCAAGTGGAAGCTTGTTATCTAGTAAAATATCAGAAGCATGTTTGAACTTGAACTTGATCGTGATTTTATTTGTATTAAATCGCATATATTTGTCAAAGACAGAGCAAGTCAAAACATGCCTGAAAGACTTGTATCCTCAAACTCATTATCTTGCGCAAACTTGTCCATGTTTATTGGCTTGCCGAGTTTCATCCTGTATGAACTTGTGCACCCTTATCGATTTGTTGAGTTTGTTAAAAGTACAACAATGATACTTCCTACTAAAATATTAGTCATTCTTATAACAAGTTGGTACACGTAACACAACTTATACAGTATCTTGAAAGTTTCAAATAAGAACTTGTGTTAATTAATAGGGTCAGATTTTTAGATCTCTTCGACCCCCGAAATCATTTTTTGCTTATGTCGACTTCTGGGAAACGGATTTTGACCCCTAAGGATCAAAAACCACTTTTGGGATACCGGAGCTAATGTTTTAAATTTATATTTTATACATTCAGAGAAGAAATAAACTCCTTAAGAGGTGGCATACAGGCCACAAAATGTGTAGGGCAAAATATAATAATGAAATTTTCAAGGTAAAAAAAAAAGTTTTATTTACTGACACTGCCAACAAATTAAGAAGATATCAAATAGTTAGAAATAGATTGTAGAAGAGTAATCATTGAAGACATTGGCCAGGATAGACAAATGTAGAGGAGCCTGCAAGATCTCCAAGCTCTGTAAAGCCAACTGAAAAAAGTAAAAAGAATGCAACAAAAAAAAAAAAATGCTGATAACCATTTTTCTATCTCATGTAAATATCCTTCCCTCATTCGGGCTGCCGAGAAAATAAAGGTTGAGTAACCTTTTATTTATGATTTAACTAACATTTGATTGATCAGTGAAAATTCCCTTTTGACAACTCTTTGAAGTGTTAAATGTCCAAACCAAAAAATATCAGTGAAGCATTATTCAAGCTACCCGGATGTTATATAATACAAGCTCAACGCATCCTGGTATAGTCCATAATTGAATGGGCAATCAAACTGAAATATGTTTATTTATGACTGTCCAAAACTTATAAGAATATTTATGTAAGAGTTGAAGGAGTAAATTGTTAGTAACTTTGTATGATTCAAGACTTGATTTAATACAAAGGTAAATCCTAGTGAGTCATACTATATGCCAATATATCTAGTGCTTGATCAGTTTATACAGACTGTGATTTTGAAATTCTCATTGAAATATCATTTTTGTTTTCTTTTCTTGTGTTTGAAGCAAAGTAGAATCATTTAACCTGAAGCATTCCTTAGTAATTCGATAATTAGAGCTTCCACAAAATCTGAACATAATATTTTTGAGTCTTTGTATATTTATGCTTTTAGTGTAGTATGTCTGTAGGTAGTGGATGAAGGTTTGAAATTCTTCCTCGGCACGTGTATTATGTTCTACGGTATTTTTTTAATTACTTTAGAAATGCATTCATATCAAATGCCTTGGGACTGGAGTCTGGCAAGGGAGGTACTCTTACTTCGGGAACAGGATCTACTAAAATTTTTATTTAAAGATTGGCAGATCGATTCCAGCTTTAAAATTTTAAAAATTGATCCTTAAATTCAGGGGTCAAAGGCAGTTAATCTAGGCGAGCGATTTTATTTCCTTTTCTCATCCTGAATAATTGCCCTGTTTGCTTATTAGAAGGCATTAGTATATATAAGGTAACCTTAGGAAGAAGCTATATCCGAGGTCATGTTTTGGATCTTAATATATCAGGTTATTTATGATGCTGATTTTAATGAAACTGCGAACATTACTCCTCTTTGAGTTATAAGCTATTAGCGACATGGTTTTTCATATTGTCAACTTGCATCCTCATGCCACTTGTCTCTTGACATGTATCTTCCACTAATTACAGTTAATATTCCTTTAGTCCCATTTGAAAGGATTATGTCATTAGAGTTGCACTATAACTGACCCTAAATTAATAAATTTTGCAGGAATTCCAGAGATATTATTTTTATTAATGGATAGGATAATTATGAAAATGAATGTTTGGAGTAATTTAATTAAAAGAAGCGTATAATCACTTCTATCATGTTTATTAATGTAGATATAATGTATTAATCCTTTATTTGAACTAAAAAAATAAATCAAATTAATATTAGGTAGCATAATCTGATTATTTATTCTTGAATATGTTGCCTACCTTATTAGTGGCTCTCAGATAATTATCAGTTGATCAAAATTGTTTTGGAAAATTAAAGAATGTGTACACAAAAATCTGAATGAAATTTATTTATGCATCTTTTTTTTTTTTGAATTACTAGAAAATTGATAAAATAAAAACCTAATTAAAAAATAAATAAAGAAGATAACAGAAAAGTCATTTTTGTGGCAAGAATAAATTATACATTATAAATTTATATCTTCCATTATGTTACAATGTTTGTAAAAATCCTTTGAAAGAAAGTCTCCAACTCAAATAAAACACACTATGTCTTCGTTTTATTTCTCGTAAGACTGATATTATTCTCAATAATACATTTTAGATGGATTCAAAATAAATGCAACGAATATTTTACATATCTATTTATTGATCTGGGGCGTAGCTGGGATTTGTGTCTTGTGTTGTTGGGGGAGGGGGGTGTAAAGTTTTCAAATAGATTTAAAGTTTCTGAAGGTATAGTTTTTAAATCAAATAAATATTTTAATACCGGTCTTATTTGAGTACAGCAAGAATCTCAAATCAACACTCCAGCTATGCCACAAATTCCTATATCGCCAATAACTCATGGTGGTTCCTGTTTTTATTTCTTTGTTCTTGTAATTTTCATTTCATAGTTTAGCGAAAACCTCGATTTTGGTCGCCATTGAAACCAAAATTTACTGTATTTTAGAGATCTGTTTTGTGTGATATTTTTGATTTATGAAATCCTGTAGACTGTATTTATTTATTTCAATTTGCTTACGTATTAACTTGTTTTAACTACTTGTATATTGAGAATTACAGGTGGGATATGAACTCTTCTTGAATAAATTTAGCTCATGCTTGGATAGTTCAAAGCACAATTTCTTAAAAATGTCTAACATTTTGTCGAGGATAATTTTAACTAATTAACTAGTCATTATATAAATTAATAAATTGATTGTTAATAATATTAATTGGTGGATATTTTATATTTAAAGAAATACAAGAATTTATTCTATAAAATTAACCCTCCTGTGCCTTCATTTTGACCAGTTAAATTTGTATCAGTTAGATTATTTTTTTTATATCACGGTATTTAATCATGTGTTTATTTCTCTGAAACTATGTCCAATAGTCAAATTTCCAAAATTCTTATTTAAATATTTGTACTTATTTCTTTTAATACCATTTGATTATTGTAAATCATAGTGTATGTAATTGGTGTGAATAATAATATTGTGAACTGTAGTGTGCTCTATTTATTAGTTTAAAGTGTTCGTAATGTTCATGTTGAAATATTATTTTCAATTTTTTTATTTTATTTCTTTATGTTATACTTTCTCATAAAATATTTGTATAGTCAACATGTTATACAAGTCTGTTCTTAATGAAGTATTTTAACCCTTTAATTGCTTAGAGATTTTATTTACATTGAATTTCATATCCCCCAGATGGTGGACTTGCTTTTTCTCCTTCCGATTGATCCAGTGTAGAAACTTAGAATAACATAGTGCTTTTGTAAAATAGGCAGTATTCATGCAACTTACACAAGGGTGTTATATACTATGTGAATTTCGAGTAAACAATTCCACTATAACAATGTGCTAGTGTTACACTTTGTGTTGTAAGGTTATCCTTGTTTTCTGTTTTGTTTCTTTTTAAAAAAAAAAATAATAGTAATAATTAATACTTAGCAAAACAATGTAAATATTAGCAAATAAATGGGGAGTCAAACTCCAACTTTATTATGTGTAGATGTAAGATGACCGTGACAGATTATCAGGAAAATGAGATGTGATGGCCTCCACAAATATAAATAAATATCCCTAGGAATGAAAGGATAAAAATTGAAATCACTTTACATTGTCACTCCACTTTAATTGGAATTTTTCATAAAGTGGAGTGAAAATGAAATGTTTATAAATTACTTTATATTTTCACTAGCCTTTATTAGGAATTTCTAAGAAAGTGGAGTGAAAATGTAGTGATTTTAAATAACTTTATATTTTCACTCCACTGTATTAAGAATTTCTAAGAAAGTGGAGTGAAAATGTAGTGATTTCAAATAACTTTATATTTTCACTACACTTTATTAAGATTCCTTGATAAAGTGGAGTGAAAATGTAGTGATTATAAATAAATATATATTTTCACTCCACTTTATTAAGATTTCTTAATAAAGTGGTGTGGAAATAAAGTGTTTATAAATCACTTTATATTGTTACTCTAGTTTATAAAGAATTCTTAATAAAGTGGAGTGAAAATGTATTTTATTTTTTTTTAATCATTTTATATTTTCACTCCACTTTATTAGAAATTTTTGATAAAGTGGAGTGAAAATGTAGTAATTTTAAATAACTATATATTTTCACTAGACTTTATTAATAATTCCTAATAAATTGGTGTGAAATTTAAGTGTTTTTAAATCACTTTATATTGTCACTCTAGTTTATTAAGAATTCTTAATAAAGTGGAAAGAAAATGTATTTCATTTTTTTAAATCATTTTATATTTTCACTCCACTTTATTAGAAATTCTTGATAAAGTGGAGTGAAAATGTAGTGATTTTAAATAACTATATATTTTCACTAGACATTATTAAGAATTCCTAATAAATTGAGGTGAAATTTAAGTGTTTTTAAATCACTTTATATTGTCACTCTAGTTTATTAAGAATTCTTAATAAAGTGGAGCGAAAATGTATTTCATTTTTTTAAATCATTTTATATTTTCACTTCACTTTATTAGAAATTCTTGATAAAGTGGAGTGAAAATGTGATTTTAAATAACTGTATTTTTTCACTAGACATTATACAGAATTCCTAATAAATTGGTGTGAAATTTAAGTGTTTTTAAGTCACTCTAGTTTATAAAGAATTCTTAATAAAACGAAGTGAAAATGTATTTTTTTTTTTTTTAATCATTTTATATTTTCACTCCACTTTATTTGCAATTCTTGATAAAATGAAGTGAAAATGCAGTGATTTTAATAACTATATTTTTGCTCAACTTTTTTGAGAATTCTTAATGTAGTGTTTTTAAATAACTTTATATTTTCATTCCACCTTTTTATGAATTCTTTATAAAGTGAAGTAAAAATGAAGTATTTTACAATTTGACCTTTTACCAGTCTGGTGATATTTATTGAATTGTTGTTGGGTCCACTATCACACCTTAAATATAATTATTTGACTACAAATATGTATATAATATTTGTGGAGGGTATCACAACTTTCTGTTTTCCTCAAACTTAACATTGTTGGGCGCCTCTACAAAACTCTACTAAATGACAAGTCAAACTGCCTGCGCATTAGGAATAATGCCTGGTAATTGACAAGTCAAACTGCCTGCACATTATGAATAATGCCTGGTAATTGACAAGTCAAACTGCCTGCACATTATGAATAATGCCTGGTAAATGACAAGTCAAACTGCCTGCGCATTATTCATAATGCCTGGTAAATGACAAGTCAAACTGCCTGCGCATTAGGAATAATGCCTGGTAATTGACAAGTCAAACTGCCTGCACATTATGAATAATGCCTGGTAATTGACAAGTCAAACTGCCTGCACATTATGAATAATGCCTGGTAATTGACAAGTCAAACTGCCTGCACATTATGAATAATGCCTGGTAATTGACAAGTCAAACTGCCTGCACATTATGAATAATGCCTGGTAAATGACAAGTCAAACTGCCTGCGCATTATTCATAATGCCTGGTAAATGACAAGTCAAACTGCCTGCGCATTAGGAATAATGCCTGGTAATTGACAAGTCAAACTGCCCTGCCTGCGCATTATGAATAATGCCTGGTAATTGACAAGTCAAACTGCCTGCACATTATGAATAATGCCTGGTAAATGACAAGTCAAACTGCCTGCGCATTATTCATAATGCCTGGTAAATGACAAGTCAAACTGCCTGCGCATTAGGAATAATGCCTGGTAATTGACAAGTCAAACTGTCTGCACATTATGAATAATGCCTGGTAAATGACAAGTCAAACTGCCTGCGCATTATTCATAATGCCTGGTAAATGACAAGTCAAATTGCCTGCGCATTATGAATAATGCCTGGTAATTGACAAATCAAATTGCCTGCGCATTATGAATAATGCCTGGTAAATGACAAGTCAAACTGCCTGTGCATTATTCATAAGGCCTAGTAATTGACAAGTCAAATTGCCTGCGCATTATGAATAATGCCTGGTAAATGACAAGTCAAACTGCCCGCGCATTATGAATAATGCCTTACTAATCACTTGGTTCCACAGGTATAATTTGGCGGAAGGGAATCGATCATCCTCCCCCAATAATTTGATAAATAAAAGTAAAAGGAAATCAATAACAAATAATTCATGTGATAATTATGTTAATAGGTTTAAATGTCTTGTACAAAATACATTTATTTTGTTGAACATAGATTTTTATGTTTTATTCATAATATAAACTAAACTGAACTTTTTTTTCTGATTATCTCATGATCTTATTATTAAATGTAGAATTGATAAGTTTTATCACATAACATTAAGTTTTACTATGGTTTAAGTGAGCAACTAGAGAAATAATGTTTTGGGCACAATGCTGAAATAGACAATTTTTTGTTTGTCCTGAACAAACTGCTCGGGACCAACTAAATCTATTGATCCTATGAAAAAGTGTGTAAAGTAGAAAATACTATGCAAATTCATTTGGCTCAAATCTCCTAAGTTCTTAAAGGGTTAAAATCGCTTAATGAATTTCTAAAATGATCAATATTTGACTTTATATGTGCCTTATTTCCTTATACTTTAAGGTAATGAAGGAAATAGAAATATGTGAATTATGGTAACATTGTAAATCATATTCAGTTCAATATTTGACGATATTTTTCCTCCGATTAAATTGCATACATTTTTATTAATTCTACTTTTTGATTGTATATTTGAATTTTAATTGAACCAGATATTATTTATTTTTTTACTTTTTGTAATATTTTCATAATCATATAATAAATTATGTATTCTTTGTAAGTGGAATTTTTTCCCCCTCAGAAACTCCTTCGTAGGTTTACTGCAAGGTAATAAATATTTTTTCTAGGCAGCTAAAAGGAAGTCTATTCTTACAAGGGGACGACGGCACGGCCTTCCCCAAACCGATTTGAACAAAAACTTGTTAGTGTTTAGTACCAAATGAAAAACCGCTTCTGTTAAAGCAAGAGAACGCACTTCTCACACCTTCATCTAAAGAAAAATGTTGAAGTTTGCCTGAATGTCTTGACCTATTCCCAAGACGTTTATTTCAAGTAGCACCCGTGGCTCAGTTGATAGTGCATTCTTTTTGTAACCGGTAATCTTGAGATTGAATCTCGCTGGGAGTGACTATTTTTTTTCTGGATTTTTTTCATTTTTTTGCTTCTAGGACATTTATTCAATATTAATAAATAAATAAAAAGCTTTTTTTGAATTATTGTTATTTAATGTTTAACATATTCCACATACTTTAAAAACATTCGAATGCTTTCTGTCAAAAAAATAATTGGTATAAGGAATTTTTAATATTATACTAGAAATATATTAATAATTGAATACATAAGTAAATAACAATTATCAATAATAACACAGATAATTTAATAATATTTTCAAATGGTTTTATTTAACTCTACCCATTTATTTGTTATTATTATATATATATATATATATATATATATATATATATATATATATATATATATATATATATAATATACACACATACGTATATTATATTATTGTTTTTCATTAGGCACTAAAAACTACAAAGTTCAAATCAGTTGGGGGAAGGCCATGGCACTTCCCTTGTTCGTGTGCAAAGAGTTTGTCGAAATTATATAGACTTTCGGTTAGGGTCCATTTAAATAAAAACATATTTATCCTTTCAGCATCTGCAATATTTGGTATTTGAGCTTTCAATAACCTTAACTACCAAATATTGTTTTCATTGAAATTTTACTGTGGTACATAAAAATATGTTGTGTGATGACATCATTTATGATTTTGCATCATGAACTCGAAAATGTTGATTTGGTGTATATTATAATCCATATTTAATCATGTCATTCAACACTTAAGTTGACCGCCATTAATGGGGAGGTTAGGTGATGGGAGCATTCGAGAATTCATAACTCCGTTATTATAGGTCATAATTAAAAACTTATAGAACCAATTTTGTTAAAACAATTGATGCTCTACAATTGTTGAATACGTTATTTTTTTTATCTCATATGTTAAAGAGAGTTATTCGTACTTTCTTTTTTTTAGTCTTCAGTAAACAGCCCACTTCTACTCATCATGTTTTTACTTAAAAATATAAAAGATATGGAGAGATTAGATCATTGGTGTAATAAACTTGTATGTGAGGAATTTAGTTTTTGTAGCCCCTGCATAACAGACTTTTAGCAGATTTCCCTTAAGGGAAATCAGCTATTGAGGTTGTACTCATGATGCCATTTTCAAAATTTTTCTTTAAATCTCCATCGATCTGCCTCGATGACAAAAATGAGGTCCGTTTAAAATTGCTTATATATATATATATATACAATTTTGACCGGACCTCATGTTTGGCAGATCCTATATATATAATTGTGTTGATGTTTTCGATCAGGTTATATTTATATATGGTGTTATTCTTTTTTGAGTTTTGCCGTCAATTTTGACGTGGCTGAAATTAGTCCAGGAGGGGGGGGGGTAAACAAAAATTGCGACCGCTAGAGCGTTAATAGACAAATATATATGTATATATATATATACATATATATGTATATATATACATATCACCTCATTTTTGTCATCTCCTGGGTAGAATCGATGGGCATTTGAAGAAATATTTTAAGTACGACCTCAATAGCTGATTTCCCTTAAGGGAAATCGGCTAATAAAAAGAGGGGCTGCATAAACTAAGCAGATTTCCCACATTTGCCACATATTTGTATTTATCTCAATAATTAAAAGTTCAAGGAGAACTATATTTGGTATTTAAGCTTTAAATTAAGTGGTTTATTATAAAACAGATTATTGTTTATGTAACATGAGTAGAAGTGGGGGTTTGCTGAAGGCTGAAAAATCCCTGTTAATATTCAAGGTAGAGAATAAATGTATTAACAATATGTATAGTGCATTTAATTTGAAATAAGATTGATTTTTGATCCAACTATCAAAACGGAGATATTTGGAACCGCCCAACCTCCGTCGGATCAAAAAGTGCATAGGAATCAATCTTATTTCAAATTAAATGCTCTATAAATATTGTTAATACATTTATTCTCTATCTTGAATATTAACAGAGATTTTCGGAAAATTCGAAATATCTCCGTTATTATGCGTCGGATCGAAAAATTGATTAGAATCAATCTTATTGCAAATTAAATTTACTATAAATATTGTTCTATACAATTATTCTGTATCTTGAATATTAACCGAAATATTTGCATTTATATTCTGTGTGTGGTCGTATATATATATATATATATATATATATATATATATATATATATATATATATAGATATATATATGTGTCCCACCTGTCAGTTTGGTGCATTTAGCTCCCAGTGGTGAGACTTGGGCAACATTGTGTGGGCTTACACTGCAGTCCTAGGATCAGGGATTCTGGTTTGTAGGAATGATACAGGCACCCTTGGGCTACCTGGGGTAGTGGCTATATCTGTGGCATTACGGCTAAATTTTGCAACTCTTGACTAGGACAGAAGGCAGTGGGAAACCACTGTCCGAATTTCACTATTCCTTTAATAATAATGGCTAAGCCATAGGAAATTCCATCACGCAGGTGTGGCGCAAAATTAGCAGATTTCTCAAGTGTAGGAACAACACGATGGTGATCTTGGAGCTGCACACAGGCCGGTAGTCTCGGTGACGGAGACAAACTTAGACATTAAAAGTCCGTCCCGCAGGGGCTGCGTAAACTAAGCAGATTTCCCATGTGAAGTTTTACTCTCATCCGTTATCCGCCCCGATTTCATAAAAATGCAAATATCTCGCCTAATATTCAAGATAGAGAATAAGTGTATATAACAATATTTATAGTAAATTTAATTTGCAATAACATTGATTCTATACAATTTTTCGATCCGACGTATAGTAACGGAAATATTTTGAAATTTAGAAAATCCTCCCCTCTTAACCCCCCCTCCCACTGGTCCGATTTCAGCCATTAACGAACTTGATCTTTCTTTTTACATAAAACGATTTAATACGAGTTGGTATAGAGTTTGGTAATGATCAAACAAAAATTACGACCGCTAGAGCGGTAACAGACAAATATATATATATATATATATATATATATATATATATATACATACAGTTTTGAACGGACCTCATTTTCGTCATCTACTAGGTAGGATCGATGGACATTTGAAGAAAAATTTCGAAAATTCCATCATGAGTACAACCTCAATAGCTGATTTCCCTTAAGGAAAATCTGCTAATAACATTTGTGCCTCACTATTGAGTACAACTATAAGTTCTAATTGAGCTTTAACTGGCATCATTGAAGGAGGGCAGAAAAATTGTTTATAGCGAACAAACACTCGTCCTTACAGGACACTGAAACTCTTTCCAAGAGATGGGGTTACAAAAAAAACAAATTTATTTCAAAGAGTTTCTTAATTGTCTCAATAATAATCCAAAATTTTATCTTTTACATAACAGTAGCAATAAATTAATATTTTATAAACATATGAAAATATAATATCATTAAATTACTAGTTGAAGTAGATAAACTGGGTTAGGGACACAAAATGATTATACTTGCAATATGTCTGG